>OZ023142.1:19288192-19566754 GCA_963675895.2 Styela plicata | reverse complement strand
CCATGGTTGAAACGTTCTTAGCATTATATAAATGTCGTTTTTAGTCTACTGGTATTTTTTCCGTTGCCCAACGTCAGTGTATCTATTTACGAATATTCGTGAGAGTGATAATATTTAACTGAGTCAAACACAAATAAACGGCGGAAAATATTAATAATAAAATATCGATAAATAATGAATGTTTAATAATGATAGTGAACGGGATAGTTAAAAAAACCATCTTTATTTCCTGAAATTGAAACTGCCTGCTGATGAGGTTTACGCCCCTCGCCGGTACGTTCCCTCGACAAACCCAATTGCTACAAAAGTCGAGTCGATAAAAAAAAATCGAGTATAGTTTCATTAATAATATCGCAGTTAAAATTCCTGCCAAAGAAGGGCGATACCTTTTATGTATTTCGGTTTGGAGTATAGTTTCAGAGGCCGGTGTTCTCAATCTTCATTAGATTTGAATTTTATACTGTTACAAGTCGGCACGACTATGATTGCTGGTAACTCGAACCCCGACTTATTAATCTATGATGCAAACATTTCAAAATCTAAAACTTGATTATTGAGCTTAGGGCTGGCGATTGGATTCGGAGATTCGAAATCGTTTCGAAGTAAAGATTATTCTACATCATACGTAAATCAGTCACGAGAAACGAAAAAATTTGCTAAATAAAGGGAAATTATTCTTTTTCAACAACAAAATGCAATTGATTTTCGATCAAATTTGAACGAAGAATCGCGATTGTATTTTGGCGTTAAAATGAAATTTTTTTAGCTCTTGTGCTGGAGTGTAAATGAAAATACAACCGCTTTGAAGTCTGTTTTATTGCTAAAATTTTTAATTCGCCATTGTAAATTTGCTCAAATAACCATAACGGAGAAGATATAGTAAAAATACATTATCAGTTATATTTATGGAACAAGCGATTCGGTCTGATTCGAAAAAATTAATCAAAATGATCGAATCACAAATGATTCGGGTTTTTGCCAAGCTCTAATTTTGCTAACAGCTTGTTTTGCCAGGTATAAAAAGCATATATTTTTTGGAACCCGGAAGACCGTTGACAAATTGCTGCTCATCAGATAGATTAAGCTGCTTCATAAGCACTTTTGCACAAAGATTTAAACATGGTTTGAACTCGTTTAATCATGTTTTGACTCCTTGTGTGGCACTGCGTCCTCGAGTTTGTGCTACTTCTACTACAGTATGCCCTTAATCGTCGTTTATAGGTACAGTATGAACTTAAGATACATATTCATAGTCATTATCGATCGAGCCATCTTCCTTGCTTGGAGTGTAGAGATTCCTCGCGAAAATTTTTTATCTAAACATCTCCTGCTTGAAACGAACGCCTGGGCTTAGGTTCATCTGTGGCACAATTATTGGCAATGTATAGAAAATTGTTTTTTGGGGGGGGATTTTCATTATACAGTTCTGAGGACCGACCCAGCGCTTCCACAGGCATGTATCCGAAGATGAAACCGTACCTTGGATGAACACAAGCATTTGTAATATGTTACAATATTAACTACCAAGTTGTTCAAATTATTTGTAGTCTTTGTCCGGTGAGCACAGGTCGCAGTCTTTACGACCCATCTTATTAAAAAAATTTATTTTGTCAACCATAACTCAAAGGTAATCGTGCCTACGGCGACACTAACCATCAGTGACTTCATACATAACCAAAGATCCGTCAACGCAATTTTCCGATTGTTTTATCTACAAAAGTGTACATAGGCAAACATCTACGCGTTGGGTACATACCTAGTCTCAAGTTACATATATATTGAAAATATTACCCAACCCCGTGTGGGTCAAAGATCGCTAACGTACTGAGACCGAGTTCATGTGTTTCATCAGGACCTGTCAGAGATTTTTTGCAAGTTTTGGCCGCGGGTATCGCCCAAAAATATATTTTATTTTGTCAAGCATGAGCCAACAGATGGCCCGCGTCTCGCCGAACCCGATCCCATCAGTACCTCATACTTAACAAAAGATGGGTTATGGATAGCGCGGTGATCCTGGCTGGGCAAAACCCGTTCAAGAAAATTCCAATTTTGATTCCGAATATTTTTTCGAATCCAATGGTAGTTTACCATGAAAAAGTTGTAATCCCGCTTTTTCACTACGGCATTATTTAATTAATAATCAACAATATAGTATCAGTTCCCTTTGAAGCTAAATTTTCCCGATCTTTCCGTCAATAGGGTCATGCCATATGCAGTAATAAGTATTATACTAATATATTTAGAATCGTGTACAATCATAGTGGAGTTTCCTTGATGGATCACGCCTCAGAGACCGGTTTTTCATGTAATACAAAATAAAATAAAGTTTTTTTTTCTTTTTTTATATCCACTTCTTTGAGTGGGTCACCCCGTCCAAGGCCCTGTAACAGCGGCCACTTAAGGCGGACAGGGTTACAATTAACTGGAAAGATATGATCTTTACGTTCGGCTTAGCGTACCCAAGTTTATTACACCCAGGGCTGAGTGGTGGGCATGGATAAGAGAGTCCGGACATCGATGGGGCTCGAACCCCGAGTCTTCAACATGCGATGCCAACAGTTTAACCACTAGGCCAATCGCGCCCACAAGGGATCAACAGGGATTCGCATTTTGTGTGTGGGGGGGGGAAATGCTGAGCCGTAACTGAGAGTAGTGCGCTGGCGTGTGATGGGTTCCCACCGGCTCTAGAGCTCCTCAGCCGGTGCTGTGATACGGAGCAGGGTGGGCGTGGTCCGTGACAGTCTCTAGGCGGGGCGCGGATGGATGGAAGAGGCAGAGTTATGACGCAGGGGTGGGGTCTAGGAGTGGAGTAGGGCTTCTTGTATCTGCGTGTACGGGCTGTGTGACAGGGCCTATCGTCTGCTCAGAGTATGATTAACTATTAGACCAGACGCGCGATGTGGTGTGTATGGGTGAGTGGCATGGTGTGAAAGTCAGTGGCGAGTAGAGTGTACTCTGTCGAGATCGTGGGGCGGCTGCGCGTCTCTCTAGCAGTGGGTGATCATCATCTCCTGGGCTGATGCCAACTGCGGAGATATGGTTACTCGCCCTCTATTTGAGTTGCAGGCGGGTGCTGCGCGCTCTTGGGGGAGCTTGTGTTGGCTTCAACCGAGTGGATTCTCGCGAGTAGGGGGTTGGCGATATACGCTTATCGAGTGGTTCCGTATTATGTCTATGAGACTCTCTAGGAGGTTCGGTCATATGTATAGAGGTGTGTGATGAGTGGTATAGACGAGATGCGGCGTAGGGTGAGTAGCGGGGAGCTGGGTTGGGGGATGCGGAGGGGTGTTGTGCGGTAGTGATTATTCAGATGAGACACGAGGCGGCATGAAATGGAGATACAATGGGGGTGAGACGTGTCAGAGTTAAGGGAGACCGACTTCCAGTGGTTCTGGGGAGTGGGGGTGCCGTACGCGCGGATATGGGCGTGTAGAGAGGGGAGGAGTATCTATCTCTCTTTGGCGCATCTATGAGTGAGTCTGATATATTTTTGGACATTTCAGAGGGAGCTTGTTATAGATCTTGTTAGAGTATTGGAATGGGAACTATATTATCAGTATGGGTTAGGTGTGAGGGAGTATGAGCGTCTGAGTACAGTGAGCGTCGCATGATAAACTCTCGAGAAAGATGGCTACAGCGTGAAGATTAGTGTGGATAGCGACTATTCTCACTAGTATCTGGGCCGTGATTTTAAGTAGCAGACAGAGTGTCGAGCAGATATATAGTTGACTCCGCTGCGCTAGGTGTAGCGAGCGCGAATCCATTAGCGACTACTGAGCGAAGGAAGCGAGATAGGCCGAGCGAGCGCTATGAGTCCGAGAAAACAATTTCTTTCTCCTACACTCGATATTGCTGTCAATAAGTTTTTTCTATTTTGTTTTTTTTCGGAGGGGAAATACACTCTACGTGATGACGGAAGCAGGTGACCAGAAGAATAATTCACATCCACTTATAGAATATGGTCAAGACACTACAGAATATTGTACCCATAGCAACTGCACTCTAAGTGACCAACGAGGACTGAATCTGTTTTATGAGGTCCAGTAAGTGGTACCTCTCTGGGCGGTGTAAAACCATCTATCACTTCCATTTTTCCTAAAGTCGCTTGTTACAACACACAGGATACGTTTTTTAAGCTATTTATGAAGCCCCTAATTACTGATTTGAATGCACAAATACCGCGAGCATTGTGTGGTGAATGGATAGCACCACTCGAGCCGTGAATAATTCGCCCTTCCCCCGACCCGGATTTTAACGCTAAGTACGATCTTATTAAGCGTGGGAAGGTGGATGCGTGCGTGGAATTTTTTGCGCTGCCATTCACGCAATAATAAATAGTCGACAATTCACAATCGGGTTTTGGATATAGTTCCTCCTAAGTATTTTTCTGCTTGTCGTAAGAGGCGACTAAAAGGAAGCAAAAGATGTGAATAGATGGTTTTGACCCATCGCCCGGGGTAGATACCACTAAACTGCACTTTACCATGGTGGTTTCAGCTTTCGTAGGGGATGTTTCCGTTTAGAGTGGCAGTTGGTCTAGTAACTAAGTAATTTTGTTATGTTTTAGCTCTTTTTTTAATGAAGTGGCCGTTAGCCGTCTTGTTTTTCGATCTTGCTAAAGCTCTCTTCCGTGACTTGCTCATAGTGAATTATCGATAAATATTAAGATGATAATCTACGTTTTCTAATTGCCCGAATTTTTTTAAGGCATATACATGCACACATCAGCTTATATTTTATCCAAATCATCATTTTTTAAAAAACAACTTTTAGTCTAATGTATGCGTCACTGATGGGATCGCGTCGATTCGAAAAACGCGGTCCATTCTGTGGCACATGTTGGCAAAATAAAATTCCTATTAGGGAGATCTTGGCAGATTAATTGGCAATCGGAATCATTTGAAAATTCGGACTCTGATTCGGTATTGAAATTCTAGATTCGATTCGAATAATTATTTCTATTCTCTAGAAATAAAGAACGTTTTTATTCTTCACTGGCAAAAATAACCTCGATCAAACTATTAACAGTCAATGTTCTTCAATGCACGTTTCATTTCTTAAATCTTGAAGAAACTTGTACAAAAATCAAAAATGTTTGTTGTTGATTGATGCAATATTTTTCATTCAGCAGGACTGTTGCTGTTTGAATTCCAGACGGGATTCAATCGCCCTCATCCTACCCCGCCTTGCCATTAAAACGAAAAATTTTAGCAAATTCCTTTTTTTCTTTGGTATGTATAAATTCCCAGAAATGTATAGGAAACTGTGCCTTGTTTTTTACCACGACATACAAGTGATGGTTACAACTTTAATTTCAAGAAGTGAGAATCCTTTGTCCAAAACAGTTTGATTTAAGGCATGAGACCACATATGGACCCGCGCTGTCAAAGCGCGGACCCATCTGTGGCCCATGCTTGAGAAAAATGCCCTTGTTGGATTATTTTTGCAAATAGCTTGACAATTCCAGTCATGAAGTCCATAACTTCTAGTGTTTTTATTTTTTTTTTTCCGCATAGTTCTTCTTGTGGAATTTTCCATTTATACGTGTGGGAGGATTTTGAAAAATAGAAAAAAAATTAAAATTAAATTATTAAAAAGTGTTAATATGATTAATGCCAAATTTACGCTGTTTCCGCGGTCTCTTGATTAACAGCAAAGAAATGAATTGGTAGGAGAAATTCGAGCAGAGGTTGGGGTTTTTACCATTCGTCCGTGGCAGAATAACGCACACTACGCTTTTACATAAGCACAGTGTTTTTATTTTGACTGTTTTTCACTCAGTGCACTTGTTGGACTCAACTACATCCCGTAGTAGCGCCATTGCTATAAAAGTGGCCGTTAAGTTGGTTACATTTTAGACACTGCATCCAGCCCCTTGCTCAGAGTGAAATTTCACTAAAAAAACAATTCTACACAAATAACGGACAATACAAACAATGGGATCTCCGCAACAGGAATTATTTCCAAATTGCATCAATTTGATATAACGTTCTCGTTACAAAAGGTAAATTCTTGGAACTTTAAAGGCATGTGCTTTATGCTAGTACTTCTTCGTTTTTTCAATGATTTTTGGGAAAACCCATTGGGATTTCTAATTAATAAGTGTTTATCAGCGTAAACATATTTATGCGAAGCTATGTAACAGTGTGTTGTTAGTTAGTTTACACCATCCTGAGCAGACCATATTTTACTGCTACTTTACTATTGTTGGTTCAGTTTTGTATTATTTATTTTACGATTTTTTTTTTAGATTTTCGAATTATTTCTTATGGCCTGTCGCGTGAACTAATTGGGGCCGTGGGGTGACACGTATCTCTAAAAAATTAAAAAATTAATAAAAAATGAAAACTCGATAAACCGTAAATGGCCCTAACATATTTTCTTCATGTCGTAATTACGGCAAAAAAAATGGTTGATAGTTTCACAATCAAGCACGGTTTATACTCACCCAATTATGATATTAAAAGCATCGCATTTGCGCGGAGTGGACTATATTTATTAGGAAAGCAAGCTTAGATATACGGCTGTATAACGAAATTCGAAGTAAAATTAAGTATAAAACTATGAAATCAACTCAATTGGACAATTATAGGTGGTTTAGGAAAACGCTTTGTTTATGATCAACACCCAATACTTGGGTTTAAACTTCATCGACAAAGCGATTTCGAATTTTAGAAATATCCTATTATGCAAATATAAACTGTAAATTTACTGCGATTTTGCCACAGTGGTGGTAGGAAACTGGTCCGGAATTCCTTCGCCAAATTCAATCGCTTGATATTTGTTGCAATCATCGTGAAAAAACATGCTGGAATTTCGATTATCCTGTAAGGTCGCGACCGATATTTTTTTTCAAGTTGGGTTTATCGGAATTTTGATATTTATATGTTTTGATTTGTTGTAGCCTCTGTGCACGATTTGACCCCTTCTCAATTTTGTTTCGCTAATAATATGCATTTTGTAAAATCTATTGTACGAAACAAAATATAAAAAAAGTATTATATCACAATTTCGATAACAAAAAAACATCAGTGGCCGTTACAAAACCTGTGTTGGAAAAATGTTTTTGTTGGGTATGAGTCACTGATGGTCGCCGCCGCCTGAGGCGCGCAGTCCCATCTGTGATGCATGCTAAACATTTCATCAAACCCCCATCCTTTAAATGAGATCAATATCAAGCGCAAATACATCACTTATAAAACCCCTTCTTTTATCCCCCCCACTTGGAACAAAAATAATAAAAGATTATGACATTCTAAGGGTATCGTTTAGTGCACTGTAAAAACCTGATGTTTGTGTCAGTCCCATATGTGTTTGTCCGTGATGGGCGCGATCCATCAGTGCCTCATACTACACAAAACTACTTTGGAAAACAGTTTCATGACTGAGTTAGTGATGTTTGAACAACATAATGACTCTACGGTGTGATCCATCATGTGACCCATACTTGATAGAAGGTATTTGGAAAGTGACGAAAGTCTGCCAATATGGGGAAGGTCTCATCAGCGCGATCCATCAGTGACTCATACTTCATAAAACCCCTTCGTAAAAAGGTATCTTGGATCTGAAATTATTATTGGAAAGACATGACGACATAAATATTTAATAACCAACGGAAATTACTAGAAATGGACGTCATCGATCCCCGTGGTAATAGACGAATGCCTTTGCAAAAACTTAGAACTTTTGATTTGTTTGTCCTTATGCCTGTGATTAATTACTTCGAATATAATTTATGGATTAAGATGTTTTATCCGCAGATATTTGTCCAAAAGAAATAGTATTGCGTAAGTGGACTCAGGGCTATCACTTCCGGATTCGTGATAAGGATCAACTTGGGTATATTTAAATGATTCAGGGTGCCCGTTTTGCTCAATCGGTAAATTGTTGGGAAACACGCTTCGGACTACGCCATCTACTGATTGTTCTAATGTAGGTTTGAATCCGAAAGAATGCCGAGTTCTGGATGCCCGGTTAGCTCAATCGGTAAAGCGTTGGGATGCGCTTCGAGTCACAACGCTCTTTTTTGATCGACTTGACGCAGATTCGAAATCCCATGAGGGGTGATGAGTATATGGGCGAGGTCTGCTGGACGACTCGGCGATTTCTCTTAAGCAATACTTACGTCGTTTCCTCCTCCAACCAGGTTCATACGCAGGAAAAACAAGAAAATCACGATAAGCCAGAAAACCTTTACCCGATTCGGAACTGGTATATCTGCACGAGAGATCGTAGTTCGTCATATGATTAAGCTGTGTTCTCAGCTTTTACTCTTCAGTCAGGATAGAAATATTATCCTATCCTATATGTTAGATATCTTCTGGAGGCCTCACCAGTGTACGATGGTTTCACGTAAGCTTTTGGTTCCTTCGCCAATCATTTCCATGCACAAGAAAAATAGAGATATGTTTAGTCAAATATCGTCTTCTCGTTCCGATTCGGAGATTTGGCTCAAACCAACGTGCCCTGTTCCTTTTCTGTAAATAATTTCAGATATGTTTTAAATACTTCGTCTTGTTTATTGGAACCATATTTGTGCATAAAGAGTCAAACAACAAAAAAATTTTCTCAAATCAACGAGCATCGCGGTGCCAAATGATGTGTATATTTGATACTAAATAGGGTATTTGGTCGGTGGGAGATTGTTTTCGTCTGTCTGAAACCATTTCCTTTACATAGGTTTTATCAAGCTTGAGTCACTGATGAATCGCGCCATCTGAGGCGCGGTTCATCTGTGACACATGCTTGACAAAATTGAACTTTCTTTAGTTGCTTGGGACAAGCTTCGGTAGCCTGTACTTGATTTTTCAACACGCTCTGGCAAAAGTAGAAGTTTCCCTTTTTATGAGAAAAATCAGTCAAAAAAAGGTTCGAAGACTCCCTACTAGAAGAAGCTGCTAACTGGCAAAGACTGACATAGTGTTCCACTGGTGGTAAAAAGGGGGGCGCGGGGGATCGGTAAGACTGGCTCTTTCAAATGAGCCAAGAATTATTATGCGCGCCTTCTATTCTGTATTTTCGCCGGTATTACCACGCTGTTATGCAAGCCGCGCCCCAATCAACAATGACCACTACATCTAATAAAGACATCTTAAATAGGTTTTCTTCTCAGTAGGAATAGGATAACTTTTAAAATTTAAGATTCGAATCTATTCGATACATGCCGGAATCGAACTCATTTCCGTAATTCGGCGTTTTTTCGACAATGGACGTCGACCGAAAAACATTATTTAAACATTATCGGATACGCCTTGACCTTTGGTTGTATTTTTAAAAGGTTTTACCAATTTGTAGAAAATATTTACGATTTATATTATTTGGACGTTATTAAAAAAAAAAGATTCCGAAAAGGGTTTAATTCAAAAACGCTATGATTAGGTATCCGGGTTGAAAATAAATGTGTGGGCTTGGGCAATTCAATTCGACAAAGCGCCACCAAAATATTTTCCATTTGTACCAAATTTTGTGCTCGTCGGCGCGATCAATCTCCACCAGTATCTCAGGCTTAACAAACGCATGTTTGGTGAGATAATACTTTGAATACTAAGGAAATTGCTGTTTTCATTCGAGCCCATTCAGAGACCTAAGTTTGTCAAGTATTGTGCCAAAGACTACTCGGACTAAGCAAAATATGCTAAAGGCTGAATTCTTTTGGCAAAGATTGGGAACCTCTGTTTCGATGCGAATTGACTGATGGAAAAAATATAAACTGGGAAAGAACAAGTTACGTCACCCCGCCTCGCATCCAACTGCCGGTGTTATGCGAACAATTCGCCGATGTCGGCTGAGTATGAGTCAGACATACTACATCATTGAAAATTTGAATAGGAGAGAATCGAAGGTTTTAAAAACTCTCTCTCGACTTTATTATCTCGCCTCATTCGGATATTTGCTCCCTGTGGCGCGCTTCTGCTGCCTGAAGAGGATTTTAAAAAACAGATGGAAAAGGGGCACAAAAAAATTAGGCTATTTTTGAAAATATATATATATTATGCTTTTTCAATAATTACAAAGTGAAGCATTTTGGAAATAACTTCAGTTTTATGGATATTTTCCTCAAAAAATATTTAAAATTTTTTTGGCAAGAATGTATATGCCGAAATGGATTTTATAAGGTGGATTAAAATACCGGAATTTTTAAACATTTGGTTGGAGCAGAAATTATTCTGTAATTTGATTGATACAATTTAAATATTTCCGTTAAATATGCATGCAAATTTTATTCTATAAGGTATAAAAAGGGGTTCAAACACCAAACAGCGCCAGCCCAAATGATTTCTGTACTAAAATGAGCCGCGCAGACGGGCCGCACCTTGGCGGCGTAATATCCATCAGTGACATATATTTTACAGAAGGTATTTTTGGGGTAAAAATTTTGCGATTTAGGAAGTGACGTATTTTATAGTCATTTTCTTCCCAACTGTGGTGATATCAGAATGTCCGACGCTTTTAATAGATCGTGTGCTGTTATTTGTGATTTTTTGAGTTCTTGATTTACGGCGAAATAAAATCTTGATTTTTTGGGCATTTCAAGAGTTTAAAGTAGAGAGTTTTTGAGAGTGATGAAGAAACAGATGTTATCAGAGCAATTACTATTAGCTATGTACGTAATTTCAGTATTCAGAACCGTCCTGATGTACTTACTCTCTGCAGGTTTAAGAGGTGACAAATTAGAAAAGCATCATCAAAGAAGGAGTAGAGGATTTTAACGCGACTTTAGCAGACACCAGCACACCATTTATAACGGTTTAGTCATGAAAGTGCTTTTTCTCAGCGTGCTCGACCCGCTACCAAAGTTATGTGTAATACACCCTGAGCTAAGTTGCGGGGCGTGAATCGAAAAGCCTTGGGCGGGCCTCGAAAATGAGAAAATTCCATCTTGCTATACGACCGGCGTTCCCGATCAGAAATTTCATTTAGTCTGCATGAGCCAACTAGATGGATCGCGCCTCATACTTAGCAAATATGGCATTAGACAACAAAATAAATTTCGATCGCGAACGATGTGTGTAAGCTAGGGCCACACGAGATATGTAACCATGCGTTGCCAAAACTATAACCAATAGGCCGGACGAAAAGTTATATACTACCACGTATTACATAAGCCGGTCAATTGTGATTCCCCCACATTCCATTCAAACGTTAACTCAGAGACGTTTAGGCGCCAAATTGGTCCATTTTCCCGCCATAAATATAAATATGGCCTATGTGAAGCTAATAGCTTGCAGATAGACAAAACTTCCGTTTGAATTCCTGTTAGAATATATCATTTTGCAAGCAAAGTTTACTGACTATATATCCTGCATTATTTTAAACACGTTTTGTCGAGTTGTGTGTCTCGATGTATGATGACCGTTGATGCGGATCGCGTCGATGAGATTGCTATCCTTCTGTGGCTCATGCTGACAAAATGCAATTACTGATATGGAGAGTGTCGTAGGGAAAACCCAGCATTGAGGTTGGTAAAAGAAATTGATATAGACATTTTTAATATCAAAGAGATAGTTCGTGGACGGAATATGTGCGAGCGAACTATTTTTTTTTTTTCATTGTTACAAAAAATTCCGTTGGGGAAAAACCCTTAATCTGCGGATAATTGTTGAACAATCAACGCTTTTTCACAATTTTTTTTTCGATTGTTATGCGATATTTTTTAGAAGTTGCATTCTTCTGAGAATGGTCCCCCAACGTATTTCTTGCGTGTCGTTAAAAGGCTGACTATTAAGAAAGCAAAAAAGTGATTAAATGGTTTTTTTCATCGCCCAGGGGCAGATGGGCGTTCAATTACATTTTGGAATAGTTACTGCTTAGAATGTATAGTGGCTAGTTTTTACATCTTCTAGTAGCTTTTGCCATTGAGAGCTCAGTGGTCGTTAGTTTCTTTTACTGTTGAGACACCGCCTTGCTTCCGGCATAGCTTAGAGTGAATTTTGATAAAAAAAAAAATCGCCACCTGCTCTGCTATAAATATCAAACTTCTTCATTAGTTTCAGCGATCAATTATAAAAGGCCCTTGTATGGTCATACATGATTTCTATTTAGCATTTTGTCACTCACGTAACAATATGTCGTTAATTGTTGAACTTGTTGACATCACAGTGGTGTTTTATGATCCAATAATTGATTGCATCACATTTTTAAAAGAAATCTGTAAAAACAACTGGAAATTGTGCGTATCTGAAAGTAATTAATTAATTTTGTCAAGCATGAGCCACGGATGGGCCGCGTCTCATCGATCCATGTTTTTAACATAATTTTCAACAAGCTGTCGCCTCAGCAAAACTTTGACAATTAACTGTTAAAAATGGGTTTAATTTACTCACCGCGCTTTTAATTTCAGTGTTGTTGACGGAATTAATTTGCAGGGGAGTGTTATATTATTTCTTGAATGTCATTATATCATGATGGCTAAGTTTAATTTGTATAGATAAGTTGGATAGTATTGCCTTTCGAGAATAGAGAGTTCGTGATTTGGACAAAGATTTTTATCACATACGGAATGCTCGTGGACAGAGAGAAATTTTCTGATGCTATTAAGTTGGATTAGAAAACACCGACAGGAGCAATTCAGCTAGAAAAAATGAAGTCAACTCAATCTTCATCAAGTATAAATTATGCATCGCGTTGCCGATGAGATTTGGGCATAGAAAACAATTCCTGGGTGTTAATACTGACAAGTTGAATCAAAAATTTGAGTATAGTAATCGAGAACAGAGGCATGGCCGTCTCCATGGTGTCGTTGCAAGAGATTTGTAGCTTCAGAGCCATCTAATCAGGAGTGTCTGATAAAGTCAAGTTCCACCCCTACACCCTTGTCTCGCCAAACGGAAAATGCAGAATCGTTTTCACCTCAGGAAGTAACATTTTTGTAAAATTTGCTGTGCCTTAGTAGATAAAAATGACCTATTTTTTCTGGCGTCTTGAGTGTATACCTTTTAAAGAGCATATTGTTGATGCATTGAATTTACATCTTTTTTATTTCAAGATTCAAAAATGAATGAGGACGGTAATTCGTCGGAAAATAGAATATAAATTGATCGTATAGATAGAAAAAATTTGCGATGGCACGGACCACCGCCATCTGTGGGTCATTCTTGATCGGGTCAAAAGCGATCGGAGGAGGTCATTCGCTGTCAAAAAATCATATCCGTATGTGATGTTGAGTATGAGTCACTGATGGATCGCGCCGCCGATGAGTAGCGATAATTGTTATTGGAAAACTCATCTCGCTGCGCCTCGTGCTCAACAAATGGAAATTTCCGAATCGAGTCAAAAGCGGCCGTTCGAGGTCAATCCCAGTCGAAAAAAAATTATACACATGCGTGCACATGTTTTGTTAAGTATGATTCAATGATGGATCGCGCCGCATCATGGGCTAATGCTTGATAAAATAAAAATTATGAAGGTATATTTTGTTGTTTAACTTGGGTCATGCAGGGCAGAAGATCTAATTATACCAAATGCTTATTCGTGTAAGTATACCACGCTGAGCAGGATATGCAAATCCTTTAATTTAATCTCTGTATAATAGGTAAACTCCGTTCTATAAAAATGGCAATGATAGCAGTTTTAAGTTCCATTTTTGAAGTATGAGCAGAGGAGGGGTGTTGCATACGCAAGAATTGTGAATAAGGGGGTGGATTTGTGCACCCGGCTTCGCGCAAAACTTATATGGAATGAGATTTTCTTGGCCTGAAATGGCTGTATACGTCACATATTTACTGATGTTGCAAAAAATTTTGAAATTTTTTATTTTTCAAAGGACTTTTTAAAGTTATTCTGTGATTATTTTTAAAACCGTTTTTAAAGGGGCTATCGCGTCATGCCTCTCCTCCCACTGAATACGCTGGTATACTTTATAAATTCCAAACCAAATTCCACATTTGACTGGAATCGCGTGAATCTCAACTTTAATCTTTCAATTGACGACAGTAAGTACCAAACATATCCAAATCTGAAACTTCTAAATGGAATAGATTCTTTTTAAGAGGTACTGTGGATAAGGCGGTCCTTCCGTGGCGCGTGCTTGACAAAATACGTTTTCCTTCGATGCATTGTTATCAAATTCCACATTCGGTTTTTGAATATTTCAATTTTATTATCCTGATATTGCGAAATTTTATTACATAATCGGCTTAAGATACCGCGATATCATAATTTGCTGACAGTATCGCTATTGAAATCTTTCTACGCGGATTTTTACGTAATTTTCTTTAATTTGTTTTGTTTTGTCAAGTATGTGCCACAGATAGACCGCGCCCCGAGGGCGCGGTCTATCAGTGGCTCATACTTGATAAAAAGAATTCGATAATACGGTTATGGTGTTTGGGAGCTTACGCAATATATAATAGACCTCTTCACTTGATAAATGTCGCAATATAATGATCACAAGTTGTAAGTGATATCTGCCTTATACTGATGAGTAGTATATGCTCAGGTTTGCATTGAGGGGTCCGCACTCACCGATGAGAAAAGTAAAATTTACAGTTTTATATTAAAAAAAATGCGTGCTGTAGGCGTGCTAGTATTTTTTTTTTTTTTTTTTGACTTTTTGAAAAGTATAGTACGTTGCAGTTGAAAAAAAATTTCGATGATACTTTGAAAATTCGGCGTCAATTTTTGCGGACTTTGCAAGTGAGGTCAAGCCTAGTCTGATTATCCGCGGATAACTGTAGGGTCGATGGTTGGATACCGGGTCATTTCACCGCCGAACTGACTGCTGGTATCATTGCAATGTTTCGTTGTTGGATATTACGCCGTATATATTATGAAAAGTATTTAAATGAGATTAGTCTCTTTTTTTGTATAATTTTTCAAATTAGGATTCTGGTTCATGGTTCGATACTTGGTCGCTATACCGCTGAAAGAGGTACTGAAATCACTGCAAAAACTCGTGTTAGGATATGAGGAAAGAATTATCTATAATGTATATATTTTAACTTTTGTATATTTTTTATGTCATTTTCTAAGCTAGCATCATGTTTTTAAGCCTATTGGATACATTATGGAAAAGATTTAGATACAAATCTTTCTACCTCTTCAAATTAATATCTTGAATCAAATTTTAGTGGGCGCGATGGCCTAGTGGTTAAACATGTTGGCGTCGAAAGTTGAAGATCTCCGGTTCGAGTCGTTAATCCATGCCCACCATTCAACCCAAGGTGTAACAACTTGGGTAGGCTAAACCAAGCCGGAAAAGGTCACATCTTTCCAGCAATTCTGACCCTGCCCGTCTATAAGTGACCGCTGGTACAGGGCCTTGGGCAGGGTGATCCACTCCAAAAAGTGGTTGTAAAAAAAAATTAATAGCATCACGTGAATTTTTTAAAAAGATTTAAATTAGACTATCAGATATATTTTAAAAGCATTTTCAGTATATTTTTATACACACAAATTTATATATATATTTTTATCTATATTTATATATTTTTACATATACTTATCAAATTAGAATCTTGAATCGAATTTAGTAGAGTTCCGCGAATTTCGAGAAAAAAATTACCACTCTACCTTCTAGAACGAGTGGAAAATTTCCAAGATAATTCCAAGGCGTTACGATATTGATTCACCATAAAAAATACGAGATAAAAATAATCCTTTTTCGCGCCAACCCCAAGGGACGGCAATTACGTCATTTAAGACGCCATGGGCGCACCCTATTAAAAATTTGTCAAGTATGGGCCACTGATGGATCGCGCTTAGGTAGCGCAATCCGTCAATGACTCATACTCAACAAAACAGGCGAAAAAATGTTTAGAAAGGGTATAGCAGTGACGTTACATCATGATTTATGCGTCATTTCGGTGACTCTGTGGAACGAACATCGTCACGTACGCTCTGGTTTACCATGTTAATATTACGAATATGGTAACAAACAAGTCCGACTTGGTAGCATGGTCGTATACCTGTTCGTCTATAAGTGGCCGCTGTTACATGGCCTTAGAGAGGGTGATCCACTCTAAGAAGTGGCTATAAATAAAATTTTAACCCTGTTCGTCTATAAGTGGCCGCTGTTACAGGGCCTTAGACAGGGTGATCGACTCTAAGAAGTCGCTATAAATAGAAAATGAATTTATTGGCCAAAGGCCGCATTTATTATGTTAACCTTAAAAGCAAGCTTCATTCAGGTTCACTCTATAAGCGAGACTAAAAGCAACGCCCATTCAACTAACGGTCATTTGATAGCAAAGAGTTACTACGAAATGTAGAGCCAGCAACTGTACTCTGAGCGGAAAACATCCCAAAAAGAACCGAACCATAATAGTAAAGTGCAGTGAGTGGTTCTGTCCTGGGTGATGATAAAATCATCTACTACTTCTTAGAATTTAGATTAAGTCTTGTGTTTTTGCGAGAGGAGTGGTAGGGCGTTTAGCCACCGCCCAGGACAAATACCACCCACTGCACTCTGCTGTAGTGGTTTAAAAATTCGAAAATACATACTCGATTACAAAATATGCTTTTCTGGTGGATCGCGCCGAAATTTCACAATTGTGGTATTATTGCATATTAATATTTAGCAGGCTTCAACTTTAGTCTCAAAACTTCTCAAAAATCGATACATAAAGAGGTGAATTCCCTCTATTCTGGCCTGGTGCAAACACGTCGTCATCAAAACAGTCTATGGCTCCTACGCTATATTCACATCCTGTGGAAGAATACTGGTACAGCACACTGTATTCAATATTACGTTACTGTGAAATATTCCGGCCATAGCTAGTCTATGCAAAAAAATATAAATTTTCAGTCAAAAAAGTTCGGAATAATACCAAAATTTTAGAGTAAATGTGACAGTATGCAACTCTACAATAGAATAGGTATTTTCAGTGTATACGATGGCGGCGTATTTCCACTAATGAAAATTTGTCGACGAATTTGGGTAAAAATAACTGTTAATTCAAGTTTTTTTAGCATTTTTTAGTAGAAATCTGCGAGGAATAGTGTTTTTTTTTAGTTAATTTTTGGGCCTTTTAAATGCCTTTTAAATAATGGGTTAAATTTTACTGCAAGCCGGAACAATTTTTTTTGTCAAGTATGGGCCACTGATGATCCGCGCCTCGTCGGCGCGATTCATCAGTGCCTCCATACTTAACAAAACTTGAAATCCATTTTTTCACTAAAGAAACGCATTAAGGAACTTTTCACTTCTATGCTATCTTAAATCGATTGAATCACACCAAAATTTCTGTTATTTCACCGTATTTTTGACAGCCCATTTAGCGCAGTTCATTGAAGCCAGCATCGGTCTCAAATTACAACGAAGTCTTCCCGTTTACAGGATGCAGCGCGTCCGCTGATTTACAACATTGTGTATAGGGTGCTTTTATTTTATCTCGAATATTACAGGGATTGCAATTACATGAGATGATTTAATGGTAAAAAAATTGTTTACTATGGGTGTTTGTTGAGTGTATAATATGTGCGGTACAGTAAATTAAAATTTCATAAGTTGGAAATAATAATGTTGATAAGGTACATGTCCAGTATGGGCTGTTGGTGGACCACACCTAGTCGGTACGGTCCATCAACAGCTCACATTTGACCTAAAAGTGGTTCGCATAGCTCCATTTCCATTCCACCAGTGAAAAGCATATATCGGTACTGTGTCGGTGCCTATATGGGTTGATGGCTGATAGAAGTGACCGATAAAGTTTAGACAGGGTTTCGGCATCGCAAAAAAAAATGTAAGCTGCCCTTGAATGGAAAAAAAAACTTTATAAGCCTCGGCTTGCAGTCGAGTAAATACGGTATGCCATGAAGCGGTGCTTTTACGGCGTATTTGTTACAATGTGGTTTGAGGAACGCATCAGATCAATTCATCATTTTAATTCATCGACAGACTCCGTATGTTGTAAAATGCTTCCCCTAGGGATATATATTTGCTTTGAAATTAAAATTTGAATTAGGCTTGCAGTGCCAAATGTAACCTACCAAAAATAACCCCATAATTTAGTGATATCTGTAAATACAAATTCCTAATATGATAAGCATATAGGCAAAGTAAAACACAAAGGTATAAAGCTGGGGATGGGACGTTAAGGTAAGGTGTATGGAAATTTGAGTTTCACTTTCCCACAGAGCGGATATCCAGTTAAAGTGATTCAGTTTCGTAGCTCCTTTTCTATATAGAAATTTATGCTTAGAGCATAGTTGCTAGTAAAGATACATTACAAAGCGGCTTTCCTGATAGGGGGCTTTGGTCCAAGCGGGTAATTTTGTCCAAGCATTTTTGCTAAGTATGTGTCACTGATGGATCGCGCTGCCGAGGCGCGGTACATCAGTGGCGCATTCTTGACAAAATTAATTTTAATTTTTAGCCTTTTTGAGACATTAAGCTAGTTGGAACATAAAAGGATCAGATACTTCGTTCTGGTTTAGAATTTTAAGACGTTAATTAAAAGTGACGCGCGGGAATTTTTTACTTTTAGCTTAAACATAAAAATACACCATTTTGAGGTGCAAAAAATAATAAAAATATCTTCTCAAGCGCTGAAGGCACGGAAAATTTGTTCGATATTTCAAAAGTGAGTTTACTGAAAAGATTTCAACTCAGTTAATTGAAAATGCTGTGAGTACAAATACGCGTTACTTCCGTAATATTTGTTTAACCCAGATTTATAAGCAAACTTCAACATATTTCCAATGTTGAGTTAAGCGCGTAAGCTCAGATCAGAAAACAATTTAAGAGGGGTTTATTTGAATATTTTGATTGCGAGATTTTCGTACGAACAATTTTTGTGTGGGCCATGCTTGGTTAGACATAAAATTGAGTGTATATTGCTGATTAGTATTGCATTGTGACGAAACAAACGCTAACTAAGTGTTCCAAGCAGCTGTTAACAACTTCGTAATCAGCTTAGTTAAAATTATCATCGGCCATACATAAAATACATATAAACAACGCATTTTAGGTCTGTTTCATCTACGGCCGTACTTAATGATCTCATTTTCTTTTTAATCTGGTATTATTTATATGTAACGCCAATTCCAGAGCGGTATTTCTGACTTTATTATCGGTAAAGTATATCGCCAGAGGACCTAAGTCCGAAGTCCAAAATAGAGGGAAATAGAACAATGTCGAGTATTGCATGCTAGGAATTTGAAGTGGGGTCAGAATCTTAGCTTCTTTGCTCTATTATTATGTTATTAGAAAGATATTTCAGCGAATTTTTTCAAGTATGAGCCACTGATGGACCGCGCCTGTATAATATATACTGTATCCTTCCCCAGTTTTTGTGCCATATTTGTCTTAATTAGAAGCAGAGGGGTCGTTAGTTACGGATGGTATACCGTGTTGCTGTTTGCTCTGCTTGTGGGCAAATTATTGCAGCATTGCTGGAGAATGGACCAGTTAGAAAATGTATGTTATTGAACGTTTAAGGATATGGTTTATACTTTATAATAGCCCGTACCTACTTTCTGCGTGTTGTAACAGGCGACTGAGAAGCAAAGAAGAGGTTGGTGGTTTTAGTATCACCCAGGGTAGATACAACTCACTGCACTTTATTATAGTGGTTTGGTATGTTTTCCAATTACAACTACATTTGGCAGTACCTTCGATGAGTCGTTAGTTTGTTCCTTTAAAACGTTGCCTTCAGCCTATTGCAAGTCGATTCGTACCGGTATGTTTTCGGTGGGTCATTTCGTACAAAAATTACGAGAATTTGAGCACCTCGACTATTTTTCCGAATTTTTATTTGATCTTTTTGCTGCCACTGTACTGGTACACCAAACTTTATAAAGAGTTAAGTTCCCGCGAACACAGAACATTCGGCAAGGGTGCGAATTGACCAAGGACGATTTTTTGTTCAGGGTTCAAATTGACCAAAGGGGATTTTTTTCAGGGTTCGAATTGACCAAGTACGATTTCTTTCAGGGTACGAATTGATCGTCATCCCTTCCGGTTTTGCTTTAGAGTGAATTTCAATAAAACAAAATGGAATTCTGACATTAATGTTTCCAAAGATCCACATTTGTTTGTTTAACGCTACTTATACTAACAGTTCTTGGTCGGTGAATTAAAAATATGTCAAGCATAATCCGGACATGAACCATGCATATGAGACACGGTTTATCTGAGGCTCATATTTGACAAAACCCTATACTGGTCAAAAATTATGTTTTGTTAAGTATGGGTCACTGATGGAACGCGCCATCAAGGCGCGGTTCATCTGTGGCCCATACTTAACAAAACATGTTCGGGCTGAACCTCTTCGTAACCTCTTCGTAAGAAGCGCTTGAAAAAGTCCGATAAATTCCTCACATACCAACAAACGGCTCCTATAAACTATAAATTTTCGAATCTTCATTAAAAAATATGCAAAGTTAACTTGCTTTACATAGTACTCATGCAAACTTTAATTCCTAAAAGAAATTTATACAAACCAAATTTTTGAATCAATTGCGTGGAAAATTTTTTACCCTAAAGATTTATTTTTTGTTATTCTTTGCGGTGGGGGAAGGGGAGAATTCATTTCAAAATCTTACGGATATTGTATAGTTATGGTTGTATAAAACTTCAGAAATTCGTTATCAGCAAAATATCTCGAAATAACCTTGAACGCCTGTCATGCTGATCAAACCAATCTCGGGAATTTCCAGACTTATCTCAATTTTATCGGAAAAAATTTGACAACTTATTTTTTGTTAAGCATGTGTCACACTGATAGGGAGAGAAGTCTTGACTTAAGAAACAGCCGTGTAGTAACACCTCCATGCCTTGTATCTACTGCGACAAAAATACAGTAAATTTACTGTTAATTAGCAGTAATTGCATTTTTCCAAAATTTGAAATTGATCAGGTATGGACTGTTGCTGGAACGCGCACGGTCCAATATTTCGCCGGAAAATAGATTTTATATTTTTCTTTCAATATTGCTATGTAAAATCACTACGAAAGTTTGGTTAAACACGCTGTGTCTTTATCACAGTGTA
The DNA here is from genome assembly GCA_963675895.2 of Styela plicata. Taxonomy (NCBI): domain Eukaryota; kingdom Metazoa; phylum Chordata; class Ascidiacea; order Stolidobranchia; family Styelidae; genus Styela; species Styela plicata. Next base: position 19,545,823 of record OZ023142.1, on the reverse strand, counting down.
CCACGTTTCTTTATTGCTTTATTAGCTCTTTGACTCAAGGTAATGGCATTTGATTGGTATTTAACACGGAAGTAGATGTAACGTATTAGGAAGTTCGTGGTTTCCTATCAAAGCCGGTCAGTTGGTTTCTCGGTTTGAAAGGTTGGGTCGTGCATGTTATGATATCAAGCAAAGATCGGGTGGACGATCAAACGTGTCTTTTTGAACTTCGATTTTTCATTTGGATTGCCGACCTCAAAACTCGCCTATATCCTTAAATAACAATAACTAATAATCAAAGCTGAACTCGCCCGTTCGGTTCAATATGTTAAGTAGAATTTCTTTGTCGTAATTTCGACCTCTATATTAATTTTTTTAACAAACATGTGCCATAGATGTTGCGTGAACCACAAAAGTGAGTCTCTTGGATATTCCGAAGACAAACAGTATATGGTTTTATATGATACCAGGGCAGAAATTTTATTTATTCAACCACAGATGGGTGGCGCGCTATTTTTTAGAATTTGGCGCCATCGTTGACCTCTATATTACATTTGTTTGTTTCAATATGTGACATAGATACTAAGCGAACCTTAAAAGTGTACCCCATCGATGGTCCAGAACTTATAACATATCGTTAACATCAAATCAAAAATTTTATCAAGTCAAGCACAAGCCATTGATGGATCGCACCCCGCAGACGCGGTCCATCACTGGCTCATGCTTGGCCATCATTTTACTACGAAATATTTCCTGATTTGACCTCTTATTGTATATTGAAATTTAACACTATTGTGCTAATTCGATTTCCCGCGTCCTAATGACCTTATGTTTGTTTTGGGAAAGAATTGAAAACCTTCGCCGTCAATTACTCGAGAGCCTTTTCCGATTTTACCTTGCGCCAACACGCTGTTGAAGGGTATTAAGTAGATATGTTTCTAATCTTATGTCGAGGGTAAAAAGGACTTTTAAAAACTCGATTCGATTCGAAACCAATTCGATTCGTGATTTGTTGAATAACAAATAATTTGGATTCGATTCGTGCAGAGATTTGCTACGATATGGTAAATATATAAAATTTCAATGCAGTTCCAGTTTCTTATTGAAAAGTAAACTAAAAACTGTCAGTTTTGGGCAGTTCTAATTCACACATTTTGAAGTTTTTTGTCAAATAATGCGGATGGAAACAAAAACCTTATAAATGTCTTTTTTTTCTCTCAAATTTTAGTCTTTTTGCTAAAAAAATCGGACTAAAAATGCATTCCTATTGATGGGGGATTTTATTTTTATTTTTATGGCTTTAAAAAGAGCTGTGCGTAACCTATTCCTAATTAATGCCACCACAAATCGAGGTCTATCTGCTGCCTATATTTGACGGGATAACAATTCTTTGTTTGTAATGGTACTCTCAACCATAACCAAAAATAACAACGTCAATCGGTGAACTAGTTTATGGTCGGTTGCTAGAGACCTTTCCTTGTGGCACAGAAATTTTACTTTGTTAAGCATGAGCCACAGATGGACCGCGTCTCATCGACGCGATCCATCAGTGGCGCATACTTAACAAAAGATGTTTTCACAATTTTTTTTTTCATTGGGTTGTTGTGTTTGTGTTGTTTTGAACGAGGTGAACAATATTAGGATAAATAGCTGACCACCGACACGTAGAATGCATATATATCCTTGCTTTTCATCGAGTTGATTTCATTCTCGCTGTATATTTGTATTATAGATTGTTATAATATGAGTGTAAAATAATTTTTTGATTTTAGTGGATATGGTTAATTCAGGAGAGAGAATGATAAAAACAAGTAAAGCAAATGAGATTACGCGGTGAAGGCGCTAAATTGTTTTAAACGAGCGCTTTTGCCTTTTTCATGAAGTTGATTTTATTCTAGCTGCATTTCATAATAATTATGATTGATTACGCGGCGAAGGCACAGAAAAATACGTCTTACTTATTAGTATTTTCTTCCTTTTTATTCGCTTATTTTGGATCAAGAGCAACAAAAATTATTATTGAATGAGCTTGTGCGCAGAAGGCGCTAGATGTTTGGCTTTTTTTAGTGATATTTTCTTCTAACATTTATGATTTGCGTATCATCTGCAGACAGATAGAAGTTTTCAAACCGACAGGTCTAATGAGTCAGCGTAACGAAAAAAAGTTTTGCAAAAAAATATACAAAAAAAGAAATATTTCTTAGAAAAAAAACGGTATTTTCGACTCAAATCATGCGAATCGCGGTATTGAGAATGCAGTAGAAGTTCCATTTTGGCACCAAAATTAATTTGGCGTGACCACAACATTCTTTTGTTATCCACTAACCGTGCGTATTCTTCGTCATATAGTTCATAGTACTTGTATACTTTCTACTTAATTTCGACAACATCATTAATAAAGGTTGTAAGACATTTTTCTTTGGTATATTATAGATATTGTAAATTACCGTTTAAATAGGTTATTTGTATAAAAGTCGAGCAAGTTTGATTGAACAAGGTTAGCAATCAAGTTTGTAATAGAATTTGGTTCTGAAGAGTCTTGTCAAGGGTTGCAAGACATTATATTAAACTGCACATTTAACGGCCGCAGGGTCCAGCAGTTACACGCTCTGCCCAAATCATTCGATTTAATTCGTAATTAATCTTATTCGGCTTTTCCAATGGTACAAAATAAAAAGAGTAAAAATGTATATAGTTGGACAAATAAAAGTAACATCAGCAAAATAAGTTTTTTATGGAAAACAAGAAATCACTGTACACATAATTAATCGAATCTTTCCACTTTTCAGGTTTATTTACACCATAAATATTATTTTAGCTTATTCAAAATATTTTACTTGAAAAATCAAAATAATTTTTCACTTTTATTCAAAATACTTGAAGGAACAAAAAAGAAACCATGGCGAAAGAAAGGTAAATTATTTTTAAAATCAGAGTTTTTACTGCCCTGTATTAAACCGAAGCAGACCTGATTTAATCCACCCAGTGCAGATACCACGCTCTGCAACCTATTATAGAGGTTCAGTTTTAATATGCTCTTCTTTCTTGGGTCTCTATTGCTCATTTTAATTTTTGGAGAAAACAGCCTTTACATTTGATCATGGCAGTTCAGTTCTGTATGGTTTTCTGAAGCTGTTAGTTCGGGAAAACTTAAATTCGACATTATGCCACTTGATTCGAAAAAATTGGATTTTAAAACGGCAAGCCGAGGCGTATTTGATTCAAATAATGTATTTTTAATAATTTAGTAATAACGGGAACAACAACACCAGGCTTGCAATGTCTTGCTTCAGGCAGACTACTCAAAAAAAAATATGAACAATCTTTGTCTCGCCCTAATCAGAATTTTAATACCTGAACCTGTTTTGTCAAGCTTGAGTTACTGATGGATCGCGCCATCAAGGCGCGGTCCATCAGTAGCTTATGCTTGACAGAATAAAATTTCAGATTCGGGTTTAATTGGCCAACTAATCGATATTTATATTTCGTATCTTCTTTTATGCACAGAGAAACCTGGGCCAACAAGATCGAATCATTCCTTGTCGTATTGGGCTACATTATCGGTCTTGGCAATATCTGGAGATTTCCGTACATGGCTTATAAGAACGGAGGAGGTTAGTATTTTTATTTTACGTAATATTTTTATGTTCCTCAGAAAACGTCACGATAAAGAAACGTGTATGGGCAAGAATAAGAAACGTACGTTCACCAGCTCATGCTTTGTATATTAATATTTGTGTTTGGGGGTTGGGGTGCTGGGAATATTAAGATGTTGTTATTTAGCGTAAAAGTACTAATATGTGCAATAAAGTGAGATAACCCATTTGGACTGGGGCGTTTCCACGCTCATTTTAAAATTTTTGCTATCACACTCTACTGCACATGCAATACAATGTTGTTTAAAATGTTTTCCCACTTATATTTCACTTTCACTTATATTTCACTTTCAATTTCCCTTTTTTTAAGTAGGTAGCAGGCTTACGTCGCACTTTTTGTCTTAGGCCATACTGTATTAGAGACGGGGTGCAAAATACGATTACAAAACGCGGCTATCTAGTGAAAAATGACCCTAGAGTCTGAACAATACCTGGACAGTAGGGTTATTTTGAATGCGAAATGACATTCTCACTCATTGCAGCGCTGCAAATCTCCTTTTTTGCAAACCGTTGACAAATATTCTTGCTCAAAAACGGTTATGGAACAAATAAGTTCGTTCAGCCAAACTACCAAAACCGCGAGAGATTAAACAAAGAAAATGTATTTGTAAGCGCATTCTTCCAAAGTACCACAACGATTCGTCGCCAATAATCAGCGACCCACATTTGGCGATGCATATTAAAATCAACAAATTTTCCATGTTTCATAAGTCCATGTTTTTATGGTCATGCTTTGGCATGTTTTAGTAAGTATGGGTCACTGATGTAACGCGCCACCAAGGCGCGGTCTATATCTGGCACATACATAACTAAACATAAATTTCTGTTCAACATGTTTTTACAAAGAATTCCGAATAGACCCGTCAATTTATGAGCGATCACTTCCCGTGTCATAACGTTTTTCATTAGGCTAATCCAAGCATGGGCAAAAGATAATTTCTGCTAATATGTCCTGATTACATTAGGGCCATGTATCGTCATTACCAGATTTTATTTAATTGATAGTAATTTATAAAAGGCTACTGGGTTTATAAATCCCAAGTCAACAACTTGACAGATTGCGCCCGTTCCAAGCATGGGCTGTGTATAATTTGCTTCAATTTTACTATGGCCGATTATGATGTAATGATCACAATTAACAACCTATTTGTGATCGATACCAAAAGTGGGCGGGATTGATAAATCACGTGACTGTAATTTGAACCAATAGGAAGCGATTTATCAAAGCTGTTGTTAACGGTAGCTAACGATTCAGGTCACGTGACCTAGAAAACCGCGGTAAACAAGGGCATACGTCTTGAATGTCAGGAATTGCGTCGATTCGTTTGCGCATGTTAACCATGCCACGACCAAAACACGCGTTCTAATAACCACTACAAGGTAATGGTAGGAAATATCTAGTTTGTTCCAACTATATTTTGAAGTATGATCGCATCAAAATGAGACTGTTTTGATACGAATAACTTTGAATAAATCCCTCCCTTCCTGCATGTCAGTTTATGGAAATATAATAATTTTCCCTTGAAATTATGTGGAAAGCGAGAAAAATAATGCGTTTATTTGATATAAAAAGTGTTGGTTTTATTGTAATCGGCGCCTAAAATGGGCCAACAAACGATTACTAAAATGGAGAGATCTATTACAAGATGTAGTGCCAGCAACTGCACTCTAAGCGGAAAACTTTCCATACAGAACTGAACCACCCTGTCAGAGTGCAGTGAGTGTTATCTGCTATGGACGATGGTCATCTACCACTTCTATGTTTCCCTTTAGTCGCCTCTTATGACACACGCAGGAAATATGTTAGGACTGGTCTAAAAGCCCGTACCTACAGGTCTCCAGTATACACCTACAATCACTCCTCCTAAGCCGACGCATTTTTTATCATTCCCTCGAGTATTGTGAAACAGCAATGTTTATTATTGAGTTCGTGGAAAAGGGGAAACCGCTTTGGAATTTGTATATGGTTTAAGCCAGTGGAATTGTGTAATAATCTACATTTTGGCATATGATATAGACTTACATCAACTCTACGGTTTTGCTAGATCTGTCGTCGGCAAATAATAACTAATATTGTTAAACGAGCCTATTTTTAAACATGTGCCGGAGATGTAAGCGCGGTCCATCTGTGGCTCAGGCTTAACACTATATGACTTCTCAATGATTATACCTAGAATGTTTTGTTACTCCAGAGAATACACCAGTTGACGTGACAGATCGCGTTGCTTTTGGTAGTTTAATATGTATCTTCTTTTTTATCGATCTTTTAGGATTTGATTTGATTATTCTGAAACTCGCATTTAATTTCGCATCAAATCAGCACCTATAAGGGTCTATCTAACGAGCTCTGATATTGAAAACCTACATCACATTGCCGGGGGGGAGAAGGGGATTTTGAAACAGTATACATAAATACCTTCCAAAAAACAGACTTTGTTTCCATGATATGACGTCATGATTGGTGTGACGTCATATTTTGCCTTCCCACAACTCATTAAGTGCACAGTCGGGCACAAGGAGTGTAGAACTCCTAGAAAACACACGATTGATTAATTTCTATAAGACTCTTCGCTATTGTTGCAATTCAATGAACCTCGTCGCAATTCTCGCCTCCTGTCTCCTTTTTCGCTTTTTTTTAAACATTTCTCGTTATTTTTCAGGAGCCTTCCTCATTCCGTACAGTATATGTGCAATAGCGATTGGTTTTCCTTTGTTTTTCATGGAAACGGCTCTCGGTCAATTCATGAAACGAGGTGGAATTGGATCATGGAACATCGCCCCTATAATGAAGGTATAATAGATAAACTAAACCTCTATTTTATTTAATTGAAATGCTCTTAATGCAAAGCCAGAAGAGTCGCTAAAAAGGAACTTACTAACAGCCACTCAAAAGCGTTCCTCGAACGATCATTCATCGCCCCCTTTTTTATTTGCTTTCAGTCGTCTCGTACGACGCACATGAACTAAACTGGGGCTTTTCTCTGAAGCCGCTCCTACAGGGCAAAACGATATACTATAGAATTTGATTTTATTCCTTTATTCACTCTAAAATGGCTAGAAGCGATGCTAAAATTAAATCATCTGATTGCACTTTTATAGCAGAGTAATTGAGTAAAAAAATTAAGTAAAAATTAATGCAAAAGGGATCAACGCCCGTCACTAAACACATGGTGTGATGAAGTAACTTCGGCCTTTTCATATTCGTCTATAAGTGGCCGCTGCGACAGGACCTTGTTCAGGGTGATCCACACGAATGTTTGGTTATAAAAAGCAGTGTGTATAAATGGCTGGTACTATATTTTTGCAGATTTTGCAATATTAAGTGCCTTTAGTTTGTTCCTTTTAGGCTCTGCTTCCAACCATGCATATTTCGAATTTTAATAGCAAAAAATTGAAAAAAATTCTAATTTTTTGTTTGTTTTCCAGGGCGTTGGTATTGGAACATTTGTGATTGCTGTATACTGCAATATATATTATATTGTGGTCATGGCATGGGCCATACTATATTTCTGCATTACAATTAGCCATGGAACTTTACCTTGGACGACATGTGGTGAGGATTTCTATAATTTCTTGGACAATTTTTATTAAAAAGAACGAAAACTGTATACATATATTCCATGTGGATATTATAGTCAATATATACAAGACCAAGCGTTGATTTCTTTTCTATACCAAATTTTCAAAAGCGTTTGATTGTTTTCTGATTTGGTTTCGATGTGATTTAAATCAATCTTTTAAAGCATAATATTGCGAATGGCGAACTAGAAATATTTTCCCGAAGATTTCTCTCTCTTTTTTTTTAATTCGACTCACTTAAGGATCGCGCTGTCAAACGCGTCCCATCTGTTCCTCAAATTCGTATTGGTTAGGAGACTTGAATATGCAATTGCAATCATTGCCATCAATCAGCGATTTTGACTAAATTGACCGAATCTGGCGTCTCGAGTAGGGCTGGGCAATTCGATTTGATGATTCGGATCGATCAGATTATTCGAATCAATCGTGAATCGTTCATATGAACAAAAACTTGCTAAACGAAGAGTAATTTTCATGTTTAACGACAAAATGCAATCTATTTTGGTCAAATTTGACCAAAATCGATTGTATTTTATCGTTAAAAATGGAAATTTTCGCTCGTGGACATACATTGTACTTAAAAATATATTACTTTTTAAGTCTGCTTATGCTAACATTTGTAATTCGCAAATATAAACTTCTTATTTTTCATATTTGGGACAATAGGTAAAAATAAAAAATGGGATATTTAGTTACTTTAATGGAATCAGTGGTTCGATCCGATTCGGAAAAATTTTCCGAATAAGAATCGAATTTCAAATGATTCCGTTTTTGCCCAGCCCTAGTCTTAGGGTAGAGAAAGTAAATTTCAGTAAATCAACCAAAAAAATTATCTTTTTTCAAGCACCATACTTACTTAACAAAATGATGTTTTGGCAAAAATTTTCCCTCAGATTGTACCGCAGTAGATAAAAATCAACGATTGGCCTTGCTCGATATGACTATAATTCCATGCTTTTTATTATCATTTCTATTACGTGGGAAGGAAACATAAAAACAGCTTGTCTCGCGTTGACCATAATCAACAATAATTCCAAATTCAAAGAGGAAAATTCCATTTAGAATTTAAACAAAAATTGAATCAAATTTCAAGCGTGTTTTACAAATCTCCTTTTTACCATAAATTTGATTTTATCAAGCATGAACCACAGATGAACCACGTTTCTCAGGCGTAAAATTTCATAGGCCCATGCCTGATATTACATACTCAAAAAGTTAAATATTTGCATAAATAGCAAAAATATATCCCAAAGCGTTTTTGTGGTCATGGAATTTAATGAAAAACAGAGAACACTTTTAATACGTTTTGGACAAAAAACAAATTTATGTAAAAATAAACAAACCCTTGAGCGTTTGTATTTTGGCTGTTTTTGTGTTCTTTTCCACTTATTTATACGTTTATTGATTTTTTTCAATATGTGTGATTTTTTGCATCAGCACCGTGGGATTGAATAAATATTTGAAAAAAAAATAATTACAAACAAAAGAAAACGGAATTAAAATAAAAATTATCGTAAAAATTTATAATTTTCGTGTTCTTAATTCAAAATATTTTGTATCATTTGAAATTATACAAATCAGAAAAATATAAGCTTTAATATTTTGGAATTTTGTTTTTCAAGAAATTGTGTTTAAATATGCAGAAACTAAAGTTTGAATTGGTATAAGATTATCTAGTATATTTGTCAAAAAATTTTGCTTTTTACCTGTATAGAAAAATGGGCGATTGAAAATTTTGGCGATTTTTTGTGGAAAAATCTCTTAATTAAAAAAACAATATATTAAAAATGTGTAAATCGAGGAACAACAAATTCAAAACCCTCGTTACTGATGCGTTTTTGATTTTACAAGTGCAATATATTTTTAATGATGACAATATATATTTATGATGAAGTTATATTTTATGATGACGTAATGGAGAACTGGAGTTGATTACGTCATAACTTGACAGATCGGCAACTCAATCAAGCATCGCAGTCATATCTAGCAGTAGTATGATTTATCATTCTTTTTTATTAAAAATCAAAATTATCATATCCTCATAGATTGACCTAAAAATTAAAAAAGAGTAAAATCAAGAAAAATCTTATATCGATTTGGCAGATCTTATACTAAACTTTCTTCCATTGTGTAATTTTTTTCGAACGAAGTCTACATCCCGGCGATTCCGGTTCGTTAATCTAAACCTACAGCTCAACCAAGGGTGTAATAACTTGATTGGGCTAAGCCGAACCCTGTTCGTCTCAAAGTGGCTACTTGTACAAGGCCTTGGCCAATGCGTTCTACTGCGAAAAGAGGGGGTATTAGGAAATGAATTTAAAAAGTATCCCCAACTCCTGCTTGTTAAGAGCGTCTCTCAATACAAAAAAAAAACAGGTTTAATTTGTTCCTATTCTAATTCGAACATTCTTTAATTATGCAAATTTTAAGAAAAATATCCTTTTTACGTCAAAAATGCTTAAAATTTATCATCTCATCTCGTCAGAAATATAACTTCGTTAAGTATGAGTTACTGATGGACCGCGCCTCAGGGGCGCGATCCATCAGTGACTCATACTTAACAAATCTGATTGACAATATTCATCCAACTGGGCGGAGCTAACCAAATTGTTCAATCATGCATATAATTGGTTGTTGATCCATTGAATCCATTAAATCGGTGCTCCAAAATAATGTTTCAATTCGAACTTCTAAAAAGGGGAATCACTGTATTAATTCGTATCATCTTTCGTTCGTTGCTCAGTCCGTGACTTGCTGTGCGCCGAGTTAAGAGTTATTCCGACATTCTATTTGTACAAAAACCGTCATAACCGGGATGAAATTTTATAAATATCCTTCCAAATTATCGCGTTTTAAGATTAAATTATCGAATTTTTTGGTTAAAATGCAAAAAGGTAAAATTTAAAAGGAATAAAGGAAAAACTTCATCTATTTTGGTCCAAATTTACGTTTTACCGATTCTTCTTTGAAAAGTCTCGAAAAAAGTTTGCGCGCACTCGGCGCTACGACTTAACAGTTAAAATTTGGAAAAAAATCGCAAATATTATATAAAAATTGGTGAAAACAATGCATAAAAATATACAAATTTTAAATCCTTCTACACCCTTCCCTAAGGTCGTTAACAAAAAGGCACCACAGCGCCATCTACCGACTCCAGTTCTCCATATTTTTTATCAAAATAATTGTTCATTCACATTCTTCTTTAGATGAATCAAATTGTTGTTAGCACCGGCAATTCTTCGCGTTTGCATGTGTTTAACCTCCCAATACAGGTTTATTCAGTAAAAAACATGTTTACCATGCAATATACTGTTAAATTTACCATGCATTTTTACTTGGAGACCTTGGCAACAGAGTGGACTTTTTTCCGCGAATTAATATTTCATGAGCAAGTAATATACTACTTTTTATGCCCTCCCGTACTTTATATATATATATATATCGTTTTTTTTATTTTGTCAAGTATGAGCCACTGATGGACCGCACCTTGACGGCGCGATCCATCAATGACTCGTACTCAACAAAACATGTGTACGCATTTTTGTCTGGGCCTAATTGAACAAATTTAAGTCTTTCACAGTAATTTGACAACTGTCCTATAGAACTTAGAACTACAACTTTAAAATACCCAGTCTTCGAATAGAATATTGAATTTATAACATTTAGAATCGAATATTTCAGAATCTGGTTCTTTTTCCCAAAACTAATGATTAAAGTTCTAATTTTGGAGCTTTGGAAAATTTTGAACGTGATTATCAATTGGTATCATAGGTTGAAAAACCTCATTCACAAGTCGCGTTAAATTGATTTTTTTTACCATCGCCCCAGGGCAGATATAAGTTGCTGCACTTTAGTATATTGGCACGATTCATACTGAACTAAATATATTAAATCTTTTCCTACTTTGAACTAAATATGTCAAATCCTTTTCACCGAAATCACTGGAAATAATATATAACTTATATAAAGATTCCAGCTCTGTTGCCAATGTCTCTAATATAGTTTTAGAAAGCGGGCGAACAAACCGTATTAATACCACATTTTTTAGATAAAATTCGACATCTTTACTTGCCAGACTTGTTACATTTTGATCAGCAAAGGTCGCTGATGAATCGCGCCGCTGCGGCGCGGTCCATCTGTGCCCCTCGCAGAACAAAGTTCATTTTTAATCAGGCTTTCCCAGTTTTACTGGACTCCTTACGATAATTAAATTTATCTCGGTATCAAATTTATTTCGAATACACAGAAACGTAAATTTGTTTCAAAAAGTTTTAAAATAGTTAGCAAATATGCTGTTTTTCTATTATTTGATTTTACTCCTGATGTGCCACCCCCTCCCTCCATCCATTCAAGCAAAACACCAATTAGACCAATATCAGCTAGAATGGTCAAATTTCCTTTGGGACGTTTTCCGCTTAGAGTGCGGTTGCTGGTTGTTCTTTGCCATATAAAGAAAGTTCCTTAGTTGGTTACCTTTAGTCGCTTCTATCGGACTTGCATAGAGTTCATTTCGAAAAAAGAAGAAATAAATAAAAACGACAATAATATTCTGAAAAAGTTTTTCAACTATTTCGACATTTCGAAATTATAACCAGGTTTATAAGCTTTATGTAACAGTACAAGTGACTTAATTCAAAGAATTCTAAATAATTATAATATGAATCAAGCAATTTTGGGTCATTGTTCAAACCATTGTTTGGGGAGGAGAACTTTTTCGGGCCCTCAGTTTGTTCGTCCGCTTTCTTATGTTTCACAGGTTAAATTTTTACGCACGAAATGACTATTTTTGAATTTTTACTGGTTCTAGTTTATAAATTTTACTAACATAACGAGCGAATCGATTGCCGGTAACGCAAATTGAAAAAAAATTACATAATCTGCTCCAAATTCGACATTTTGAAACAAAAAATTCAATTTCAGAGAAGGACCGAAATTTCGTGTGGAAAATTCATAATCATGCATTTCATTACGTATGTCTATTTTTCATTATTTTATTGTAAACTATTACGTCATACTTGCCAAAGTGTATTTTATGTGTGTGACGTCATAATTTCAGTTGTGACGTAATAAACCCTTTTACTGAATTACTCAAAAACACCATTATGTCAAAGATTGCGTCATTTGCTGTTATAAAACTGATTAATCTATTGAACTTGTTGAGGTGTGCGCGTATGGGCGGCTCTTTAGAACTGTCCACACGTGACCTACTGAAGCGATTTCAAGCACCATTCAGAAGAACCATTCAAAACTTAAAGCAAATTACAAAATTTATAGACAAACACGTTTTGCTAAGCACGGATTACAGATGGATCGTGACGTTGTGGAGCGGTCCATCAATGACCCATGCTTGATGTTTCGATAATCCAAATTTTTTTTTCTGACTCGCTCGGTACCGTCATTTCAAGTAGCCATTTCACCTGTAAACCATAATCTCTCATATCCCATTATATGCGCCGTTTTTTATCAGTATTACCAAAACGTTTTTTGTGATATTTATATATTAAATGAAACGGGTCACTGATGAATCGCTCTGCACAGGGGCGGATCATGTATGACCCATGTTTTAAAATAATGTGCTGGCACAGTATACTTTAGCATCAAATTTAAGATTTTCGTAAATATCGTATTTTTCTTATTTTTGAGATGTTTTTTTCGTGTTTTCGCTCCAAATTTGGCATCTAATTTATCCTTCGTTTGGCAAGTATGACGTAACAATGATGTTTATTTAAATTTCCCGCATTTTTAAAGTCGAATCTGTTTTACCCAATCAGATAACTGGTGGAATTCCGACAATTGTCTCTCTTACAACGGCGAAAGAAATCAATCTGCACTCTGGTTGAACCAAACTATGATGACCCCCGGTTTAAATGAATCCATGGCAAATGCAACAGTTGTTAACGCAACAAAGCCTGTGTTGTCTGTATTGGAGTTCTGGAAGTGAGTGTCAATAATTTTCCAACTTTTTTCCTAAATATTCGTTTCGTTAGCAGTAGAATTATTTTTGATTTATTTTTTGATTTTTTGATATATGAACTATCAATAACAAAGTGGTATTTAATTTTTGTTTAAAGACAGGAGTCTAAACGACAAGGGATTTCGTTCTCCAATGAACTTTATGGTTCCGTCATATCTAATAAAAACACATGGTCTCTTATCCCATGATTTAAATGTACAAAACTAAGTTGGTCAATATAGTCATTACCGAGGTACTTTGCTCTATTTTACACGACAAATTATTTATAGGTGGAATAAGGGAAGGGAATTTTTCTCTTATTCAAGTTGAGTCAGCTCTAGGCCTCACCTAAATTAAATTTCAATAAAAAAACATGTTGTGCTTGGGGGGAGGATTCATCTATTACAGTAGTCTAAAATTTATATTTTCTTGTTCCAGTGAATTTGTTCTCCGTAAATCAGACGGATTCCACGATATGGGAACACTGGAAAATTGGCCTCTCATTCTGAGTTATATTGGCGGTTGGATTGTCTGCTACTTCTGCACGTTCAAAGGGACTAAGTCAACCGGAAAGGTTAGTGTCTCGAAGAAAGAGCTCAGTCCAAACTTTAGTGTTGAAAAATGGTCAAGATAATAAGTCAAATTTTTTACTCGCTTCTGTCACCTAGTGGTGGTAAATCGATGGTTTGCAAAGCGTATCCCACGTTAATATACACGTAGAGCTGGGCAAAACCGAATCACTTAGAATTCGAATCTGATTCGAATAATTTTTTCAAATCGGATCGAATCACTAACTCTTTGTAGATAACAAATATCCCATTTTTGTCTTTTATAACTTCGAATTTTTTTCATTGAAATTCTCCCTGAGCAAGACCGAAAGCAAAGCCTAAAAGGAACCAACTAACGACCACCTAATAGCAAAGAGCTACTAAAAGATGTAGTACCAGCAACTGCACTCTAAGCGGAAAACATCCCGAACGGAACTGAACCACCATGGTAAAGTGCGGTGAGTGTCATCTGCCCTGGGCGATGGTAGTAGAACCGTCTACCACTTCTTTGCGTCCTTTTAGTCGCCTCTTACGACACGTTAGGACTATTTTAAACGCGTACCTACAGGGCTAGAATTTATCCATCTTTGTTCCAGGTCGTCTATTTCACTGCTACATTCCCGTATTTCGTTCTCCTGATATTGCTTGTTAAAGGAGCCACATTACCAGGTGCCATTGATGGAGTCAAATATTATTTGGAACCGAATATCACTAGGTTGGCTGATCCACAGGTTCGTCGAATATTTATTCATTGTGAACGCAGTTGAGTATCTTCCATTAACAGCTATTTCTCACAATATAACCTTTCCGATTTTTTTCTCATAGCCACTTCTTAGACTTAGAGCCGATTACCCTGTCCAAGGCCATGTAACAGCGGCCACTTATAGACAGACAGGGTTACAATTGCTCGAAAGATACGATCGTTTCCTGTTCGGCTTAGCTTACCCAAGTTATTACACCCTGGTTTCAGTGGTGGGCATTTTGAAAACCATTCTAGCAAGCACGGTCCATGTTGGACAGAAATCTAATTAGAAATCCCTAATAGGCATTTTGTGCATTGCAACTAAACATAACAAACCTGGCAGAATAATTCAAGTATACGCAATCACTGCAAATACTTAAACGAATCCAAGATACCGCATCCTCTTCCTAAAATCATAATAGCACAATGAAATATTGCAATAAAATGTGTAATTGGAAGGCTGTAGAAACGGGTTAGCCACAAAAGTGAGGGTTGCACTAGATCAAAATTAAAAATTAATTAATTGTTTAATTGAAAGAATGTTCAGTCTAGCAAGAGTGATATCAATGTATCCCCAATAATTTGACACCATGATGCCACTAGAATCGAAATCGAAGTTATGAATTCCGATATTTTATTATTCCCAAACAACCTGATAATTTATTCTGAAATGCTGATTCCCAAAAGTATCGCATTTGCAATTATTTATACATTATCCAGGTCTGGGTTGATGCTGCAAGTCAAATCGTGTATTCGTACGGAATTTGCTTCTCAACGTTGATTACATTCGCAAGTTTCAATGATTTCAACCATGATTGCTTCAAGTAAGATATTTTGAGATTTTTATGTTACATGAGAGGAAAGCTGAGAACAAGGCTTAAATTACGAAAATATGTCAAGCAAGCTCTCTCCATCTCTATCTCTATGTATATTTCTCTCCCCCTCTCCCTCCATGAGAATCTCTTCCCTAAACTGATTCAAATTCCCCCTCTCTTTCTCTCTCTCTCTCAGACTGATCTAATATCTCTCTCAATTTATTCTTCTCCAGACACGCAGTGAAGTTGGTCGTCTCTTGCAGTCTTACATCTTTCATCAACGGTTTTGCGATCTTTACCGATTTAAATTCTCTCTCCCTCTCTCTATTTCTCTTTCTCTCTCTCTCACTCTCCCAGACTAATGTAATATCTCTTTCAATTTAATCTTCTCCAGGCACGCAGTGAAGTTGGTCGTCTCCTGCAGTCTAACATCTTTCATCAACGGATTTGCGATCTTTACCGTCATAGGAAACCTCGCATATGTTCAAGAAATTGACATTGAAGATCTTTCATTATCAGGTAATGCTTCATGCAGTTAGTGCTGCTCAAAATAGTTGTTTCGATTCGTAATTCGCGAATTCAAAATTATTTGATTCGGTTTTTCAGCGATTTGATATCAACAGATTTACATGTGTTTATATTTCTGAAAATATATGCATGTTTGACTGCATTTTAGAATTTTCTGAAAAGATGTCTTTGTTTGGTTATTGTTTATTATAAAACTCTGTGATTCAAATATTCCATTCCCAAATATATTCCATTTTGATATAAATCTACAGATGGTCAAAAAAAAATGAAAAACTATGAAGATAAGATTAGGAAAACTCTCAAAATTTACTTTATAGACATAAACTTCGCAAAAGGAATCATAATTTTTTCTTGAAAAGCTGAGGATCGATTCAAATTGTCAGTAATTCAAATCGATTTGATTCGATATTATAAATCATACATCCATATTCACAAATATTTAGCAATTTTTGTAGTCGTTGAGCTCGAACAGAAATAATTTAATCTCCTTCCACAAAATTTTACAAATTCGTAAAACGAGATCATGTTATTTCTGTTCTTAACTTTGATACTGTCTCGCTCGAGAATCATTGTAACAACATCCACATACGGATCCGAAGTCGGAAGTAAACAATGAAAAAGGTTTTACATTTTACTAAACCGGAAAGATCCACCCTGACCCTGACGTCTATAAGTGGCCGAGGATACAGGGCTTTGTTCAGGATGATCCACTCGAATGAGTGGCAATGAAAAATTTAAAAAAAATAAAAAATATAATTTCCTATATTTCAGGTCCGGGTCTTGTTTTTCATCGCTTTCCCTACTGCTCTTTCATTGATGCCTCTACCTAACTTATGGAATGCGCTGTTCTTCTTCATGATCATTTTGCTCGGGATTGACAGTCAGGTAAGAAATTGTGAATATGAGTTCGAATCTTCGCCATATCATAAAATTTCAAATATTTTTTAAAAAAACTTCAAGAAAAAGAAACGGTTTATGAATTATCTTAGACTTTAGTATGGAAACGAAGAATTGGGGACAGTTTGTAATCGCCCAGGGCAGAAATCCTTCACCGTACTCTACTATAGTGGTCTTATTCTTTATGGATTGTTTTCCACTTAGATTGCAGTTGTTTGTTCTACTTTTGCTTGATGGTTTAGCATTACCCAGGGCACATGTCACTCATTACACTCTACTGTAGTGGTCAATTTTGAAAGAAATGTTTTTCACTTGGAAGTACAGTTGCGGATGCTACATTATGCAGTAGCCCTTTGCTATTATAGTGGCCGTTGGTTGGTTGATTTCTTTGATTAGTATTTTCGTCCACGCGTCAAAAATAAGATTTTTATTTTGAAAAACATTGGACACAGATGGACCGCGCCTGCCCATCAGTAACCCATGCTTGACAAAAGATGTTCAATATAGTGAATTTCATAAAAAATTTCATCACATTTATTTTCAGTTTTCATGTATGGAAGCCGTAAGCACAGTTATTATAGATGCCTATCCTCGACATTTCGTGAAGAAATACAGCAGAGAACTTCTGGTCGGTGTCATGACAGTCGCTTACATTATTATTGGAATCCCGTTCATGCTTCAGGTACATTGTAGTAGATTTTGAACAGAGGAAGGTTGAAATTCAAATCCAGGCACACAGTGTTTTTGAAAGAAAATTCCCCATTTTTTATAACTACTCATGCTATCAATATTCCATGATTGCAAAAACAAGACACATAATACAAATTACCTGCATCCTAGTGGCCGTTGGTATATCTCAACCCCAAGAATGCACCTCCCCCTCCCCAAACCCCACACACGTAACGAATAACCCCTAAAACTTTAATAAACTCATAATATTATTCACAGGGCGGAATTTATCTTTTCGAACTGTTCAACAATTATGCGGTGGGAGGAATATCCATGTTATGGCTGACGGTGGTGGAAGCGGTTGCCATTGGACACGTGTACGGCGCAGATAAATTTGTCGACGATATCCAACTCATGATTGGTTACAAAGTTCCTCGTTATTTCAAAATCTGCGTCATGTATATTTCACCTGTTCTAACTTCGGTAAGTGAGAGTTAATTTCGGACTCGTCCGAAGTTTTTATCATTAAGAAATTTAATGAAAAATATATTTTTCATATTTGTCCGAATCTCAAATTGATAATAGGTATTTTGATCATTTCTCTTCTACACAGTGAAATTCTAAATACGCCTTTTTTAAGCGCTGAAGCGTCCAGGGCCGAAGTTGTGCAATGATGTCATCTTTAGAACTAGTTTTGGACAGAATGTATTCTCCAAAGTTTTCCTTTGTAAACAATTTCCGAGTTGGACAAAAATGTAATAAAAAATTTATTACTATTTTTTTATTTTTTGTTTTTCATAGTCAAATATGCGTCACTGATGGTTCGCGTCGACGAGACGCGGTCCATCTGTGGCTCATGCTCGACACTGCTTTCTGTCTTGCTTAGAGTGAGTACTGCTTTCTACCTTGCCTAGAGTTATCTTCAATTTCCAATATAATCTTTTGAATTTCCACAGTGTATCTGTTTATACTACTTCGTTCGATACTCCCCACCCGTTGTCGAAGGATACACCTTCCCTCCCTGGGCACAGGCTGTAGGATGGATGTTGGTTATGTCATCGTTCTTATGTGTCCCGTTCTTCGCCATCTATAAATTATGGACCGCAAAGGCAAAGACTTTGAGAGAGGTTTGTACTTTTTGTGGGACGGGCTAGTTAGCCTTGTAGGTGTATGCTTTAGTGTTATCCTAGCGTAAGTTCTTTGTGTCTTTTGGGACGACTATAAAAAACTAAGATGTAGTGGTAGATTGTTTTAATATCATCCAGGGCAGATACAACTCACTGCACTTCACAAGTTTACCTCCAAATAATGGGACCCGTAAAACTTATTACGAAACACAATCAAATACCCTTAAATTCTGTAAAAACTTTAGTCTTTGAATGAGTCTAATGCGAAGATTCAATGAATATAGAAGTTCAAAATGATTTTCAATTAGATGTACAAAACCTGCTTTTATATTTTGAAGTAGCTCCCTGCTATGTATAGGGTCGTTAGTTGCTTTTTTACACTGTAACAAAAGTACAGTAAATTCACTGGTTATTTGCAGTAATTGCATATTTCAAAAGTTAATAAAACGTCAAGTTAATGAGATTTATGCCAATTATGGGCTGTTGATTGACTGCACCTTCGCGGTGCGTTCCGTCAACATCCCATATTTGGTCAAAAAAGTCTATTTTGATTTTTTTTTTAATACCGCCTAGTAAAATTACTGGCAAGAACCATATTTTATTCCTTTGCGTAGAGCAAATTTGAAACAAAAATCTTCTAACCATATTGAATCATCTTTTTCCAGTTTCAACATTATTTTCTTATTTTACAGAAATTCGCGGAAACGAGAAGGCCTATCTACAGCGCACATATATTGGATTTAAGAAACCAGAAAGAATCTTTAAAGAACGAGAAAGTCAGACCAGACACCGGGTGTGAAATAGAGGCTTTTATTCCTAGCCACCATCACCATGACAACGGGGTCATTGCTGTTAGCAACGGGATCACGAAAACCGGAGACTTCCCGAATGAAAAATTACTCGAAGTATCGTGTATAACGGACGATAGCGAACACGTCTAAGAAGGAATCGGAGCTTTTACCGATAAAAAATATACACAATAAACTGTGCATTGCATCGTTATTGCAAAATATCGGGATCAATGTGAATCAGTATCGGAGAAAATCGATCCGAGTGCGGGCGCTAGCAAGGGTATCAATGCCCGCCACCCCGGATTGATTGATTGGATTCCACTGTTATGAACTGACTGAGAATAGACGTCCGTGATAGAGCTGGGAGGAATATATTTTTTCCGAGTTAACAAAAATCAATAACCAAAACCTCGCAAGTGCAAAATTTGACGTTATTTGTATAATGGTAGTTATAGTACGTGTACATTGGACATAAGCAACTGATAGATAACTAGCTTCTGCGTCCATGAGGCAAAATTTTCACATTTCTTCAAAAATAATGAATGGAACAAGCGATTAGAAAGAGAAACATTGCACTTACGAGGTTTCTGTTTTTATTTTTGTTTTATAATTCATGGAACACTGCTGGATCTGTATATCAAGATATTCTGAAGAACGAATATCGAATTTTATTGCATTGAAAATTGGAAATTTTCCACTCAATTTTGCAAGTTGTGTCCTCATGACCGATTGATTCGAACAATATATGCTTCAAATCATTTCGAGTCAAATACTCGAATTCTCCAGCCCTATTTGTAATATTTGACTTGGTGGATGTATGGTCCATGTTTGGCAAATACTATACAAACCGTTTTATTTTCTAATCCTCTACAATCAAGCTTGATCCAGCAATGGTCCGTATAAAAATCTCAATTTTTGAACAATATTAGTGACGTCCATATTATAATTTTTTTATTTTTATTTTTTTTTATTTCCATTTATCTCTGCACCCGTTTGACACAAATCTGAATATTGATGCAAATTTTAGCTTGTTCAAGCTACTGATACATCGTGATGATATAGCGCAGTCCATCTGTGGCCCGAGATTGGCTGAATTCAATTTCTTATCGTGAACAAAGTCACGAAATTTCTCATTTTCTCTAATTTCTCTACCATTGAAACAGGAGACTCGGAGTAAGAGGGGAAATAAATAATTTCGCTATCTTCCAGGGCAGATATCACTAACTGCACTTTACTATACTACTATATTTTACATAAGCAGTCGTCAGTTTGTTCCTTTTTGGTCTAATTGCGGCCTTCCAACTTGCGGTCAATTTCACTATAAAAAAATCTCAAACCTGCCCTGGGCGACAATCTATCGCTCCATTCTATCATGATTTGCATTCTCTAAATTAAAAACATGAACCTGGGCGGTGGATAATCACGAATATGAGAAAAAATCGATGTAACTTCCGTGGATTTGAAGAATTGTCAATTTTCGAAGTTTATTCAAACTTTGTATTTAACTAAAAAATACATCGACAATTTCACAAATTTTAGAATTTTGCAAAAATATCATTTTTTCAAACAAATACGCACAGTTAACCAAAAATCGAAGTCGATAGAATTATTGTAACAAAGTAAGATCCAACAATGATTTTATTGTAACAAAAAAAAAATGTTTGGAATTTCTGTAAAAATAACATTTAGCAATTAGTTCAACTAATTAAAATTATCAGCAGAAGTTAACAGGATTCGAACCATCCATTCACTTGACATCCACAATTGGTCAGTTTTCTCTCATAATTTACCAACCCCCCCCCCCAAAAAAAATAAAAGGCCCCGTACGTAGTTGAGAAGGATCGAACTTGCAACCTTGACATCCACAATTTTTCATTTTTTTCTTTTCACTCTGTGCTATCCAAGTCGTTTTTATATGAAAAATAAATTTTATTCCATATAATGTGAGATCTTGTTTTGTCAGTTTTTATAGACATACACTGCGACAAAAAGCAGTAAATTTACTGGTCATTTGTAGTAATTGCATACTTCTAAATCTGCAACCGCCTCATTGATGAGATTTGTGCCAAGTATGTGCTGTCGATGAACGCACCTTGGCGATTCGTTGCATCAACGGCCCATAATATGTAAACAGTCGATTTTGGCTTTATTTTAATATCACCGAGTAAAATTAAGGTCAAAGAAAGCTTATCTCTCACTATAACAAAAGTACAATATATTTTTTGGTCATTTGAAGTAATTGCATATTTCCAAAGTTAAAAAAACGCTATGTTGATGATATTTTCGCCCAATATGAGCTGTTGATAAACCGCACCTTCGCATATTTGGCTAAAAACGTCAATTTTGATTTTTTTCAATATCGACAAATAAAATTACTGTCATATTGAAAGACTCGACGTATAGTGTAGAGCAGGGGTTAAAGGAGGTCAGAGTGCTGTCCAAAAAGAAGTGACCAATGGCTGTACTATCGCCCAGGGAAGATATAAATAATTGCACCCTACCATACACAGAGTTCGGTTATCCGTTAGAGTGCTGTCCAAAAGGAAGTGACTGATGGCTGTACCATCTCCCAGGGTAGATATAAATAATTGCACCCTACCATACACAGAGTTCAGTTATCTTTTCGAGTGTAGTACAAAAGGAAGAGGGCGATGGCTGTACTATCGCCAGGGAAGATTCCAAAAAATTGCACTCGATTGAACACAGGCTACAGTTAACCGTTAGAGTGCTGCCCAAAAAGTGGCCGATGGCTGTATTATCGCCCAGGGAGGATGTTAATGAATTGCACCCTACTATACAAAGAATTTAGTTATTTTTAGAGTTCCGTACAAATAAGTGGTCGATGTCGGTACCATCACCCAGGAAAGATATAAACAATTGCACGCTACTATACACAGACTTCAGTTATCTTTTGAAATTCAATCCAAAAGGGAGTAGTATGGCCTTCAGGAAAAAGGAATGCGAATGTAAAAATTGACGACCTAAAAATACGCTGGATCATCTTCCTAATCCAATCGATAAATTAATGTCATTGTGGTTGAAATTCCTATCTTTAAATATGAGTTTTGTCTTCAGAGTGTAGGTTCCCAGATGCGAATGTAAAACGAGCCGAACCCCGGCAAATATGGTCAAGATCAAAAAGACTACGGAGATCAATACATACAAAGTGCACCTGGGTTCATAACCTGCCACCTCAGGCACGGATTTTTGTAGTAAATGGATATCTGTCCTAGGTTACAGCTACTCGCAAAATGTCTTGCCCTGTTCGTTGGCGAAACGGCCAAGCATCGAAACATCGGCCTTTCGGACAATACCATCATGTTTAACCAAGTGAACCACCAAGCCGGGCTTCTCATTGGTCGACCAGATCTTAACCAGTTTAAATAGTAGGATGAACATTTTTGTGCGCTTGGTGTCGCTAAAGAGAGTGCAGTGATAATGTTATATACTTGGATAAGCCGCCATTTTGTTTCGAATCAACGGAAATATTTTCGACGTTTGTATGTATGTTTAATTGTCTCAAACAAAAAAGATAACAATGAAATCACAATCAAATAGATATAATTGAGTTGGGCTATTACACTTACAAGAACCGGTAGGCTTTAGATACTAACGTGCGACGTATTCCCCGAACTAATGATGGATGAATATTTCTCAAACTAGGTAAAGTGAAGCGAATTTACCACAAAACTAGCTAAAGTATCACTAGGTAATCTAGTTTCATTTTCAAAACTAGGTTGTAACGAAATTAAAAAAAGGTGAACTATGTAATTTTTGTTTGGCTGCATTTAAGGCATAGTAGATAGACATGTTCTATATTTAAAGCTTTTTTATAATGAAAATAAGATTCACCTAAATTTTTTATACTAGGTATCTAGTTTTTCAACCAGGTGCTTAGTTGTAAAATAAGCCAATTTACCTATTTCACCCAGTAAATTTATTAGATAAAATAGGAAACAGAAAACTCGGTAAAAACTCAAACCAGGTTAGTTATATTTTCTTGGAACCAGGTAAAAGTACTTTGAAAATAAACTAGGTTTACTAGGTCAGCTAGATACTTTTACCTTGAATTACCAACACTACCTGGACCCACTAGCGATCAACAAATCTCAGAGTGGCATTCTCTGCTTAAGTGACATTCTAAATCTTACAATAAACTTATATTTCTGTGGAATGAGAACATGATATTTTTGGTACTCCAAGTGCTTTAAAACGCAGCAATTCTCAAAATTTTGAAGCGCATAACATATTACACTTATTTAGCCTATTTTAGACTCTATAAGTCTCGTTCTAGACCTTACAAGACTTATTCTAAAAAATTTTTTAATTTTTCATTGGTGCATACAATAAAAACGTACTATGTAGACGTGCTTGCACGCCCCCATTATGGCGACATGATTTGTTCAAGAAATATTTTCGAATTTTTTAATACTTTTTTGGGATTCTAAATACGCATTTACAAACAACTAAATAAATGAAAATTGTTTTTTAAGTACAGTAATGCGAAACATGAGTGCAGCATATGCAACTCACATTGCGGTAACAGGTTCGTGTGGATGAACCTAGAATAGATGAAAAAAATTCAAGAACCACCACGGTCAAGTGCCGTGAGTGGTATCTCCTCAGGGCATTGGGAAAGCCATTTTGCTCTTGGTTTGACGATACTTACAATGAATATAGATTAAAAATTACTCCAATCAGATAATCTGCTTACTTAAATATTTGGTTGTTGGAATCATCCAATACTAATTGACATCAGAGATTCATTGATATGAGAGCTTCGTGTCGCTAAAGAGTGCAAACTACCAATCTTATACATCAATTGGCCGCCATTTTGTTTTTTCGCACGACCCTAACCCGAAAGCTTCGTCTTAAAGGTGCCAACCAAAAGTTATCCAAATGGAAGAGTACAATATTTGGTGCCAGCACATGCACTCTAAGCACTTAAGGTTTAATATGAGCGATTATTGTCACCAAATAATGAAAATTAATAACTTTTTACATCGTTCGTCCACCATTTTGATTTTTCGCTTTAACTCTTCAAGCTAA
Organism: Styela plicata; assembly: GCA_963675895.2. NCBI lineage: Eukaryota > Metazoa > Chordata > Ascidiacea > Stolidobranchia > Styelidae > Styela > Styela plicata. Next base: position 19,521,490 of record OZ023142.1, on the reverse strand, counting down.
TAGCATCGTCTAAAATCTGCCAACAAACGGCCATTTGAATGGCAAAGATGTGGTGCCAGCACCTGCACTATGAGCGGAAACACTCCATCCAGCCACTCCAGCTAGAGCTGGACAAAAGCACAATAAGTGGAATCTGTCGCCCTTTTACTCAGATAATTTGACTCAGCCATAGAAATAAAGAAATATTTGGCCACGAAATTCATCAAAAGTGATATAGGCAAACTGTAAAAGATAATGCACTTTCAATGCGGACTATCGTCGAAGCAAATTTTGTAAACAAAGGTCACTGATGGATCGCGTCGATAAGACACGGTCCATCTGTAGCGCATACTTGACAAAATAAAATGTCTTGTTGGGAATACATCGATCGATCGCCATTTTGTTCTTTTCTCTCTAATCATGGTAGAAAGCATTGCTTTGGAGGAAGCAACTAACTGTTATTTAAATGGCAAAGAAATATTATAATATGTAGTGTGAGCAACTGCACCCAGAGCGGAAAACACTTCATACGGAACTGAACCGCCATTGTTAAAGTGTATTGAGTGGTATCTGCCCCGGGTGATCGGGAATGTTATGGAAGTTTGAAATATTTTTTTGTTTTTGAAGGAAATATCGATTAAAGTAATATCGAATCGAATATTTTCGAATATCAAGTTATTTGATTTTTAAACTTAATTTTGGAAAATTGTGCTGAGCTTACCACTGGTTCCACGATCGGGGCAGAGAATCTAAAATGGCGTCATTTTAATAATAATCCAGTATCCCCAGTCGAGAAAACGCGTTCCATCTGTGGTTCATGCAATGTAAAATCAAATTTAGTATTGGGATTTCATGTTTATTAAAGGAAATCCTTCTAAATGTCATATTTGATGTGATAAAAGTCATTTTGAATAAATATTGCGACATTTTGCTTTTCCAATCCGCAGTTTTATATTCTCGCATGTGATTCACCAAAGGAATGCGTCTTGGAGACACAGCGTGACCTACACCCCCTCCCACATAAACTAAAAATTAGGGATAAAATTATGAAAAAGGCACCAAGACTCTGCGCGCCAGGCTTTTCTCTATTATAAGAAACAATTATCAAAAGATGTTTTTGGGCCAAGATTTTGCTTTTTTTGCAAAATGAAACATTAAAATCTTGACACTGCTCCTCAATTCTGAAAATGCGTCATATTCATTTCACATAAATCGAGTAAAAAGTAAACACACACATCGAGGTAAGGTCGAGCTGTCGAAAATAAAAAATAAAACTATTTTCTTTGTCTGGTTAACGTACAACCAAATCCTTATCCAACTTCTATTGTGAATTCGTCTTCTTGACGCAAATATGCTACAGAAAGAATATAAGCTAACTAGACAAGAGGTTCAATAGTCTCAGCAATTTGAATAATTTCCAAATGCTTGTCTGAGGAAATCTGACCCTGGTTGGACGAAACGTTATATGTGTTAGAAAGGCTCCTCAACAAATGCATAACAAATACACTACACAAACACGGGATAAACTAAAACGATAATCGGCAACCTTCCTTGATTTATTTCCTTTCTGGAGTTTGAAATATTGATCTGGAATTGAAATACAATGCTCAGGCGACCTCAGATTGAGTTTTGTTTAAATATATAACTGACTTTAATACTATTCCGTTCAAGATTCTATGTAAATAGATTTGTATGATGAAGATAATGAAGGGTGCGATAGAAAGAAAATGAGGTACCAAATAAGATACACTCTTACAAATGCGCAGTAAATTTACTTTTAATTTCTAGTAATTGTACATTTCCAAAATTCAAAACCGACTTGTTGATGAGATGAATGAAAAGGATGGGCTGTTTAAAGATGCACCTTGGCAGGGCGTTCCATCAACAGACCTTAATTGGACAAAAAAGTCGATCTTAAAGTTTCATTTCAATATCACCAAAGTCAAATTACTATTAAAAACCGTAAAACTTTACTGCGTTTTTTTAGCCGGCGTGGTGGCTCAGCCGGTTATTAATTGAATAAAATAAGGGATCAAAGATTATTTCATGTTGTTCATTTCTAACTAAATTAATATAAAATTGGCAAATTTAATGAAAATAATAACAAAGTTTGAAATAAATAATGGGATCATTATTATAAGATCGTTAAGAACTGTCTATATATCTGACATGATGGTTTAAATTAAGTTGGAAGAGTCTTTGCTAGATGAAGAGATATTTTTACGTTAGTCGGTTCATTTCAGACACTGCTTTCGATCTTGCTTAGAGTGAACTCAAATATGAATAATAATTTAAATAAAATGTTGGAATGATTCATTTGAACCTAATTTCAAGAAATTATCAAAATAAAATTGATGAATAAAAATATATATATAGCCCTGAAAGACACGGTCTTTATAATAGCCCTAACGTAGTTTCAGCATGTGGAAAGAGAAGACAAAAATAAACCTAAGGAGTAATAGACGTATATAACGCGCACACAGAGCAGATACCACTCACTGCACTTTACCATGATAGTTTTTTATGGAATGTGTCCGGCTTAGAGTTGAGTTGCTGACGTACATATAGTACTATCTTTTTGCCATTCTAGTGGGTGTTAGGTGGCTCCTTTAAGTGTTGTTTTGACCTTGTTCAGCCTCTGTTCTAACGAAAAGTAAAAAAAGCAAAGAATAAATGCAAAATTACAAAATAAATTAGTAATAATAATCAGGCTACACTGTGACAAATGTGCAGTAAAGTAACTGTTTGTTTCCAGTAATCGCTTATTCCTTGGCTGTATGTTCCATTAACAGCCCATAATTGACCCAAAAAGTCGATTTTGTATCATTATCTCAATATCACCGAGTAAAATTACTGTCAAAAACGGTGATTTTACCGCATTTTTGTTACAGTGTAGTTTCGAATTCTCAACCTCTGTTCACTCCATCAACATTAGCAGTCAAGTTATTGAAGTCGATATTTTTTCTTGAGTCAATACGTAATGTAGTCCAACTCAATGATGACGTCATCATGACGCAATAGGTGAGCAGTGGACGTGCGTTGAATTGCAGTTGAACCACCCTCCATATCTGAAGTTGGTGCGATATTAAACATTCGTTCTCTCGTCACTGATGTATTATATCTGTAGTGAGCACGGTTCGATCTTTGCCGATCAGTGTTGACAGATATCGGTTGATTTCCTCCGATATCCGACATTGGTGGAGCAAATAGTAAACGAATTGGATCGTCGTTGAATGCTCGATCCATGATGACGTTGTATGATTAATCCTTTGAAGAAAAACAGTAACTTTTTATGTTATCTTTTATTTAGTTTGCAAATGTATTTACTATTAATGTCTTCTGCTTAATACAAGGTATATCAAATAGAAATTAATTAGTATAACTGTTACAATAGAGCGGTTGTTTTTTAAATTGTTGACCCCCAACCCCCTCACAGTCAATTCTGCCTGTGGCCTTCATACGGCTTCACCAGATTCCCCCTCCCCGGTTCAAGGTTCTGAATACTTCACTAATTGTTATCAACAACAATGAACGAATTTCAACTTGTTCAACGCTCCATGAAAAACATATTAAAACAACTTGATCAATCATGCTATTCTTTACTCTCTTTATCTACAACTATACTGTAAAAATTTCACAACCACATGGAGCTAGTGCATTCTATGGGTACTTACTCCGGGAGAACCGAATTGAAAAAAACAGATATTTAACATCGTCTACTTGTTTCCTCAACCCTAAATATTTCCTGTGTTCCTGGCGTTTTCAGATCTATGACTTGCAGTTGTCGGTTCCAAACCCGGAACAAGCATTTCTATCTAACTTCCATTTAATCTCTAATACGAACGTACGTATATAAATAACGTCCGTCGCATTGCGACTTGAAATGAGAGAGCGCCACCACGCCCTTGCGACCTGAAGGGGTGTGTCATGGTATCAATTTCAGAAAAAAAAGGAAGTGTTGCCCATTTCTTAAATGTGAAATGAAGTATAGTATATAGTATAGTATAGGTATTATAAAGCAAGCAATTGTGTAAAAAATCAAGAATTTCAATGTAATGGGGAATTATATAAATGCAATTTCGACAGATTTGATGGTGTTTTTTCAAGTTTATAGTTTGAATAGTTATAGTTTGATAGTGTGTGTAAGGATCATTGTGTAAGTGTGTTTTGATTCCAAAAAATTGCTAACTTTGCGCTGTTTTGTTTTTATTTAAAAAAAATAAATATATTGACAAAATTCTCGTTGTGAGCACGAGAAAACTTAATAGATATTAATATTTTTGTATATTTGGAGAGCTTTGGACCCTCTTTCAATATTCATCATTGGGATATTTTCTCCCCATTCCATTGAAATTATATTTAAGACTTGAACTGACCCGACACGCGCAAAAAAAGTTCAAAGATGGTTAAATTTGAGATCCTAAAACTTCATTTAAAGTTAAGAATCGCTAATATATATAAACATCATAAGCTCGTGACGTCACAAAATTTTACTTTTCGCTACTCCCTGGTTAGAACCCCGAGTCGACGAGTTTCTCGAATGACGTGAGAGGCATGCGACACAATATATTTGCTCAAGACAAGCGCGTCAGATACAAGAATATTAATACTCCCAGCTAGAGAGTTATAAGAAATGGAGTTGCTAACATCGCCAATTGTAATCAAATACACTAACAGGAATGTTCGCAGCAACATTTCGGTCGAAGGCGCATTTCTTCGCCCTTTAGCTAATACCGGCTCCTAAATATTCTTCAATAAATTCGCGCCTTCAGTTTGATTTTTTTCTCATTTCTTGCCATAAAATTGTATGTTTTGCTGAGAAAATATTTCAAAATCAACCATTATGACCTCACGAATTTTTGGCCTTACTTCATATCCCACCAAAACAATTCTGTATACGATACAGTACAGCACATGCTTCACTTTATTTTAAATTTGATCTAATTTACCTAATTTATCAATTTCTGCATTGCAGCGCACATTTGTAGTGGAATCGCTAGGAATGCTTTTTTGTTTATCACAGGGGTTCACTTTTCCACTCGTTAGATCGTTAGTTATTTCCTTTTATTCGTTCGATCGAGCCGTGCGAAAAGCAAAAATTTACTAAACATGATGCTTAAGTTAAAATGTAATAATTTTTATTTATTTTCCCGTGCTTATTGATTTAAGCACTGATTTTTCTATGAGTAATTTCAGGGAACACCTACACCGTAAACACACTGAGTAGTGTGACGACGTCTGCAAAATAGAAATTTGGTTTCGCCCATATACACACAGGCAGGTATCCTGTCCGACCTGTATTGTTCAAGCCTATAATGGTTTCACCAAGACCAATTGTCCGCCCTTTTACATGAGTACTCAAAGTTACTCACTGTTATTGGATTATATAACCATTCAAGAAATGACAAGAGCTTTATCAGTTTATTTTGACTAGATGGGTATTTACAGCGACTTCGGAGCATAATTACCTTTCGTGTATATTTTTTGTCCCAAAATGTTCAATTTTTATTTCTGAAGAGCAGAATGGATAAATATTATAATTGAGTAAATTGAAAAAAATCTGAAAATATTCCGGTTGTATATATGGTATGAGATTGAGTTTGAGATCTGTTTTGAAATGAAAGTCAGGACATCAACAGTTGTATAAATTATGTTGACTTAAAGCAAATATAAAAGATTTAAAAACTTGAAAATTATTAATAAATAAATATATTATGATCTAGATTCAGTTCATAAAAGCGAACCATTTGCATTTTTATTTATTGGCATTTTCGTCGGTTGACAGACATAAAAACATGTTTCAAAAGAACCGACTTAAAACTTTGTTTCCAAACGAATCCTTCAGTGAGAAACAGACGCTTAAATTATACGTTGAGTGTTGAGACCCGGAGTAATTCAAGAATTAAAAGATAATATTTCGTCATGATAAATGGTAAAAGTTGCTCAATAAGTAAGAGATAGCACTTGTTGAACCTGTGTTCTTAAAATATCGCATAGTTTTATTATAGAATAAAATAAGCACAAACCAGTAAAAGTTAAGCCTTATATATATAAGGCGCAATGGCCTCATCATGGAAATTATAGGTTGAAGATCTCGGGTTCGAATCCTGGAGAATTGAACTCTTTTATCGCTGTGTACCACTCAATCCAGGATGTAATAATAAAAGAAGTTTGTTCGTATAAACATTCGAAACAACTGCAGTGTACATGGTTTAGTTTCACTGATTGCGCTTGTTTTGGTTTCAATATACATATACCTAGTTTGGTTAAAAGTTTCATTTTTCTCAATAATCAAGTAAAATAAAAAGAAATTCGACCAGAATGCCGGGAAAGTTTTATTCTAATGAAAGTATAGGGCTTGAAGTGACTAAATCTCGAAAGCTTCATATCTGATTAATCCAATCTCGTGTAGTTCATTAAAAGATATAGAAAACGACGATGGGCAATTTTTCTCAACTAAAAAGATTTATTGGGATCGGTAAAAACTGTGACATAAGTTTCATTCCAACATTTGTGATTCAAGACTCACACTACTACGCCGGAGTATTCATTACATTCCGCCGCTTATTGATCCCTTCATCCCCGGGCATAGAATTTAACACGCCCCGGCGTAAGAATGAAAAATATGTCGAGGATTCGCAAATTTGTGTATACGTAGTCTAGATGCCGTTTGGCCAAGTTCAGTGAAAGTTCATGACGTAGTATTTAAATGTGCCGTTGAATTGTGGTTCATGACTGATAAAATTAAATGAACGGACAACCATGGCGGTATAGTCAATCCTAAGAAAAATTTTACTTCTCACGCATGAGCCACAGATGAACCGCATCTAATCGACGTGATTCATGAGTAACTCATACATAACAAGAACTTTGTTTTGCCAAAATATGTCTGAATGGGAAACGAGAGTACCAAAGCAAACACACAAACAATACAATGTAAAATCTGCAACTTTGTGTAAAGTAAATTTACTCGTCATTATTTACAGTAATTGCATATTTCCAAAGTTCATAAAACGCCGTGTTATTTAGATTTATGTAAAAATTAAGGACTGCTGATGGACCGCATCTTCCCATCAACACCCAATATTTGGCTAAAAAAGTCTATTTTGAATTTTTCTCAACACCGCCAAGTAAAATTACTGTCAAAGTCCAGTGATTTCGTTGCGGAAAATTATCAAAACACATGAGTCGCTAATGAATCGCTCCGTCTAAGCGGGGTTTATATGTGGATCTTGTTTGACCCAATATATATCTCTGACTAGATTAATGTCGCGGAATTGCCAGCAATCAATAGTTGCTTATACTTATGTCTGCGCCACGTAAGCGAGAGCAGCAACTACGGCCATCATTTCAAACTCTAGTCTAACGACCGTCACTAGCTTGTATATGTGAGGGGAAGGCTAAATCGCATTATATTGTAAAATTGATTTAATTTTTCAGAAATTGGCAATTACTACGCATTGACAGCTAGACTCTTGTGGTTTGGGTGGTTTTGTTTTACACTTTTCCCTTATGTTCGTTCTCTCGTTGTGAGATGGCAGGAAATATTATTATTTCGGTGAAGATAGTGATGGATATCATCCAAGTGACCAAGAGGTTTGGAATATCTCCACGTATTGGAGGATAGATGCTTGGAGAGAGAGACAGGATTTATTATTCATCAACAAGTTTAGATAGAAATTTCTATCCTGGACTTGGAACTGATAACTGTGAGGCAAATCCATAGATATAGAAACAATGGTAATTTCTTAAAATTAAACTTTAGTGCAAAGGAAAGGAGCAGACAATGATAAATACCTGTTCATCTTTTCAATTTGGTTCTCCTAGAGCAAGTACACAAGAATGCAATTGCTTTTTAGATGTGAACTTTGTAAAGAGTATATTTGAAGATATCGAGAGTAAAGAGTAGCATATGGTTGAGTTGTTTTGATATGTTTTTCATGAGTGGCATGAGTTGTTGATAATAATTATTGGCGTATTTTGAACCTTGAACAGGGAGGAGTGTAAAAAAGTTAGTGATCGAATTTTATGAAGCCACAAGCGTAGGGAAAAATTGTGAAATACATTTTGATTCGATTTAAAAAAAAATTGAAGTGAATTCACAGCGCCTGCGGTTTAAACCATCATAGTCAAAAAAATTTGTTTTGTCAAGCATGAGCCACAGATGGACCGCGCTTTGGCAATATAGTAATATAGGCATAAAATTTGCAAATACTCCTCAATTGGAGACGCAAAAGACGTGTCGGATAGTGAATCTAATTGCTCAACCGGTGATGTGCAAACGATATTTTATATTTTGCCAACGTTTCGAATGGCTATACAGACGTTCCTCATCAGGGCAATGGAATGGTTAAGACATCGACAATACTATATACCATAAAGGGGGACGTTATAAAATAAGCTAGTAAACAAAAGATAAAATACTCAAAATTCTGAGTAAAAAGGCTAAAGATAAATGTCTAACCCTATCTGCGGTGAAAGATAGTGCAGCAGCAGAAAAGCGGCAGCAGCAACAGCAGGAGCAGAAAACATTGCCGTTTGAGAGATTTGTTTGGTTTCCAGAAAAAGGTTGTTCAGTCAGGTGGATCGTACTCGTCACGCGAATGCCTATCAGATTTAAAGAGCATAACGGACAATAGAATGCGTAGAGATGTTTCATCAAGCATGATTCGCTAAAGAAACACTCAGTCTAGGTACGGTTCATACATGGCTGCAGCAAATGCTAGTACCGTGTTAAACTCATTCCAACGAACAGCGCAAGCTTAGTTATTCGCGGAATAGCCTTTAATATGCCTTCGGCGCGGCAGTAGTCATAGATAATTAACCCATTTTAGGCCCTGAAACCTTTTCGCCTGTTTCACGATGACAAACAATCAAAATCGTGATTTTATGAAAAAAATTATTACCTATAATTACGTCATAATTTGAATTACAGTTTGGGGTTGAGGGGGAGGATCCCAAACTAAAAAAAATTGGAAATCTCCGCCCTATTTCAACTGTTATATTAATTAATTTATCTCTGATATACATTGTATTGCGCAGAAGACAGCAATAGTAAATACATTTGCAAACTAAATAAAAGATCAAATAAAAGTCACTGTTATTCCTTAAAGGTTTAATCGTATAATGACAATATGGTCCGAACATTCAACGACGATCTAATACGTTCACTATTTATTCCACCAACATCGGATATCGAAGGAAATCCTCTAATATCTGGCAACACTGATCGGCAAAGATCGAACCCTGTTTACTTCAGAAATAATACATCAGTGAACAGGGAGCGAATATTTAATATCGCACCCACTTCTGATGCTCAGCAAAACTTGGCAACTTCAATTCAACTCACGTCCACTGCTCGCCAATTACGTTATGATGACGTCATCATCGAGTTGGACTACATTACGTATTGACAGAGGAAAAACTATCGACTTCTATAATTTAACTGCTAATGTTAGTGGAGATAAAGCTACAATATCTACTTTTTGGTCGTCCATATTAGGCATTTATTCTTATCAACTAGTCGGTTTTGAATTTCTTGAAAATACTCAATTACTGGAAATGAACAGTAAATTTGCTGCACATTTGTCACAGTGTAGCCAGATCTTTTATTATTTTGAAACTTGGTCGAATCGCTAATTTTACCTTAAAAAGTGTCGCTTGTCTGATGATTTTATTAGTGATCATATTTACTTTGAAGTTTCGAACAAAAAGCCAATAAGTTGAAATTACTTTTGCCATTTCGACATTTTCACTCTGATTTTTCTATTATCTAGTTTTTACCTATTTATTCTGTATATAGGCAATTATTCTTTGTTTTAGTATTCTTTTTTTTTTTGAATATAGATATTCGCTCTCAACAAGACCGAAAGCACTATAAAAGGGGTCAACCAACAGTTACTCGAGTCTACTACTATATGTACGTCAGCAACTGCACTCTAAGCGGAAAACATACCATATAGAACTGAGCCTCCGTGCAGTGAGTGAGATTTGCTCTGACTGATGTCCAAACCATCTACCACTTCTTTGTTTACATTTTTTTTTCGCCTCTTACGACACACAGGAATTTAATGAACTTCAATCAATACATGAAGATAAATTTATTGTTAGAAATGTAGAACGACTCAACAGACGAAAGAGCAACTACAGTCAGATTTAATATTTCAAAAGCAAAACAGCCAATACGTCGCTTTCCGAAGCGCGGAAATATGATAAGCCAGACCCAATACTCCAAGGCAACATCGTGGTTTTTATCGTACTTCGAACCAGCAAAATAATTTCGTACCGAACTTCGTACCGTACCTTTCGAAAATTTTCCGTACCGTACCGTACGATATTATTTTTTTCGTACATCGTACCGAACTTCGTACCGGTACGAAATTAAGTTCGATTAATATTTTTCATTTATCGTACTAAATTTCGTACCAGTACGAAAACAGGTACGATTCGCTGGGCAGCAATTTCGTACCGTACCAACTACCAATGTCCAAATCAGCTTTATTCGTAAGATCTGGCCACCGCAAGAAACGTCACCAACATCTTACATCAAAGTGATGCAGTTTAGGATATCTGGTTTAAAATCCAGGACAGTAAAACATGCGCGTAATTAAGCATATGCCACCCCAATATCATTGTTCACATTGCGTATAATATGAGAATTGGTAGACCGGTGGTGATAAATGGCTGGCATTGCGTCGTCACAAGAAATTCGAACATTATCATTGTGCATCTGGTATTTCTGGTGCAATTTACGTTCTCTTCACATAACTGAATAATGCTATTTATTTTTTCATACCTGACAGACGTATTCCCGACATGCCATATTGTGACTTGACTGTTTTTTTACAAAATATATCTTCTATTTAAGATGAGCATCAGCCTATATTCAACTCAGAACAGCCTAAATACATCTTTATATTCTGATGTTTCTGCTCTGATATCTGCTCTGATATTATCTATATCTCTGATAATATACTTCTGCGTGTCAGAGTACAAACAAAACGTAATAGCGGTGGTTACTGGTGAGCTTAGTTGCATAGTTGGTCAAGGGGAGAGAGTTCTTAATTTTCATAAAATTTTTCCCTGATTAATTTAGTATATTTTGTAGCATTGAGCCTTTAAAGTAAAGATTTTTATTCAATTTTTACAAAAATTTCAGCGGGCTTCCGGCGCTCAGATACATTTTTCGGTCTGGTAATGTTTCACTCTAAAATCATGTATTTTTGTTTCGTCCTCAATAAAATTTTGCACGCCTCCGGCACCTCAATCATTTTGTAAATTTGAAAGCCTGTGATTGCATGTGTGACTACCCCCCCCCCCCCCCCCCACACAATTTTTTTCCATATCCGCCATTGTAGTTGGTATATTCGGGCACCGTGATAACACATCTTGTCGATACATCTTGTCGATTTTGATTGAGCTATCACAACTTTCGTTATTACAGAAAAATGCATTCAGATTGAGACGTCATAAATCGGCCTATATGTATTTCCACGCGATCACAAAGTTTTACGCCACTGCATTATACCAATATACGACATACATAGCTCATCTAATCAGCTCAAGTGAATCAGTTGCATTTTTATTACCATACCTGCGCCGCTTTTAATCATTTTAAAATTGCCCTTTTGTTTAAAATTTTTTTGATAGACACAATTTATATTATCAGCGCCCCGTTATGAAACGGCATAGATGTTAAATGAAATTATTTTTTCGAATTCATTGGAGAAGATTAAGTGTAATGCGAAGGTACGAAAAAGAGTACGGTACGGTACGAAATAAATACCGAACTTCGTACCGTACCGTACCAAATACAAAATTGATAAAAGAATCGTACCGTACTATCGTACCGAAAAATTCAATCGTACCGTACCGAACTTCGTACCGTATCGTACCGTGCTACCAGCCTTGATTCCACACAGGGGTGTGTGGTCGAGACGAGGACGAGAGTTTGTAACGTGACGAATCAGCTGATTGGTTAGAAACAACAAAAAGTCAAAAATACAAATGCTTTGAAATGCAGTGCTCGAATTAAACCCGACATTTTTATGTACAAATTTAATACATAAAAGTCTCTCGAAAAAAATATTTCAATAATTAGAACCCGTGGAAATGAGAGTAATAGATTTTGTAATATAACACCAGAATATTTCTACATTAAGCAAATTTTCAAAAAATAATCGTTTTTGAGAATTTTTTTTGGGTTGTGTGGACATTTCGTGTTTTTTACAAATTTGATATAGAAAAGTCTCTTGAACAGCAATAGTATGATTATGACCAAACAATATTCGGATTAGTTGTATGAATAAAAGCTTTGCACATGTTTGACAATCAGAAAATGAATTCAGAATTGAGCATCAGATTATAAAATGGTCCAACTTTGAACCTGATTTACTAACTAGTAAATAAAATAATTGAATGATAATTGAATTTCAGGAATCACACTCACACAAGTACTCATACTGAGTAGCGTATATATCAGTATGATGAACCAACAAAGCGCTTGATGCATCGGAAAGCATTCTTTAACATAAATCATGGACGTGACGGTTAAACATAATGACAATTGAAATCTCGGGTTCGAGTTCGGCTTGTTGATCAATGCCCACCACTCAACCCAGGATGTTATAACTTAGTTAGGATGAGCCGAAAAAGAAAGAACATTAAAGACTCTGTAAACCAGGGTCTTGGTCAGACCAAGAAGTGGTTTTAAATATTGCGACAAATTGATCCTTATCCAATATACACCTTCATATAGACCTCTTTTTGTTTTCTGAAAATATATTCAGAAAACATAGGCTTGTTTGGTGTTGGGATGCCGGTATACCACAGTGTGTGACTAAATTATACAATATTAATGAAGAGTTTATGTTACTGTGAGCAAAGACAATTTTTGGTATCTCCAAATATTTACCCTTTAAAAGTAGACCTGCCTTCCAAATTCAAGAACATCGGAACTATATTTCGGTATTCCCGTATATCAACACCCTTGTACTACGACATATCAATAGCAAGGCATATCAATAGCATTCTTTAGTTAGAATAGTCCTCATGTATTTCCTGCGTGTCGTAAGAGGCGACTAAAAGAAAGCAAAGAAGTGGTAGATGATTTCACCATCGCCCAGGGCAGATACCAATCACTGGGCTTTACCACAGCGTTCAGATGTTTTCCGTTTTTTTTTGGGCACTTGCTAAGAGTGAATTAAAATGAAAAAATAAATAAAAAAAATATTTGCCTTTGCTGGAAGTAATATACTCCTGCAACCGCGGGAGACATCGCGGATAACAAACAATCAAATCCCAATCCCGGTTAAAGGGACGGGAGAGAAATGATCGGCAATTCTCACGGTAAAACACGATTCTCTTCAATTCACGTTCTTTAATATCAACTTTTATTTTGATCTCATATAGCGGACTCTTTAATGCTCGACTCCTCTTTAACGGACTCGCTCATGGTTTAGTAATAAACCCTCAGAACCACAATAACATAGAGCAGTGAAAATCCATAGCGTAGAATGTTAAAGAACTGCGGTTGCGCGATCCATTAACAATTCGTAACCAACAATAGATGTGGTAATAATTTTTTTTTCTGGAAATATTACTTGTTTCAAATGATATTGACATTTATATATTGTAATTTTCGTGCATTGTGCTTGAATTTGAAAATGTAATAATATAAAATTAATAATAATAAACTGTATTTCATAGTATGCGATTACCTATTTCATTCAATTACGAGATTCATTTTGCCACTTTTCATTCCACCCAGTGAGTAATAAACGAGGATGTGGTAAGGTTGCCAAGAATATTGTTCCAACTCTTGGTGTTACAGTGCCCCAGCTTATTACCCTCCGAAGCCTCTTTCGTCCATTGATATCATCCAGTATTCGTCGAGGATCGAATTTGCAACATTCACCAGACCTAGTGCCGGCAGCCATTAGAATGTTTGTCTCTTGTTTGAAAAACAAAATGGCGGAATATTTGTTGCAAACGAATCAAAACTACTGAGCGGCACCTAACGGACAAAAGTATACATACGAAGAATGTGTTTCCATTCGTTTGGAATAAGAAATCTGACCAAAATCGATTGTATTTCGTCGTGAAAAAGATTAAAAGTTACAAAAATTCTACTTGTGAACCTTCCGATCTCGCTTAGTGCGAGTTTCAACGAAAAAACTTTTTACTGTAGACTCACCTACTAATATCCAATCAATACTACGAACTTATTTCATTTTATTAGTTCAAAAAGAAAAGAAAATGGTAGAAAAGAAGTAAATAATAGCAAAATGTGCAACGTCACTAATATATCATAACATTTGCGAACATATTTCGAATCCAAATTCTTTTATCGAATCGAATAAACGCAAATTTAGAAACTCCACAAATTTAATTTTGCTAAGATGCATCTATTTTTGAATACAATATATATTTAAAGTTTTTCGAATCGAATAATTTCGAATATGTTTGTATTATAGTCGATTCGGATCTTCGAACGTATGGGACATTCCAAAAATTCGATTGGCCAAAGTAGGGAGAGGTTAACACTCTCAAATACATCTATCTTCGAATCGAATACGGAGATTATTTGCTTCGAATTAGATGATTAATCATCATCACCCAGTGCAGATACTACCCGCTGCACTTAAGCAAAGCGATTCAATTTTGTTTGGTACGTTTTCAGCTTAATGTGCATATGCTGACATATTTTTTGAAAAGATTTATTTTCGTTGCTGGTATCATTTTAGCATCGCTGCTTCTCCCGACGTCGCTTAGATTTCAATTAGACTAGTGGATGTGTATTTCAGCTACTGTTGTTGGAGGGCACTCTTGGTAGTCAAATGGCAAGTTATCGAACCATAGCCGGCCGTATGGGACTCGAACGTAAAAAAATATTTTTAAACCCCCTTTTTCAGAGTTTTTATAAATCCACATATGCGCATATTTGATGCTAATAGCCTGCACATTTAATTGAAATCGACACTGGTAGACAGGGCACCAAATGTAAAAGAATATTTACGCGCGGCCGCTTTATTTTTAACCACGTTATCGGACAAAATTGGTCAAAGTCGATTTATAGTTTTATTTCAGTATTTATGGCGTATATCGTGTTGGCATCACAGTTTGGAGATTTCGGGTTCGAGTCCCGACAAGTGCGAATCATTAATTTAAGCACACATTTCAACCAGGAGTATAAGAAGTGGTAGGTGGTTTTACCATCACCCAGGGCAGATACCACTCACTGCACATTTGCGGCTGAATTATGTTTGCAATGTTTTCCGCTTTGAGTACAGTTGCTGGTACTGCATGAGCGAACCGGATAAACAACACTAACCCTGTTCGTGTATGATTGACCGATGGTACAAGACCGTGTTCAGGGTGATCCACTCAAAGGAGAGGTTACAGAAGAAGTTGTCGAGTGAAATCACTGTTAAATATTAGGATATTTTACTGTAGTTTCGTGTAGCAAGCGTTCAAGTAAACATTAATTTTTCTTCCGAATCAGGTCCAGTCATTTTTTCCACATCGATATGATTTCCTAACTTTGCTTGTCTGGCTTGAGTCCATCGCTCAAAAAATATAAGGTAGACGGTAAAATGTGGTCAATATCAAAAAGACTACGGAAATCAATACATGCAAAGTGCCACTGTTAGGCGATTCCATAAAAAAAACAAATATGCCCTTTTCACTATTACTATTTTTGATTTCTTTATGATATTTGAGAATTTCATAGTTACAAATTGCAAATATTAGCTTAAACAGACTCAAAAGCGACGCATTTTCAATTACACCTCCGGTTCAAAAGCGAAAATTTCCATTTTAACGACAAAACGCAATCGATTTTAGACAAATTTTACCCAAATCGACTACATTTTGTCTTTCAAAATAAAAAATACTACTTCATTTGGCGACGTTTTGTTCCTATAGCCGATTGATTCGAATAATCTGTTATTCGAATCGACCCGAATCATCGAATCGAATTGCCCAGCCCTATGCGGAACCGAACAGTCATGTAAAAGAACAATAAGTGGAATCTGTCCTGCTTTTACTTAATTTGTCACAACCATAAAAATAAAGAAATATTTGGCGACGAAATTTATCAAAAGTGATATAAGCAAACTGTAAAAGACAATGCACTTTCAATGCAGAATGCCAAGATCATTTTTAAAAAATTTCACTTCCTTTTTAAATCTTAGTTCCTATGACCGATCAACGACTGATTTGAAGCAATAGTGCTTTGAAGCGATGCGATTAACCGAATTAAACTGACCACGCCACTTGTACCAGGTCAGAATAATATTGTCGAAGCAAATTTTGTTAAGCATGATGACTGATGGATCGCGTCGATAAGACACGGTCCATCTGGGGCGCATACTTTATAAAATTAAATGTCTTGTTGGGAATAAATACATCGATCGACCGCCATTTTGTTCTTTTCTCTCTAATCATGGTAGAAAGCATTGCTTTGAAGGAAGCAACTAACTGTCATTTAAATGGCAAAGAAATATTATAATATGTAGTGTGAGCAACTGCACCCAGAGCGGAAAACACTTCATACGGAACTGAACCGCCATTGTTAAAGTGCATTGAGTGGTATCTGCCCCGGGTGATCGGGAATGTTATGAAAGTTTAGAATATTTTTTGTTTTCAAAAGAAATCTCGATTGAAGAAATATCGAATCGAATATTTTCGAATATAGAGTTATTTGACTTCAAAACTTAATTTTAGAAAATTGTGCTGAGCTTACCACTGGTTCCACGATCGGGGCGGGAAATCTAAAATGGCGTCATTTTAATAATAATCCCGTATCCCCAGTCGAGAAAAACGCGATCCATCTGTGGTTCATGCGTTGTAAAATCAAATTTAGCAATGGGATTTTATGTTTATTAAGGGAAATCCTTCTAAATGTCATATTTAACGTGATAAAAGTCATTTTGAATAAATAATCCGACATTTTGCTCTTCCACTCAGCAGTTTTATATTCTCGCACGTGATTCACTAAAGGAATGCGTCTTGGCGACGAAGGTGACCTACACCCCCTCCCACACAAACTAAAAATTAGGGATAAAATTATGAAAAAGGCACCAAGACTCTGCGCGCCGGGATTTTCTCTTTTATAAGAAACAATTATCAAAAGATGTTTTTGGGCCAAAGTTTTGCTTTTTTGCAAAAGAAAACATTAAAATCCTGAAACTGCTCCTCAATTCTGAAAATGCGTCATAATCATTTCACATAAATCGAGTAAAAAGTAAACACACACATCGAGGTAAGGTCGAGCTGTCGAAAATAAAAAATAAAACTATTTTCTTTGTCTGGTTAACGTACAACCAAATCCTTATCCCTCTTCTATTGTGAATTCGCCTTATTTACGCAAAGATTCTACAGAAAGAATATAAGCTAACTAGACAAGAGGTTCAATAGTCTCAGCATTTTGAATAATTTCCAAATGCTTGTCTGAGGAAATCTGACCATGGTTGGATGAAACGTTATATGTGTTAGAAAGGGTCCTCAACAAATGCATAACAAATACACTATACAAACACGGGATAAACTAAAACGATAATCGGCAACCTTCCTCGATTAATTTCGTTTCCGGAGTTTGAAATATTGATCTGGAATTGAAACACAATGCTCAGGCGACCGCAGATTGAGTATTGTTTAAATATATCACTGACTTTAATACTATTCCGTTCAAGAGTACCAAGCAAGACACACTGTGACAAAAGTGCAGTAAATTCACTTTTAATTTCTAGTAATTGTACATTTCCAAAATTCAAAATCGCCTTGTTGACGAGATGAATGAGAATTAGGATGAGAAGAATGAAATTGACAAATTCAATAAAAATAATAACAAAGTTTGAAATAAATAATGGGATCATTATTATAATATTATTAAGAACTGTCTATATATCTGACATGATAGTTTAAATAAAGTTGAAAGAGACTTTGCTAGATGAAGAAATATTTTTACGTTAGTCGATTCATTTCAGACACTGCTTTCGATCTTGCTTAGAATGAACTCAAATATGAATAATAATTTAAATAAAATGTTGGAATGATTCAGTTGAACCTAATTTCAAGAAATTATCAAAATAAAATTGATGAATAAAAAATATATATAGCCCTGAAAGACACGGTCTTTATAATAGCCCTAACGTAGTTTCAGCATGTGGAAGGAGAAGACAAAAATGAACCTATGGAGTAATAGACGTATTTAACGCGCACACAGAGCAGATACCACTCACTGCACATTACCATAATAGTTTAGTTCTATATGGAATGTATCCTGCTTAGAGTTGAGTTGATGACGTATATATAGTAGTATATTTTTGCCATTCTAGTGGGTGTTAGGTGGTTCCTTTAAGTGTTGTTTTGACCTTGTTCATCCTCTGTTCTAACGAAAAGTAAAAAAAGCAAAGAATAAATGCAAAATTACAGAATAAATTAGTAATAATAATCAGGCTACACTGTGACAAATGTGCAGTAAAGTATCTGTTTGTTTCCAGTAATCGCTTATTCCTTGGCTGTATGTTCCATCAACAGCCCATAATTGACCCAAAAAGTCGATTTTGTATCATTATCTCAATATCACCGAGTAAAATTACTGCCAAAAACGGTGATTTTACCGCATTTTTGTTACAGTGTAGTTTCGAACTCTCAACCTCTGTTCACTCTATTAACATTAGCAGTCGAGTTATTGAAGTTGATATTTTTTCTTGAGTCAATACGTAATGTAGTCCAACTCAATGATGACGTCATCATGACGCAATAGGTGAGCAGTGGACGTGCGTTGAATTGCAGTTGAACCACCCTCCATATCTGAAGTTGGTGAGATACTAAACATTCGTTCCCTCGTCACTGATGTATTATATCTGTAGTAAGCACGGTTCGATCTTTGCCGATCAGTGTTGACAGATATCGGTTGATTTATTCCGATATCCGACATTGGTGGAGCAAATAGTAAACGAATTGGATCGTCGTTGAAGGCTCGATCCATGATGACGTCATGCGATTAATCCTTTGAAGAATAACAGTAACTTTTTATGTGATCTTTTATTTGGTTTGCAAATGTATTTACTATTAATGTCTTCTGCTTAATACAATGTATATCAAATAGAAATTAATTAGTATAACTGTTAGAGTAGAGCGGTTGTTTCAAACTTTTTAACTTTTTTAAATTGTTGACCCCCCTACCCCGACGACCCATTGGCGACCCATGCTTGGCACAACATGTCTTTTAACAAGTACAGTCAAACATTACTTTACATTTGGTGAAACAAATCTCTCAAACATCGTGTTGCAGTTATAACAAAATTTGGTCCCTTAATCTCGTTTCCAGACAAATTTTCTAGTATCTTTTTTCAATTTTTTATGTACGGTTAAAATATTAGCAGTCAATTCTGCCTGTGGCCTTCATACGGCTTCATACGTAATCTGATAATCAGATTTTCTATCCCCTGTTCCAGGTTCTGAATACTTCACTAATTGTTATCAACAATAATGAACGAATTTCAACTTGTTCAACGCTCCATGAAAAACATATTAAAACAACTTGATCATATGCTACTCTTTACTCTCTTTATCTACAAATATACTCTAAAAATTTCACAACCGCATGGAGCGAGTGCATTCTATAGGTACTTACTCCGGGAGGACCGAATTGCGTGAATGTGTGAATGTGGCGGGGTGTGTATGACATACAAACAGCGCCACCACGCCTTGCGACCTGAAATGTGAGAGAGTATGATTCATTCATGCGTGAAAACGTGATGCTTTTCCCGCGAAAGAAGGGTGGGTCAGGCGGGGTGGGTCATGGTACGAACCGTCAGGGTAAGAAAAATTTCAATGTTGCGTTCAATTCTGAAAATATGAAATGAAGTATAGTATATAGTATAGGTATAATAAAGCAAGCAATTGTGTAAAAAATCAAGAATTTCAACGTAACAGGGAATTATATAAATGCAATTTCAACAGATTTGATGGTATTTTTTCAAGTTTATAGTTTGAATAGTTATAGTTTGATAGTGTGTGTATGGATACTTGTGTAAGTGTGCTTGGATTCCAAAAAATTGCTAACTTTGCGCTGTTTTGTTTTTATTTCAACAAAACAATGAATATATTGACAAAATTGTCGTTGTAAGCACGAGAAAAATTAATAGATATTAATATTTTTATATTTGGAGAGCTTTGGACCCTCTTTCAATATTCATCATTGGGATGCTTTCTCCCCATTCCATTGAAATCATATTTAAGACTTGAACTGACCCGACACGCGCAAAAAAGTTCAAAGATGGTTAAATTTGTGATCCTAAAACTTCATTTAAAGTTAAGAATCGCTAATATATATAAGCATCATAAGCTCGTGACGTCACAAATTTTACGTTTCGCTACTCCCTGGTTAGAACCCCGAGTCGACGAGTTTCTCGAATGACGTGAGAGGCATGCGACACAATATATTTGCTCAAGACAAGCGCGTCAGATACAAGAATATTAATACTCCCAGCTAGAGGGTTATAAGAAATGGAGTTGCTAACATCGCCAATTGTAATCAAATACACTAACAGGAATGTTCGCAGCAACATATTGGTCGAAGGCGCATTTCTTCGCCCTTTAGCTAATACCGGCTCCTAAATATTCTTCAATAAATTCGCGCCTTCAGTTTGATTTTTTTTATCATTTCTTGCCATAAAATTGTTTTGCTGAGAAAATATTTCCATACGTCAATCATTATGACCTCACGAATTTTTGGCCTTACTTCATATCCCACCAAAACAATTCTGTGTGCGATACAGTACAGCACATCCTTCACTTTATTTTAAATTTGATCTAATTTACCTAATTTATCAATTTCTGCATTGCAGCGCACATTTGTAGTGGAATCGCTAGGAATGTTTTTTTGTTTATCACAGTGGTTCAATCCCTATTGGAAGCTTTTCCACTCGCTAGATCGTTAGTTATTTTCTTTTATTCGTTCGATCGAGCCGTGCAAAAAGCAAAAATTTACTAAACATGATGCTTAAGTTTAAGTGTAATAATTTTTATCTATATTCTCGTGCATATTAATTAACTCAGAGATAAACCGGAGACAGTGCCTGAAAAATGAGACAACAACCTCCACGGGAGCACATTTAAACATCTTAATTATATTTCTTATTTCACTGGTTCAATAATTTAGCTACTAGCTATCGAATCTGGATCAAAGTTGGACAATCGTTCATTCTCATACTCAATTCTGAATTCATTTTCTGATTGTCACACATGTGCAAAGCTTCTAGCCTTCCCAGGTAATCGAATATTGTTTCATCATATTCATCCCATTGCTGTTCTAGAGACTTTTCTATATCAAGTTTGTAAATAAAAATATGCAAAATATCGACTGTACGGTCAAAACAATAGTCGAATCGACTTCGCCTTGAATTTAAATTTTCGCAATGCACACCACGAAGCATCCCATTCACGATTATCGTAACACAAGAAATACGTCACGTGACCAAGCAGCTTAATAGCTGACAAATCCTATTCTTCCCTTGGACAGAACGTGTTCCTGCGTCTATTTGCTATCCGCCATTGATTTATAAGTGTAATTTCATTTACTTAATCTTTACAATTTTTAATCTCAATATTTTTTAGTTCTGTTTGATTCCAAACTAATCTATTCTAATAAATTCCTTGAATAACTTTTACATTTTCCTACCTTTCGTAAGAGGGTTAGCAATGAGGTAAAGTAGTATTCGCTACAATACCGTCACAGATATTCTCCCAAACATGAGCCACATATAAACTGTGCATAGACCGAGCGTTTCATTTGCGACACGCTTGACAAAACATGTTCTTTGATAATGTTTATTTCTGTTGCCTTTTTTATATACAGACTGAATAAAATATCTCTCGTTTTTTGATGAACACTCATATTCAAACCTCTAGAATACCGTAACAAAATTCTCCCAAACCTGAGCCATATATAAACTGCGCACAGACCGGACGCTTCGTTAGCGACAAGCTTGACTAAACACGTCCTTTAATAATGTTTCTTTTTCTTGCTCCTTTCTCTCGTTATACAGTGTTACTAGTGCAATGCCATCCTCGTAAATTGGGAAACAAAGGACGAACCCTGAATCTTCTTCGATAAATTCGCGCCTTCAGTTTGATTTTAATATCCTTTCTAACGGTGAAATTGTATGTTTTGTTCAGAAAATATTTCCATACGTCACCCATTATGATGACGTCAGGAATTTTTGGCCTCATTTTGTATCCGATCAAAACATTTCTGCATGCGCTACAGTGCAGCGCATCCTTTGATTTGTTTTGAATTTGATTTAATTTACCTGATTTACCTCAGCGCATATTTGCAGTGGAATCGCTAGGAAGGTTTTTTTATCGCAGTGGTTCAAACCTCATTGGGATCTTTCCTACTCGTTAGATCGTCAGTTATTTCCTTTTATTCGTTCGACCGAGCCGCGCGAAAAGTAAAAATTTACTAAACATGATGCTTAAGTTAAAATGTAATAATTTTTATTTATATTCCCGTGCTTATTGATTTAAGCACTGGTTTTTCTATAAGAATTTACTCAGAGCAAAACCGGAGACAGTGTCTGAAAGGATGAGACAACAACTTTAACGACAGAACATTCAAGTATCCTAATTATATCTGATATTTAATTGGTTCAATAATTTAGTTACTAGTTAACGAATCAGGATCAAAGTTGGACAATCTTTTAATCTGATACTCAATTCTGAATTCATTTTGTGATTGTCAAACATGTGCAAAGCTTTTATTCATCCAACTATTCCGAATATTGTTTCGTCATATTCATACTGTTGCTGCTCTAGAGTCTTTTCTATATCAAGTTTGTAAAAAAAGACGAAAGATGGACTATACGGTCAAAAAATCGTGGAAACAACTTCGCCTTGAGTTATTTCGCTGCGCTGCACACCACAAACCATCCCATCGATGATTATTACACAGAACATACGTCACGAGATCAAGCAGTTCAGTTGCTAACAATTGACGAAACTAACTAACATCGAAATTCTATCCTTCCCCTGGATAGAACATGTTCCTGCGTCTATTTACTATTCGTCATTGACTTAGAAGTTCAATTTCATTTACTAAACTAATATATACAACTTCAATTCATTTACTTAATCTTTACAATTTTCAATCTCAATATTTCTTTTTTCTGATTAATTCGCAAAACAAATCGATTCTAATAAATTGTTACGATATTTCTTAGATTTGCCCGCCTGTTGTAGGAGGTGTCTACAAGCTAATCATTGCATGCTAAATACCTTATACTCAGGTTCAGCACGAACCGCATCCCCGCCCGCCTCGAAATCCCCTTTTTCTCATCTCTCGAATTTGCCTCGAAGCGTGCGTGTGAGGTAACATGATGATATTATAAAGGGAATTTGGTTACATACTTGCGTAGTCCGCGGGGAAGTACCAGGTTATTTGAAGTGACGTACAAATACGATGCTAGTGCTGGTTTTGTAGGTTTGGTAGGTTTTGTCAGTCATTGCCTGTGGTGCCCAATATAAAGTCCTAATTTGTTCACCTTGTTATACGAAATCTTCGGCGCGATAATTTTGGGGATTTCCTTCGTTTTAAAGCACTTAGAAGGCCATTCTGCATTTTTTCTTTCGTAAAGTGGGCATGCTCCAGGCATGCATGCTTTGTTAGATCGATTCGTCCTCAGAGATTACAATGAATATCGGGAGATGGATACGGACTTCGTGTATTTTCGTAGTCGTTCGTCATACGTCCAAATTTCACAATATCTCTAAACATTTAAAGTGTCGAAAAATTAATATTATTATTAAAAATATCAAAATACGTGGGGGAGAGAGAGCGAGAGAGAGAAGAAACACATTAGATTCTGAATAACTGTTCGTCCTGTGTCTATTTTACAATGTCTAAGAACGATTAATATGATTTTATTCAACTCTAGATTCCGACATCAACTTGAACTATTGGACATCTTGCCACTAGGAAAACTGACTATACGATGTGTTAATCTGGTGAAATACAATGCCCTCATCTCCTTCCACCCACTGAAAAAGTATATTCCATCAATATACTATTATTTTTTTTAAAATTCCGGCGTGCTTGAGGCGCAGGTTTATTCATTTTAGCTGTATTCTCTGAAATTGACTGGAATATGAGTCTTTGCTTCAAAAAATAGTCCTCCCAAAAGGCACAAAAAGTTTTACGCGCCTTCGACTTGCAACTTTCAAGTGTGACAGATGACATTTAACCCTCCGCCACTCAAAGTAACGATTTCCTCGGTGTATTTCTGTATCGAAGTTTGCACTAATTTTCAATTTTAAACAATAGAATCAGGTCGTTTTTGACTCTCAACCATGCTAAGAATAATTTCTAATAAGTGTTGGTGAGGCGCTGTCATCATTGAAATGCATACCTCTTAGATTTGAGATTCGATTCGAAAAAGGTTCGGTCTCTTTGATTCGAATACTATATTTTGTGATTCGATATTCATTTCGTTTTTAAACGAAATCTGATCTGATGCACTAGCGCTTTAATGGGAGGGGGCTGTGGTGGCAAATCTCTCCAAAAATGCAGAATGACCTATAAAGTACTTTGAAAAATCCCAAAAAATATTTTAAATATTCGAGACCGAAAATATTTCGCAACCTTGTGGCTGCAAATCTTTGAGTGTTTCACCTGGATTTATCCTCAGATCGGAACAGTGCCTAAAACGGTGAAACAGCAACCCCCCCCCCCCCCCCCACCCACCCCCGACAGAGCATTTCAAACATCCTAATTATATCAGATATTTTATTGGTTCAATTATTTTATTTACTATTTAGTACATCGGGCTCAAAGTTGGATAATCTAATATTCTGATACTCAATTCTGAATTCATTTTCTGATTGTCACACATGTGCAAAGCTTCTATTCATCCAACTAATCGAATATTATTTCATCATCATATTCATCCTATTGCTCTTCGGGAGACTTTTTTAATGAAAAAATAGGCCAAATACCGACCAGGGCTAAACTACCTTTTTTCGAGTTTGTGTACTCTGCACACCGCGGAACTTCACATCCATGATTATTTAAACACTTACCATATGTCATGTGACCAAGCAGCTCAACTGTTAACAACAAAATTATATGATCCCTGGATGGAACATGTTTTGTACTGTGTGAACTATATGTCTTTGATAGATAGTCACAGGTCACAGATATTTTTCCAAGCATGAGCCATTGATAAACTGAACTGAGACTGAACGATTCATCAGCGACTCGTGCTCGATAAATGTCCTTTAATAATGTTTATTTTCCGCCCACTAACAGACAAACAACCAAAAAGTGAGACTGATAGTGACCGAAAGGTATTATCAATTTGGTTTTGTCCATATTTGCAGAGATACAGTTAGGATGCAGGTTGTTGAAAACTACCTTACAAATTTATAATGGTTTCACCCGGTGGCCCTCGCGTAGCGGCGTTAGCGCGTGACTCTCTCTTTCCCGTCCGTCCGTTTTATTTATTTTCATCGCTGCACGGGAGAAGTATAACCTGTGGAAGTGACTCCAAGTTCTATGTATTCAAAGAATAACGATTTGGAATTGGTTATTTTTCTGAATCAAATGGCAAAACCAAATCAATTATGCAGGTCAGAAGAATGGTTGATGAGTTTATGCAGAGACATATAAAGCCTTTAAGGTTATAGAAACTTTAAAAATAAGAGGAGGGGAGGTGAGAAATCTTTCCGGCTAATTTTGGAGCCTTTTATTTTGTTTTAAATACAAGAATTTTTTGGGTGCACATTCGCGTTTCACGGATGTTTTTAACATTTTTTTCAAAAAATATTTAATTTTTGTGTCAGTCGTCCTTATGCCTTCATTATGAGGAACAGAATGACTAAACACGATTGATTTAGTTTGTTAAAAAGGTCCGATATATACCGCCTGTACATGTGCTATGAATTTGGGTTTGAGATCTGTTACTACATCTGTTACTACGAGTTATTACACGATGTAGTGTCAGCAACTACACTTTGAGCGAAAAGCATACCACGTGAAACCACCACAGTAAAGTATAGTAAGTGGTATCTGCCCTGGACGACAGAAAAATAATCTACCACTTCTTCGTTACTCTTTAGTCGCCTTTTGCAATACGGAGGAAAGACGTTAGAACTATTCTGAATCTCATGTCGTACTGGGCTATTGATGTTTTTATGAGCCTCATCGGCGCAATCCATCAGTGGCCCATACTTGAAAAAAGTGGCGAGGCAGGATTTTTTGACCGGGGACGCTTTTAAAAACCATCCGATTCGTCTTATTTCTGTATTTTTTCATATTTTCAATGAGATTCAATTGAAACGATTTGAATAATATGTTTTAGTCGGAAAGGACTTTGCTTAGAAACTTGTTCTAAACGGGCCGAGGGCCAAGGAAAGGCCAGAAAACTTTCGTGTCGTCTCAAGATGACGTCGTCACAGATAAGTTAGCGGTTGTTAACCTTGAATGATGTTTTAGAATCACTAAATAAACTCATCTTAGAACTTTATTGCACATGTTAGGTCGGATTACGTCCAAAAATAGAATTTCTATGGAATGGCGTTGTTTAATTCCGAATGCTCGCTATTAAAAAGTAAGTCTGAAGCTCTCAAATTTTGCAGAAGCATTTTCATTTGATTTTTTGTGCCTACGTCGATCTTTTTGCAAATAAGCATGATAACTGGATTCATATACTCGGATTCTCCAAATCCAATTAAATCTACAATTTTCTCTTGTCTGTACACGAATTTATACTTTTTTTAAGATCCAATCCATTTCTCTCTCTATGACGACTTTTGAACGTATGATATGACTGAATCGTTTTATCTTACACTTTTTTCTTCATGTTCTCTCGTTTAGATGTAATTCTCTCGATTTCAAATTATTATGTACTTGTCTCAGTACATGCCTCACGATATGTGTGTATCGCTGGTTGAACATGCTCGTCACCTTCAAATATAATTATTTCGGAGTAGATTTCTAGACATCTTCCCAGTGACCAAGATGTTTGGAGTATCTCCACTTATTGAAGGATAGAGGCTTAGACAGAGAGAGAGGGGGAGGGGATGGTTTAAAATTAAACTTTAGTGCAAAGGAAAGGAGCAAACAATGATAAATACCTGTTCATCTTTTCAATTTGGTCCTCCTGGAGCAAGTACACAAGAATGCACTTGCTCTTTAGATGTGGACTTTGTAAAGAGTATATTTGAAGATATTGAGAGTAAAGAGTAGCATATGGTTGAGTTGTTTTGATAAGTTTTTCAAGAGTGGCACGAGTTGTTGATAATAATTATTGGCGTTTTTTGAACCTTGAATAGGGAGGAGTGTAAAAAAGTTAGTGATCGAATTTTATGAAGCCACAAGCGCAGGGAAAAATTGTGAAATACATTTTGATTCGGTTTCAAAAAAAATTGAAGTGAATTCACAGCCCCTGCGGTTTAAACCATCATAGTCCAAAAAATTTGTTTTGTCAAGCATGAGCCACAGATGGATCGCGCTTTGGCAGCATAGTAATATAGGCATAAAATTTGCAAATACTCCTCTCTTGGAGACGCAAAAGACGTGTCGGATAGTGAATCTAATTGCTCAACCTGTGATGTGCAAACGATATTTTATATTTTTCCAACGTTTCGAATGTCTATACAGACGTTCTTCATCAGGGCAATGGAATGGTTAAGACATCGACAATACTATATACTGTAAAAGGGTCGTTCTAAAATAAGCTAGTAAACAAAAGATAAAATGCTCTAAATTCTGAGTAAAAAGGCTAAAGATAAATGTCTAACCCTATCTGCGGTGAAAGATAGTGTGTTAAGCTGCCGAAAAAAACATGAAAGTTTTCTTACCAATCATATCTCCCTATCACGTGCATTGGTGTTTGAGAGATTTGTTTGGTTTCCAGAAAAAAGGTTGTTCAGTCAAGTGGATCGTATTCGTCACGCGAATGCCTATCAGATTTGAAGAGCATAACGGACAATAGAATGCGTAGAGATGTTTTATCAAGCATGATTCGCTAAAGAAACACTCATTCTAGATAGGTTCATACATGGCTGCGGCAAATGCTAGTACCATGTTAAACTCATTCCAACGAAGAGCGCAATCACAGCGGTAATACATAATTAACCCGTTTAGCCCCCTGAATCTTTTCGCCTGTTTTATGATGGCATACAACAAAGCCGTGATTTTAAGATAAATTTTTTTGCCTATAACTACGTCATTATTCAACTTACAGTTTGGGGTTGAGGGGGGAGGATCCCAAAAACTAAAAAAAAGTTGAAATCACCGCTCTAATCCTACTGTTATATTAATTAATTTATCTCTGATATACATTGTATTATACAGAAGACAACAATAGTAGATACATTTGCAAACTAATAAAAGATAACAAAAAAGGAGACTCTTATTCTTTGAAATATTAATCGCACGACGTCATCATGGATCGAGCATTCAACGATGATCAAATAATACGTTCATCTATTCCACCGACATCGGATATCCATGGAAATCAACCAATATCTGGCAACACTGATCGGCAAAGATCGATACGTGTTTACTACAGAAATAATACAACAGCGATCAGGGAACGAATGTTTAATATCGCCCCAACTTCTGATGTACAGCAAAACTGTGCAACTACAATTCAACGAACGTCCACTGCTCGCCTATTACGTCATGATGACGTCATCATCGAGTTGAACTACATTACGTATTGACTCAAAAAGAACTATTCAATATCTTGACTGCAGTGTAGCCTGATATTTTATTATTGAACCTTCTCTTATGCATTTTATGAATTGGTGACTTTCATCATTTTTTATTGAATTTCAATGTCAATCCAGAGGCGCTTGTCTGATGATTTTATTAAAAATAATAAATATCTCTAAGTTTTAAACTAAAAGTTCCGATTACCATTCCCAATTTACCAATTTATTCTGTATATATGCATTTATTCCTTGTTTTACTATTCTATTTTTAAATATAGAAATTCGCTCTGAACAAGACTGAAAGCACCGTAAAAGGGGTCAACTAACAGTTACTCGAATGACAAAGATCTACTAGATGTACGTAAGCAACTGCACTCTAAGCTGAAAATATACCATGTAGAACTGAGCCTCCGTGGCAAAATGCACTGACATCCAAGCCATCTACCAATTCTTTGATTACATTTTGTTCGCCTCTTACGACACACAGGAACTTTTCTAAACCCCGTGACTTACATAGTGATTGGAGTTATATATTCATCAATTTGTTTTGATTTTTGTTATTTATTCAATCTCTACACTCTATTATTGAGGTTCAGTTCTTTATTTGCACCCGTAATGATGTTATTTGATCGAGCAGATGCGACATTTGTAAAATAAAGAGAGTAAAACGTACCAGGTTGTAGAGATTTATTTCCATTAATTCTGTAACGTGATGATATCAATAATGAAATTTAATGAACTTCAATTGAAATATAAATTTATTGTTAGAAATGTAGAACGACTCAGTTGACGAAACGGCAACTACAATCAGATTTAGATAGCCAGACCCAATACTCCAAGGCAACATCGTGGTCGTTGTCTATTGCACGCAGGGGTGTGTGTGGGCGTGTGTGGACGAGAGTTTGTAACGTGACGAATCAGCTGATTGGTTGGAAACATCAAAAAGTCATTGATACGATGCCTCGAGATGCAGTGCTCAAATTATGCACAAATTTAATACATAAAAGTCTCCCTCGAAAAAAAATATTTCAATAATTAGAACCCGTGGAAATGAGAGTAATAGATTTTGGAATATTACACCAGAATATTTCTACATTAAGCAAATTTTCAAAAAATAATCGTTTTTGAGAAATTATTTTGGGTTGTGTGGACATTTCGTGTTTTTAACAAATTTGATATAGAAAAGTCTCTAGAACAGCAATAGGATGGATATGATGAAACAATATTCGGATTAGTTGGAAGTATAGAACCTTTGCACATGTGTGACAATCAGAAAATGAATTCAGAATTGAGTATCAGATTATAAAATGGTGCAACTTTGAACCTGATTTACTAACTAGTAAATAAAATAATTGAATGATAATTGAATTTCAGGAATCACACTCACACAAGTACTCATACGAAGTAGCGTATATAATCAGTATGATGAACCAACAAAGCGCTTGATGCATCGGAAATCATTCTTTAACATAAATCATGGACGTGACGGTTAAACATAATGCCATCGGAGGTTGAAAATCTCGGGTTCGAGTTCGGCTTGTTGATCCATGCCCACCACTCAACCCAGGATGTTATAACTTAGTTAGGATGAGCCGAAAACGAAAGAACATCAAAGACTCTGTAAACCAGGGTCTTGGTCAGACCGAGAAGTGGTTTTAAATATGACGACAAATTGATCCTTACCCAATATACACCTTCATATAACCCTCTTTTTGTTTTCTGAATATATATTCAGAAAACATAGGCTTGTTAGGTGTTGGGATCCCGGTATACCATAGTGTGTGATTAGATTACACAATATTATTAAAGGGTTTACGTTACTGAGAGCAAAAACAATTTTTGGCATCTCCAAATATTTATCCTTTAAAAGTAGACCTGCCTTCCAAATTCAAGAGCATCGGAACTATATTTCGGTATTCCCGTTTATCAACACTCTTGTAGTTCGACATATTAATAGCAAGGCATATCAATAGCATTCTTTAGTTAGAAAAGTCCTCATGTATTTCCTGCGTGTCGAGGCGACTAAAAAGAAGCAAATACGTGGTAGTAGATTTTACTATCGCCCAGGGCAGATACCACTCACTGCGCTTTACAACAGCGTTCAGCATTCATGTTTTCCGTTCAGAGAGCAGTTGCTGGTACTACATGTTTTAGTAGCCCTTTGCTATATTAAGTGGCCGTTAGTTGGTTCCTTTTAGGCTCTGCTTCCGTCCTTGCTCAGAGTGAATTAAAAAATAAAATGTTTGTATATGCCGGAAGTAAAATGCGGGAGACATCGAGCATGACAAATAACATCCTGTCATTTCAAATCCCGGTTAAATGAACGATAGAGAAATGATCGACAGTTCTTACTGTAAAACACTCGGGCTATTCTCTTAAATTCGCGTTCTGTAATATCAACTTTTATTTGCATCTCGTATAGCGGGCTCAAATGCTTCAGTAATAAACCGCCAGAAACGCAATAATATAGCGCAGTGAAAATCCATAGCGTAGAATGTTAAAGAACTACGGTTGCGCGATCTATTAACAATTCGTAACCAGCAATAGATGTGGTAATAATTTTTTACTGGGAATATTACTTGTTTTCAAATGATATTGACATTTATATATTGTAATTTTCGTGCATTGTGCTTGAATTTGAAAATGTGATAATATAAAATTAATAATAATAAACTGTATTTCATAGTATGCGATTACCTATTTCATTCAATTACGAGATTCATTTTGCCACTTTTCATTCCACCCAGCGAGTAATAAACGAGGAAGTGGTAAGGTTGCCAAGAATATTGTTCCAACTCTTGGTGTTACAGTGCCCCAGCTTATTACCCTCCGAACCCTCTTTCGTCCATTGATATCATCCACTCTTCGTCGAGCATCGAATTTGCAAGATTCACAAGACCTAGTGTTGGCAGCCGCTAGAATGTTTGTCTCTTGTTTGAAAAACAAAATGGCGGAATATTTGTTGCAAACAAATCATGACTCTTGAACGCCACCTAACGGACAAAAGTATACATACGAAGAATGTGTTTCCATTCGTTTGGAATAAGAAATCTGACCAAAATCGATTGTATTTCGTCGTTAAAAAGATTAAAAGTTACAAAAATTCTACTTGTGAACCTTCGAACGATTAACAATCGATTCGCATAAAATATGCTTCGAATCAATTCGGATCACCGAATCAAATTGCCTAGCCCTGCTGCTTCCGATCTCGCTTAGTGCGAGTTTCAACGAAAAATTTTTTTACTGTAGACTCACCTACTAATATCCAATCAATACTACAAACTTATTTCATTTTATTAGTTCAAAAAGCAAATAAAATGGTAGAAAAGAAGTAAATAATATCAAAATGTGCAACGTCACTAATATATCATAACATTTGCAAACATATTTCGAATCCAAATTCTTTTATCGAATCGAATAAACGCAAATTTAGAACCTCCACAAATTTAATTTTGCTAAGATGCATCTATTTTTTGATACAATATATATTTAAAGTTTTTCGAATCGAATAATTTCGAAAATGTTTGTATTATAGTCGATTCGGATCTTCGAACGTATGGGACATTCCAAAAATTCGATTGGCCAAAGTAGGGAGAGGTTAACACTCTCAAATACATCTATCTTCGAATCGAATACGAGTATTCTTCGCTTCGAATTAGATGATTAATCATCATCACCCAGTGCAGATACTACCCGCTGCACTTAAGCAAAGCGATTCAATTTCGTTTGGTGCGTTTTCAGCTTAATGTGCATTTGCTGACATATTTTTTTAAAAGATTTATTTTCGTTACTGGTATCATTTTAGCTTTGCTGCTTCTTCCGACGTCGCTTAGATTTCAATTAGACTAGTGGATGTGTATTTCAGCTACGCTTAAAGTGCCTTGTTGGAGGGCACTCTTGGTGGTGAAATGGCAAGTTATCGAACCATAGCCTGCGGTATGGGACTCGAACGAAAAAAATATATTTTTAAACCCCCTTTTTCAGACATTTTATAAATCCACATATGCGCATATTTGATGCTAATAGCCTGCACATTTAATTGAAATCGACACTGGTAGACAGGGCACCAAATGTAAAAGAATATTTACGCGCGGCCGCTTCATTTTTAACCACGTTATCGGACAAAATTGGTCAAAAAGTCGATTAATAGTTTTATTTCAATATTTATGGCGTATATCGTGTTGGCATCACAGTTTGGGGACTTCGGGTTCGAGGTGATGCACTCAAAGGAGAGGTTACAGAAAAAGTTGTCGAGTGAAATCACTGTTAAATATTAGGATATTTTACTGTAGTTTTGTGTAGCAAACGTTCAAGTAAACATTAATTTTTCTTCTGAATCAAGTCCTGTCTTTTTTTCCACATCGATATGATTTCCTAACTTTGCTTGTCTGGCTTGAGTCCATCGCTCAAAAAATATAAGGTAGACGGTAAAATGTGGTCAATATCAAAAAGACTACGGAAATCAATACATGCAAAGTGCCACTGTTAGGCGCGGATTTTTGTAGTGAATGTATATCTGTTCTATGTTACTCGCAAAGTGTCTGGCCCTGCCCGTTGGCGAAACGATCAAGCATCGAAACATCGTCCTTTCGGACAATACGATCATGTTTACCCGAGTGAACCACCAAGCTGGGCTTCTCATTGGTCGACCAGATGTTAAGTTTTTGAATAGTAGGATGAACATTTTTATGCGCTTGGTGCCGCTAAAGAGTGTATAATAATCATGCAACATACTTGGATAAGCCGCCATTTTGTTTTGAATCAACGAAAATATTTTCGACGTTTGTATGTATGTTTAATTGTCTCAAACAATAAAGATAACAATGAAATCACAATCAAATAGATATAATTGAGTTGGGCTATTACACTTACAAGAACCGGTAGGCTTTAGATACTAACGTGCGACGTATTCCTCGGAACTAATGATGGATGGATATTTCTCAAACTAGGTAAAGTGAAGCGAATTTACCACAAAACTAGCTAAAGTATCACTAGGTAATCTAGTTTCATTTTCAAAACTAGGTTGTAACGAAATTAAAAAAGGTGAACTATGTAATTTTTGTTTGGCTGCATTCAAGGCATAGTCGATAGACGTAGTCTATATTTAAAGCTTTTTATAATGAAAATATGATTCACCTATATTTTTTATACTGGGTATCTAGTTTTTTCAACCACGTACCACGTTCAAACGTACTATCCAAAAAATTTGCACGCGCCCATTATGGCAACATGATTTGTTCGAGAAATACTTTCGAATTTTTTATTACTTTTTGAGATTCTAAATACGCATTTACAAACAATAAAATAAATGAAAGTTGTTTTTTTAATACAGTAATGCGATACATGAGTGAAGCATATGCACCTCACACTGCGGTAACAGGTCGTGTTGATGAACCTAGATAGAAAGATATTAAATCAGTCAATAACCACCACGGTCATATATACTATCCTTACAATAAATCTAGATTAGAAAACGAACCCAATCAGACAATCTGCTTACTTAAATATTTGGTTGTTCGAATCGATATGAGCGCTTCATGTCATTAAAGAGCGCAAACTTCTTATACATCGACTGGCCGCCATTTTATTTTTTTTTTTTTTGTTCAAACTTAAACCGAAAGCTTCGCCTAAAAGGTGTCAACCAACGGCCATCCAAATGAAAGAGAACAAAATGTGGTGCCAGCATCTGCTTTTCAATCACTTAAGGTTAAATATGCTCGCTTAATGTCGCCAAATGACGTAAATTAATAATTTTTTTTACATCGATCGCCCGCCATTTTGTTTTTTCGCTTCAACCCTTCAAGTTAAAAGCATCGCCTAAAAGGTGCCAACCAACGGTCATTTGAATCGCGAAGATGTGGTGCCCGCATCAGCACTATAAGCGGAAATACTCCATATGGAACTAGGGTTCGGCAAAATCGAATCATTTGGAATTCGAAGTTGGCTCGGATAATTTTTTCGACTCGGATCGAATCGCTGAATCCATAAAAAAAAAACAAAATATGCCCTTTTCACTATTACTATTTTTGATTTCTTCATGATATTTGAGAATTTCATAGTTACAAATTGCAAATATTAGCTTAAACAGACTCAAAAGCGACGCATTTTCAATTACACCTCCGGTTCAAAAGCGGAAATTTCCATTTTAACGACAAAACGCAATCGATTTTAGACAAATTTTACCCAAATCGACTACATTTTGTCTTTTAAAATAAAAAATTCCACTTCATTTGGCGACGTTTTGTTCCTATGGCCGATTGCATCGAATAATCTGTTATTCGAATCGACCCGAATCATCGAATCGAATTGCCCAGCCCTATGCGGAATCGAACAGTCATGTAAAAGAACAATAAGTGGAATCTGTACCGCTTTTGCTTAATTTGTCACAACCATAAAAATAAAGAAATATTTGGCGACGAAATTTATCAAAAGTGATATAAGCAAACTGTAAAAGACAATGCACTTTCAATGCAGAATGCCAAGATCATTTCAAAAAATTTCACTTCCTTTTTAAATCCTAGTTCCTATGACCGATCAACGACTGATTTGAAGCAATAGTGCTTTGAAGCGACGCGATTATCCGAATTAAACTGACCACGACACTTGTACTAGGTCAGAATAATATTGTCGAAGCAAATTTTGTTAAGCATGGGTCACTGAGGGATCACGTCGACAAGACACGGTTCATCTGTGGCGCATACTTGACAAAATATAATGTCTGGTTGGGAATACATCGATCGATCGCCATTTTGTTCTTTTCTCTCTAATCAGGGCAGAAAGCGTTGCCTTGGAGGAAGCAACTAACCATCGTCATACGTTTAAATCCTTTGAAGAATAACAGTGACTTTCATGTGATCTTTTATTTAGTTTGCAAATCTATTTACTATTGCTGTCTTCTGCTTAATACAAAGTATATCACAATAAAATTAATCAATATTTGAAATGAGGCTGTGGTTTTCAATCCTTTACAATTGATGACCCCTCCCATTCTTACCTTCTCAACTGGTTTTAAATATTTTGCCCGACTCATGCGAACTATTTTGTTTGTAAACAGCATAATTAGTATAATATTTATCTGCAATAAAACTTGTATTAGGAATATGATATTCTTA
Organism: Styela plicata; assembly: GCA_963675895.2. NCBI lineage: Eukaryota > Metazoa > Chordata > Ascidiacea > Stolidobranchia > Styelidae > Styela > Styela plicata. The sequence continues at coordinate 19,485,674 of OZ023142.1, read as the reverse complement.
GTGGTCTCTGGAATGGATTAATAAGTAAAGTTGACGTTGGCATCGCGGGTTGAAGTTGAAAGGTGATATCTTTTCAACAATTCTAACCCTGTCTGCCTATAGGTGGCCTCTGGAATATGTTGTTATTACTCTGGTATCACTACTCACTATTCTATTAATCTGGTATTACTACTCACTGTTACTATTACTCTGGTATTACTACTCATTGCACTATTACTCCGGTATCACTACTCACTTTTTTCATGGCGACGTATTCGTGGTGGTTCCCCTTTTTCATAAAGGCGTATTCGCGCTGATTACACCATTTCATGGCGACGTATTCGCGGTTGTTCCTATTTTTCATAAAACGTATTCGCGGAGGTTCCTCTTTTTTCAAGGCAGCGTATTCGCGCATGCGAAGCCTTTTCATTAAGACGTATTGACGGTGTTTGTCATTTTTCATGGCGACGAATTCCGAGCGGTTCACCCCCATTTTATTTGATCATAAATTATATCGAATCAAAATAAATACTGCTTTTCAGTTGAGACGATTTTATAAAACTATGTAGAATCCAACATTGTTATCAACGTATTGACTGTTCCAGATTTGAAATTATGAAAAAACGCTATTTTTTGTAATTTTTTCCCTGTGTCGACTGATGTGGCTTCATATTTTAATCCCGATTTTTTTACCTTCCTCTGTTCAATGTTCTGAATACTTCACTAATTGTTATCAACAACAATTAAGATCGAATTTCAACTTACACCATATGTAAAACATTTTTAAAACAATTAAACCATATGCTACTCTTTACTCTCTTTATCAACAAATTTAAAATAGTTCTTGTCGCAAAACAGCAAATGTATTCCTGTGCACTTGCTCCAGTAGGACAAAACTAAAAATAAACAATGATTCAACAGCGTCTACTCTTTCCCTTTGCATTAAACTTTAATTTTAAGATATTTCCACTGTTTGAACCGTTGCTTTCCATCCATCACGTTACTCATATACTGAAAATACTTCACGGCAAGGACCGGAGTGGAGAACGACGTTTTTTTTGTGCTACGTAACCTGCACACACACCAAACATGAGCCACATATAAACTGTGCATAGACCGAGCGCTTCATTAGCGACTCAACTTTGACAAAACGTCGTTTAATATTGTTTATTTCCCTTTTGTTTTCAATTTATTTCATTTGCATTGGCACTGCGCCTCGACAAGGAATATGAAACCGTCGTTGTCAGACAGTGACATACCGCCTGTCAGCCCTTTAAAAACGAGAGAACGTAGTACAATGTGGTAGTGCTCAATCAGCTGATTGACTGTACTCATATTTCTCGTCTATGACCATGTTTATGTGGCGCATACTTGACAAAATAAAAATGTCTGGTTGAGAATACATCGATCAAACGTCATATTGTTCTTCTTCGTCGTCGAATAAAACCAACGCGACCTTTGAAAATTTAAACGTAACATACATATATACATCATATACATAAACATCACAGCATTATTTTCGGAGATTATTGATGTAGTATTGTATCACTAGAAGTTGGGGAAATAGTACGTATGAGGATGAAATAGAGGAAGGGACTCAGTAAATGAACTCTAGAAAGAAAATATTAAGAATTGTAGTTGGGTTTTAATTGTTTTAAGGAGAATATGCGGCGTTGGGGTCTGATTCCAACGAGTTCTTTCGTCTGAGCCCCGGTTTATATAAATTTTTATACAATTTTTGTTTATTATTTTACTCGAATCAAGATCGAAAGCATTGTCTAAAATGGCCCAACTGATCTCTTCTCTTCATCTAGCAAACAAGCTTTCAACTTAATTTTAACTATCATGCCAGAAACAGATATAATGATTTCACTTTTCATTTTCAAACTTTGTTTTATTTTCATAAAATTTGCCAATTTCATAGGTATTTAGTTTGTAAATAAACAACCTTAAATATTTAATGTTTTATTTAACCTAATTTGTACAGTAAATCTCATCGAAGGCACAGAAAATTGATATTTACCCAATACAGCATGAAATACAGCTGACTGCGTATTTCAGCAACTCTTGAAGTGCCTTGTTGAAGATATATTATATCTTTATAACAATATAGATGGAGTAAATTTACTTTAAAAAAAAAACAATTTTTCCCGGATTTTTTTGTTAGAGTGTGGACCAAGGTGAGTGACAGATATTTGTCATTAAATTTGCTTCATGATTCGAAATAAAACTGTTAAAACGATTTCTTAGACAACTATGGGCTGTTGGTGGAGAGCGTCGTCGACAACCTGGTCCATCAACGTCCCATACTTGGCATGAACTCATCAACAAGGCGGTTTCAAACTTTGGTGATATTCATTCATAGCAAATAAGCGATAAGAATAAGCTTGTAGATAAATTAAGCGATAAATTTATTGTACTTATTGCACAGTTGCTACCTATGCAAATAAAACTTGTAGATAAAATTTAGTCTCTTTCAGGCCCCGTGATCTCATTAGAATCACGGTGTAATTTTTGTTTGAAAAATGACTTTTAGTCGATAATGGGATGAGTTGCACACAGAAATGTGTTTATATTTTACCGCATTTTTTCAAAAGTGTTACTGTCGACTATTGTGCTGACATCGAGCAAACAAGAGAAAGAACGACCCGAGCTTGTCTACGAGGGCTACAGGGGCGGAAAATAATTCACACATTGACGTCGTCGTTCCAGGCTTGAATCACAAATGTTGAAATGAAACGTAGCAAAGGGTCGTCACGGTGCGTTGAGCCCAAATAAAATCGAATTTAATGTGATAAAAGTCATTTTGAATAATTAATCCGACATTTTGTTTTTCCAATCAGCAGTTTTATATTCTCGCACGTGATTCACTAAAGGAATGCGTCTTGGCGACGAAGGTGACCTACGCCCCCTCCCACACAAACTAAAAATTAGGGATAAAATTATGAAAAAGGCACCAAGACTCTGCGCGCCGGGCTTTTCTCTATTATAAGAAACAATTATCAAACGATGTTTTTGGGCCAAAATTTTGTTTATTTGCAAAAAAAAAACATTAAAATCCTGACACTGCTCCTCAATTCTGAAAATGCGTCATAATCATTTCACATAAATCGAGTAAAAAAGTAAACACACACATCGAGGTAAGGTCGAGCTGTCGAAAATAAAAAATATAAAACTATTTTCTTTGTCTGGTTAACGTACAGCCAAATCCTTATCACTCTTCTATTGTGAATTCGCCTTCTTTACGCAAAGATTCTACAGAAAGAATATAAGCTAACTAGACAAGGTTCAATAGTCTCAACAATTTAAATAATTTCCAAATGCTTGTCTGAGGAAATCTGACCCTGGTCGGACGAAACGTTGTATGTGTTAGAAAGGCTCCTCAACAAATGCATAACAAATACACTATACAAACACGGGATAAACTAAAACGATAATCGGCAACCTTCCTCGATTTATTTCGTTTCCGGAGTTTGAAATATTGATCTGGAATTGAAACACAATGCTCAGGCGACTGCAGATTGAGTATTGTTTAAATATATTACTGACTTTAATACTATTCCGTTCAAGAGTACCAAGCAAGACACACTGTGACAAAAGTGCAGTAAATTCACTCTTAATTTCTAGTAATTGTACATTTCCAAAATTCAAAATCGCCATGTTGACGAGATGAATGAGAATTAGGATGAGAAGAATGAAATTGACAAATTTAATGAAAATAATAACAAAGTTTGAAATAAATAATGGGATCATTATTATAAGATTGTTAAGAACTGTCTATATATCTGACATGATGGTTTAAATTAAGTTGGAATCGTCTTTGCTAGATGAAGAGATATTTTTACGTTAGTTGGTTCATTCCAGACACTGCTTTCGATCTTGCTTAGAGTGAACTCAAATATAAATAATAATTTATATAAAATGTTGGAATGATTCAGTTAACGAAACGGGAACTTAATTTCGAGAAATTGTCAAAATAAAATTGATGAATAGAAAATATAGATAGTCCTGGAAGACACGGTCTTTACAATAACCCTAACATAGTTTCAGCTTGTGGCAAGGGACGACGAAAATGAAACGAAGTATTAGTATTTAAAGCGACACAGAGCAGATACCACTCAATGCACTTTACCATGGTGGTTAGGTTCTATATGAGATGTTTTCCGATGAGAATGCCGTCTGATTTTGGCCTTGCACAGTGCGAAATACTTAAAATAGAATAAAGGCATATTTACAGAGTAAATTGCGAATAACAAGACAATAGAATAATCGAAGTAAAAATATCCAAATGACAAAAATAATTAGATTTTTGTTTTGATTGAAACTTAGAGATATTCGTGAATATTATTAAAATCATCAGATAAGCGACTTTGGATTGATATTAACTTTCAATAGAAAATGATAAAAAGCCACTAAATTTAAAAGATGAATAAAAAAAGATTTAAAATCATTTATAGACAAATTATTGTCATTTATAGCAAAGTTTATAAATTGAAAAAATAAGAGGCTGCACTGTGAAAAATGCAGTAAATTTGCTGTTATTTTCCAGTGATTGAATTTTTCGAAAAACTCCAAACTGACGATTTGATGAGAATAAATGACAAATATAGGTTGTTGATTGATGCATCTTGGCGGTACGTTCCATCAACAGCCCATATTTGGCCAAAAATTCGATATTGTAGCTTTATTTCAATATCACCGAGTGAAATTAATGTCAAAAAGAGGTGATTTTACTGCATTTTTTACAGTGTAGTTTAAAACTCTCAACCTCTGTTCACTCCCATAACATTTGCAGTTACTATTTTTTGTTGTCACAAGTTAATACGTAATGTAGTCCAACTCAATGATGACGTCATCATGACGTAATAGGCGAGCAGTAGAAGTACGATGAAATCTAGTTGCATAGTTTTGCTGTACATTTGATGTTGAACCAACCTCTATGTCTGAAGTTGGGGCGATATTTAACATTCGCTCCCTTCTCACTGATATATTGTTTCTGTAGCCAACACGGCTTGATCTTTGTCGATCAGTGTTGCCAGATATCGGTTGATTTCCTCCCCTATCGGAAGTTGGTGGAATAAATAGTAAACGCATTTGATCGTCGTTGAATGCTCGATCCATGATGACGTTATACGATTAAACCTTTGAAGAATAACAGTGATTTCATATGTTATCTTTTATTTAGTTTGCAAACGTATTTACTATTGTTGTCTCCTGCATAATACAATGTATATCAAATATGATTAGGAATAGAATTAGAAATTAATTGATGTAACAGTTAAAATAGAGCGGTGGTTTCAAACTTTTTTTAATTGTCGACCCCCCCTCCCTCACCCTCAAACTGGTTTTAAATATGTTGCCTCCTCCACGAACTATTATTTCTTTTTTTTTGTAGACAGGAAAAATGAAAATCTATTCAACATTATAACGTTTATCTGCAATAATACGATTTAGCTTCTCCTTCACATGATTGACCTAGTGACGGCCGTCAGACTACAGTTTACTGCTCACGTTTACATGACGTCACGAACATTGAGACACTGTCCATTTTCTGTTTTCATTCTCCGTTTTTGCGACAAAAACAGGTATACTAATGAGAATTTCGTGGCAAAACATAAATCCAGTAAGAGATATATACTCTCTCAAACATGATCCACATATAAACCGCGCTCAGACGGAGCGACCCATGCTTGGCACAACATGTCTTTTAACAACTTCACTCAAACATTGCTTTACATTTGGTGAAACAAATCTCTCAAACATCGTGTTGCAGTTATAACAAAATTTGGTCCCTTAATCTCGTTTCCAGACAAATTTTCTAGTATCTTGTTTCAATTTTTTATGTACGGTTAAAATATTAGCAGTCAATTCTGCCTGTGGCCTTCATACGGCTTCATACGGAATCTGATAATCAGATTTTCCATCCCCTGTTCAAGGTTCTGAATACTTCACTAATTTTTATCAACAATAATGAACGAATTTCAAATTCCTTGATTAACTTTTACATTTTCCTACCTTTCGTAAGAGGGTTAGCAATGAGGTAAGGTAGTATTCGCCGTGGGTCTGTGAAAATAATATCTACAATACCGTCACAGATATTCTCCCAAACATGAGCCACATATAAACTGTGCATAGACCGAGCGTTATATTAGCGACACGCTTGACAAAACATGTTCTTTAATATTGTTTATTTCTGTTGCCCTTTTTTATATGCAGACTGAATAAAATATCTCTCGTTTTTTGATAAATACTCATGCGCAATGATCTAGAATACCGTAACAAATATTCTTCCAAACATGAGCCATATATAAACTGCGCATAGACCGAGGGATTCATCAACGACAAGCTTGACTAAACACGTCTATTAATAATGTTTCTTCTTCTGCTCTTTTCTCTCGTTATACAGTGTCAGTGTTCTGTTGCTCTCGTTTACGTGACGTCACGAATATTTGATCACGATCATTCCGCGCATCCTCACTATTGTTCAGAAAATTCGCGCCTTCAGTTTGATTTTTGTATCCTTTCTAACGGTGGAATTGTATGTTTTGTTCAGAAAATATTTCCATACGTCACCCATTATGACGTCACGAATTTTTTGGCCTCATTCCATATCTAATCAAAACATTTCTGTATGCGATACAGTGCAGCACATCCTTCGATTTATTTCGAATTTGATCTAATTTCCTAATTTACCTGAGCGCGCACAATTGTAGTGGAATCGCTACGAAGGTTTTTTTATCACAATGGTTCAAACCTCATTGGGATCTTTTCCACTCGTTAGATCGTTAGTTATTTCCTTTTATTCGTTCAATCGAGCCGTGCGAAAAGCAAAAATTTACTAAATATGATGCTTAAGTTAAAATGTAATAATTTTTATTTATATTCCCGTGCTTATTGATTTAAGCACTGATTTTTTCTATGAGAATTTACTCAGAGCAAAGCCGGAGACAGTGCCTGAAAGTATGAGACAACAACCTCCACGACAGAACATTTAAACATTTTAATCATATTTGATATTTCACTGGTTCAATAATTTAGCTACTAGCCATCGAATTGGGACAATCGTTCAATCTGATACTCAATTCTGAATTCATTTTCTGATTGTCACACATGTGCAAAGCCCCTATTCATCCAACTAATCGAATATTGTTAAATCATATTCATCCCATTGTTGTTCTAGAGACTTTTCTATATCAAATTTTTAAAAAAGGCGAAATATTGACTGTACGGTCAAAATAATCGTCAAATCAACTTCGCCTTGAGTTATTTCGTTGCGCTGCATTATGCCGTTTTGTTGCGCTGATTATTACCCAGAACATACGTCACGTGACCAAGCAGCTCAATAGCTGACAAATTCTATCCTTCCCCTGGATAGAACATGATCCTGCGTCTACTATATACTACTACTGCGTCTATATATGTACTATACGTTTTTGACTTTCAGTTCATTTACTTAACTAATATATATAACTTGAATCATTTACTTAACCTTTACAATTTTGAATCTCAATATTTCTTTGTTCTGAATAATTCCCCCAAAAAAAACGATTCTAATAAATTGCTACGATATTTCTTAGATTTGCCTGCCTGTCGTGAGAAGGAATAACACGGGTGTTATGATGTTATTAATCAATCCTGGTTAAGAGCGGCATGTTGCTACTCAGCAAGCCTCAGCAAATCCCCTTTTTTCAATTCTCTCGAATTTGCCTCGAGTGACTAAAGGTAATATCACTTTGGTTTTGCTCATATTCGCAGAGATACTGTTAGGCAGTCTGTTGAAAACTACATCATAAATTTATAATGGTTTCGCCCCGATCACTCGTTTCGTTGTTGTTTCATTCGCTTCTAGTTTTTACCTGTTTTCACTTTTCCGTTTCGCGTTGGGGGAAAGATCAATTATTATTTTATGCCCCTCTATGGAAGTGATTCGAAATTCTATGTATTTAAAGAATACAGATTAGAAATTGAATATTTTATAGAATCAAATGGCAAAACCAAATTAACAGAAGGATGGTTGCTGAGTTTATGCAGAGACATATAAAGCCATCAAGGTTATAGAAAGTTGAGACGGACAGGAGTAAGGTAGTAAGGAGTAAGGCATCGTCCAGGGAAATTTTGGAGCATTTTAGTTTATTTCAAACAGATGAATTTTTACAGCGCCTTCGGACCACATTCATGTTTCACGTAGGTTTTTAACATTTTTTGTCAAAAAATATTTAATTTTTGTGTGAGTCATTCCACCTTCCTTCATTCTGAACAGCAGAATGGATATATACGATTGATTGAGTTTGAGCTGCAGGAATTTATGCTGTAGAGACGGTGTCATGAAAACCAATTTGAATTCATTAAAATCGTGAAGGAATTGATTTTATAATGTTGGGACATTTAAACATTTTTAAATAAATCCTGATCGAGATTAAAAATCGGATCATTTGCGCTGGTATATTTACTATTTTTATTATTTTGTTCATCGGTGTATACGTATAGAAACAAATTTCATATTCAGGGGTTTGTAGATTTGAAAATATTTAATCCTGAGCTATATTGAGCAATCAATGCGCAATATGAAAATATTTTCGTGGATTCCTGGTACTTATGAGTGAGGGACATTATGCTCCCTGCACTCTTGGACCGAAGAACAATTAGTTGCCATAAGTTGAACATCTAAACGGCTGCCCGGTTAGCTTAATCGGTAAATAAGCTGGGAATACGCTTCGAGCAACACATCTCTAACATCCTGGGTTCGAATCCAGTAAAGGGTGATTGTATGCGAGAGTATTGAGTATTGCTGGACACCTACGTGATTCACTCAACCGTTGATTACGATTTCCCTCGCCACCATGTCCATGCAGAATAAAAGTCAGTAAAACCGCAAAAACTTCAAACCCCAACTTGGAACTAGTATCCGCACGAGAGGTTGTAGTTCGCCATATAGTTTAGCTGTATTCTTCATTTTCCTCTTACACAGGATAATAATGGAATCCCTGACCCTATCCCGACCTCCGCTGTTATCCTAGAAAATATTTAATCAACTGAACACTTGTTCCACAACAAACTGAATTTTTACAATATAGTTGAGCGTTTTTCGGCAAATTTGCAATTTATCTATGGCCCATGCTTGGAACTGATATGACACTAACTTATACCTATACTAGACATATGGCCCAAGTTTGACTGGGATACCTTCAATAGTTAAGCTTTTTTCGATGAATTTGTAATTTTTCAATAGGTCAAGCTCGGAACTGATATGACACAAACTTATACCTATACTTGACATATGGCCCAAGTTTGACTGAGATACCTTCAATAGTTAGGCGTTTTTCGATTAAATTGTAATTTATCTATGGGCCATGCTTGGAACTGATATGACAATATCTTTAAACTATAATCGTCATTCGGTCCAAGTTTGACCGGGATACCTTCAACAGATAGACGTTCAGATAGACGACGAAAATGTCTGGTTGTGAATAAATACATCGATCAAACGAAACAAATACCGAGTGCTGCAACGATCATGACATCTATTGAAGCGCTTCATGCGCTTGAAGCGCTGGTACATCAAATAAAATAAATGCCTAATCGGAAAATCTAGTATTCGAATCAACGAAACCGAATCTGTATCCGATTCGAATCTAGAAGTTGTATTCCTAGATAAGCATTTCGTCAGCACAAACGATTTCTTTGATTGAACAACAGCGCCGTAATTGTAAAATTCATTGGCGACTCATGCTTGGCCAAACATATCTGTCTCTACGCATTGACCACTAGACCCTTGTGGTTTGGGTGGTTTTGTTTTACACTTTTCCCTTATGTTCGTTCTCTCGTTGTGAGATGGCAGGAAATATTATTATTTCGGTAGAGATAGTGATGGATATCATCCAAGTGACCAAGAGGTTTGGAATATCTCCACGTATTGGAGGATAGATGCTTAGACAGGATTTATTATTCATCAACAAGTTTAGATAGAAATTCCTTATTCTGGACTTGGAACTGATAACTGTGAGGCAAATCCATAGATATAGAAACAATGGTAATTTCTTAAAATTAAACTTTAGTGCAAAGGAAAGGAGCAGACAATGATAAATACCTGTTTATATTTTCAATTTGGTTCTCCTGGAGCAAGTACACAAGAATGCATTTGCTTTTCAGATGTGAACTTTGTAAAGAGTATATTTGAAGATATTGAGAGTAAAGACTAGCATATGGTTGAGTTGTTTTGATATGTTTTTCATGAGTGGCATGAGTTGTTGATCATAATTATTGGCGTATTTTGAACCTTGAATAGGGAGGAGTGTAAAAAAGTTAGTGATCAAATTTTATGAAGCCACAAGCGTAGGGAAAAATTGTAAAATACATTTTGATTCGATTTCAAAAAAATAGGTGAATTTACAGCCCCTGCGGTTTAAACCATCATAGTCAAAAAAATTTGTTTTGTCAAGCATGAGCCACAGATGGACCGCGCTTTGGCAGCACAGTAATATAGGCATAAAATTTGCGCAAATATTCCACTCTTGGATATGCGGAATATAGGGCAGGATAGCGGTTCGGTTTCTAACGGTGCCTAGGAGTAATTTTTCTCTCTCTCTATCTCCCTATTACGTGTATTGGTGTTTGAGAGATTTGTTTAGTTTCCAGAAAAAGTTTGTTCAGTCAGGTGGATCGTTCTCGTCACGCGAATGAATATCAGATTTGAAGAGCATTACAGACAATAGAATGTGTAGAGATGTTTTATCAAACTTGATTCGCTAAAGAAACACTCAGTCAAGGTACGATTCATACATGGCTGCAGCAAATGCTGGTATCATGTTAAACTCATTCCAACGAAGAGCGCAATCACAGCGGTAGTTATACATAATTAACCCGTTTAGCCCCCCTGAATCTTTTCGCCTGTTTTATGATGGCATACAACAAAGCCGTGATTTTAAGATAAATTTTTTTGCCTATAACTACGTCATTATTCAACTTACAGTTTGGGGTTGAGGGGGAGGATCCCAAAACTAAAAAAAAAGTTGAAATCACCGCTCTAATCCTACTGTTATATTAATTAATTTATCTCTGATATACATTGTATTATACAGAAGACAACAATAGTAGATACATTTGCAAACTAATAAAAGATAACAAAAAAGGAGACTCTTATTCTTTGAAATATTAATCGCACGACGTCGTCATGGATCGAGCATTCAACGACGATCTAATACGTTCACTATCTGTTCCACCAACATCAGATATCGAAGGAATTCGACCGATATCTGGCAACACTGGTGTGCAAAGATCGATACGTGTTTATTGCAGGAATAATACAACAGCGATCAGGGAACAAATGTTTAATGTCGCAACTTCTGATGTACAGCAAAACTATGCAACTACAATTCAACGTCCGTCCACTGCTCGCCTATTGCGTCATGGTGACGTCATCATCGAGTTGGACTACATTACGTATTGACTCAAAAAGAACTATCGATTCAATAACTTGACTGCAGTGTAGCCTGATATTTTATCATTGAACCTTCTCTTATGCATTTTATGAATTGGTGACTTTCAACATTTTTTTATTGAATTTCAGTGTCAATCCAGAGGCGCTTGTCTGATGATTTTATTAAAAATAATAAATATCTCTAAGTTTTAAACTAAACGTTTTTCAGTTCCGATTACCAATTTACCAATTTACCAATTTATTCTGTATATATGCATTTATTCCTTGTTTTTTATTCTTTTTTTTAAATATAGAAATTCGCTCTGAACAAGACGGAAAGCGTCAACTAACTAAAAGGGGTCAACTAACAGTTACTCGAATGACAAAGATCTACTACCAGATGTACGTAAGCAACTGCACTCTAAGCTGAAAATATACCATGTAGAACTGAGCCTCCGTGGCAAAATGCACTGACATCCAAGCCATCTACCAATTCTTTGATTACATTTTGTTCGCCTCTTACGACACACAGGAACTTTTCTAAACCCCGTGACTTACATAGTGATTGGAGTTATATATTCATCAATTTGTTTTGATTTTTGTTATTTATTCAATCTCTACACTCTATTATTGAGGTTCAGTTCTTTATTTGCACCCGTAATGATGTTATTTGATCGAGCAGATGCGACATTTGTAAAATAAAGAGAGTAAAACATAGCAGGTTGTTGAAATTTATTTACATTAATTCTGTGAGGTGATGATTTCAATAATGAAATTTAATGAACTTCAATTGAAATATAAATTTATTGTTAGAAATGTAGAACGACTCAGTTGACTAAACGGCAACTACAATCAGATTTAGATAGCAGGACCCAATACTCCAAGGCAACTTCGTGGTCGTCGTGATAAGACATATTCTTATTCATTGACATATTGTCTATTGCACGCAGGGGTGTGTGTGGGCGTGTGTGGACGAGAGTTTGTAACGTGACAAATCAGCTGATTGGTTAGAAACATCAAAAAGTCATTGAAACAATGCCCTGAGATGCAGTGCTCAAATTATGCACAAATTTAATACATAGAAGTCTCTCGGAAAAAAATATTTTAATAATTAGAACCCGTGGAAATGAGAGTAATAGATTTTGGAATATAACACCAGAATATTTCTACATTAGGCAAATTTTCAAAAAATAATCGTTTTTGAGAAATTTTTTTGGGTTGTGTCGACATTTTGTGTTTTTTACAAATTTGATATAGAAAAGTCCCTTGAACAGCAATAGTATGAATATGACGAAACAATATTCGGATTAGTTGTATGAATAAAAGCTTTGCACATGTTTGACGATCAGAAAATGAATTCAGAATTGAGTATCAGATTATAAAATGGTGCAACTTTGAACCTGATTTACTAACTAGTAAATAAAATAATTGAATGATAATTGAATTTCAGGAATCACACTCACACAAGTACTCATACGAAGTAGCGTATATAATCAGTATGATGAACCAATAAAGCGCTTGATGCATCGGAAAGCATCCTTTAACATAAATCATGGACGTGACGGTTAAACATAATGACAATTGAAATCTCGGGTTCGAGTTCGGCTTGTTGATCAATGCCCACCACTCAACCCAGGATGTTATAACTTAGTTAGGATGAGCCGAAAATGAAAGAACATCAAAGACTCTGTAAACCAGGGTCTTGGTCAGACCGAGAAGTGGTTTTAAATATTGCGACAAATTGATCCTTACCCAATATACACCTTCATATAGACCTCTTTTTGTTTTCTGAATATATATTCAGAAAACATAGGCTTGTTTGGTGTTGGGATGCCGGTATACCACAGTGTGTGATTAAATTATACAATATTAATAAAGGGTTTATGTTACTGTGAGCAAAGACAATTTTTGGCATCTCCAAATATTTACCCTTTAAAAGTAGACCTGCCTTCCAAATTCAAGAACATCGGAACTATATTTCGATATTCCCGTATATCAACACCCTTGCAATAGCTATCAATAGCAAGGCATATCAATAGCATTCTTTAGTTAGAATAGTCCTCATGTATTTCCTGCGTGTCGTAAGAGGCGACTAAAAGGAAGCAAAGAAGTGGTAGATGATTTCACCATCGCCCAGGACAGATACCAATCACTGGGCTTTACCACAGCGTTCAGATGTTTTCCGTTTTTTTTTTTTGGGCACTTGCTAAGAGTGAATTAAAATGAAAAAATAAATAAAAAAAATATTCGCCTTTGCTTGAAGTAATATACTCCTGCAACCGCGGGAGACATCGAGGATAACAAACAATCAAATCCCAATTCCGGTTAAAGGGACGGGAGAGATATGATCGGCAATTCTCACGGTAAAACACGATTCTCTTCGATTCACGTTCTTTAATATCAACTTTTATTTTGATCTCATATAGCGGACTCTTTAATGCTCGATTCCTCTTCAACGGACTCGCTAATGCTTCAGTAATAAACCCTCAGAACCACAATAACATAGAGCAGTGAAAATCCATAGCGTAGAATGTTAAAGAACTAAGGTTGTGCGATCTATTAACAATTCGTAACCAACAATAGATGTGGTAATAATTTTTTTTTCTGGAAATATTACTTGCTTCAAATGATATTGACATTTATATATTGTAATTTTCGTGCATTGTGCTTGAATTTGAAAATGAAATAATATAAAATTAATAATAATAAACTTATTTCATAGTATGCAATTACCAATTTCATTCAATTACGAGATTCATTTTGCGACTTTTCATTCCACCCAGCGAGTAATAAGCGAGGAAGTGGTAAGGTTTCTAAGCATATGGTCCCAACTCTTGGTGTTACAGTGCCCCAGCTTATTACCCTCTGACGCCTCTTTTGTCCCTTGATATCATCCACTCTTCGTCGAGGATCGAATTTGCAACATTCACCAGACCTAGTGCCGGCAGCCACTAGAATGTTTGCCTCTTGTTAGAAAACAAAATGGCGGAATATTTGTTGCAAACAAATCATAACTCTTGAACGCCACCTAACGGACAACAATATACATACGAAGGATGTGTTGCCATTCGTTTGGAATAAGAAATCTGACCAAAATCGATTGTATTTTTCGTTAAAAGAACCAAAAGTTACAAAAATTCTACTTGTGAACCTTTGAACGATCTCGCTTAGTGCGAGTTTCAACGAAAAAACTTTTTACTGTTGACTCACCTACTAATATCCAATAAATACTACAAACTTATTTCATTTTATTAGTTCAAAAGCAAATAAAATGGTAGAAAAGAAGTAAATAATATCAAAAGGTGCAACGTCACTAATATATCATAACATTTGCGAACATATTTCGAATCTAAATTCTTTTATCGAATCGAATAAACGCAAATTTAGAAACTTCACAAATTTAATTTGGCTAAGATGCATCTATTTTTGAATACAATATATATTTAAAGTTTTTCGAATCGAATATTTTCGAATATGTTTGTTTCATTATAGTCGATTCGAATCTTCGAACGTATGGGAATTTCCAAAAATTCGATTGGCCAAAGTAGGAAGACGTTAACACTCTCAAATACATCAATCTTCGAATCGAATACGGGGATTCTTCGCTTCGAATTAGATGATTAATCATCATCACCCAGTGCAGATACTACCCGCTGCACTTAAGTACGGCGATCTAGTTCCGCTTAGTACGTTTTCGGCTTAATGTGCATTCGCTGACATATTTTTTGAAAAGATTTATTTTCGTTACTGGTATCATTTTAGCATCGCTGCTTCTTCCGATGTCGCTTAGATTTCAATTAGACTATTAAATGTGTATTTCAGCTACTCCTAAAGTGCCTTGTTGGAGGGCACTCTTGGTGGTGAAATGACAAGTTATCGAACCATAGCCAGCCGTATGGGACTCGAACGAAAAAAAAATATTTTTAAACCCCCTTTTTCAGACATTTTATAAATCCACATATGCGCATATTTGATGCTAATAGCCTGCACATTTAATTGAAATCGACACTGGTAGACAGGGCACCAAATGTAAAAGAATATTTACGCGCGGCCGCTTCATTTTTAACCACGTTATCGGACAAAATTGGTCAAAGTCGATTTATAGTTTTATTTCAATATTTATGGCGTATATCGTGTTGGCATCACAGTTTGGAAATTTCGGGTTCGAGTCCCGACAAGTACGAATCATTATTCTATACACACATTTCAACCAGGTGTATAAGAAGTGGTAGGTGGTTTTACCATCACCCAGGGCAGATACCACTCACTGCACATTGTCATGGCGGCTCAATTATGTTTGCAATGTTTTCCGCTTAGAGTACAGTTGCTGGTACTACATGAGCGAACCGGATAGTTGATATCTTTGAAACAACATTAACCCTGTTCGCCTATGAATGACCGCTGGTACAAGACCGTGTTCAGGGTGATGCACTCAAAGGAGAGGTTACAGAAGAAGTTGTCGAGTGAAATCACTGTTAAATATTAGGATATTTTACTGCAGTTTTGTGTAGCAAACGTTCAAGTAAACATTAATTTTTCTTCTGAATCAAGTCCTGTCTTTTTTTCCACATCGATATGATTTCCTAACTTTGCTTGTCTGACTTGAGTCCATCGCTCAAAAAATATAAGGTAGACGGTAAAATGTGGTCAATATCAAAAAGACTACGGAAATCAATACATGCAAAGTGCCACTGTTAGGCGCGGATTTTTGTAGTGAATGTATATCTGTTCCATGTTACTCGCAAAGTGTCTGGCCCTGCCCGTTGGCGAAACGATCAAGCATCGAAACATCGTCCTTTCGGACAATACGATCATGTTTAACCAAGTGAACAACCAAGCCCGGCTTTTCGTTGGTCGACCAGATGTTAAGTTTTTGAATAGTAGGATGAACATTTTTATGCGCTTGGTGCCGCTAAAGAGTGTATAATAATCATGCAGCATACTTGTATAAGCCGCCATTTTGTTTTGAATCAACGAAAATATTTTCGACGTTTGTATGTATGTTTAATTGTCTCAAACAATAAAGATAACAATGAAATCGCAATCAAATAGATATAATTGAGTTGGGCTATTACACTTACAAGAACCGGTAGGCTTTAGATACTAACGTGCGACGTATTCCCCGATCTAATGATCGATGAATATTTCTTAAACTAGGTAAAGTAAAGCGAATTTACCACAAAACCAGCTAAAGTATCACTAGGTAATCTAGTTTCATTTTCAAAACTAGGTTGTAACAAAATTAAAAAGGTGAACTATGTAATTTTTGTTTGGCTGCATTTGAGGCATAGTCGATAGACATAGTCTATATTTAAAGCTTTTTATAATGAAAATTGGATTCACCTATATCTTTTATACTAGGTATCTAGTTTTTTCAACCAGGTGCTTAGTTGTAAAATAAGTTAATTTACCTATTCTACCCAGTAAATTTATTAGATAAAATAGGAAACAGAAAACTCGGTAAAAGTCTAACCAGGTTAGTTATATTTTCTTGGAACCAGGTAAAAGTACTTTGAAAATAAACTAGGTTTACTAGGTCAGCTAGATACTTTTACCTTGAATTACCAACACTACCTGGACCCACTAGCGATCAACAAATCCCAGAGTGGCATTCTAAGCTTAAATGACATTTTAAATCTTACAATAAACCTATATTTCTGTGGAATGAGAACATGATATTTTTGGCATTCCAGGTGCTCTAAAACGTAGCAATTCTCAAAAGTTTGAAGCGCATAATATATTGCACTTATTTAGCCTATTTTAGACTCTATAGGCCTCGATCTCAAAATTTTTTAGAGTTTTCTGCCTGATTTTCTGCATGTTTTATAGTGATATACAATAGAAACGTACTATCCAAAAATTTTGCATGCCCGCATTATGGCGACATGATTTGTTCGAGGAAAAATTTTCGAATTTTTCATTCTTTTTTAAAATTCTAAATACGCAATTATAAACAATAAAATAAATGAAAGTTGTTTTTTAATACAGTAATGAGATACATGAGTGAAGCCTATGCACCTCACACTGCGTTTCAAGTTTGTGTTGATGAACCTGGATAGAAAGATATTAAATCAGTCAAGAACCACCACGGTCAAGTGCAGTGAGTGGTATCTGCTCAGGGCATTGGGAAAGTGATTTTGCTCTTGGTTTGACGATACTTACAATGAATATAGATTAAAACTTACTCCAATCAGACAATCCACTTACTTAAATATTGGATTGTTCCAATCATCTAATCCTAATTGACAATATGATCACCAGTTCAAACATCAGAGATTCATCGATATGAGCGCTTCGTGTCGCTAACGAATGTAAACTACTGATCTTATACATCGGCCGGCCGCCATTTTTTTTTTGCTCAACCTTCCTCGATTTATATTGTTTTTGGAGTTTGAATATTGATCTGGAATTGAAACACAATGCTCAGGCGACCGCAGATTGAGTATTGTTTAAATATATAACTGACTTTAATACTATTCCGTTCAAGATTTTATTTAAACAGATTTGTATGGTGGAGATAATGAAGGGTGCGACAGAAAGAAAATTAGGTACCAAATAAGACACACTGTAACAATTGTGCAGTAAATTCACTTTCAATTTCTAGTAATTGTATAATTCCAAAATTCAAATCCGCCTAGATGATGAAATGAATGAAACAGATGGGCTGTTGATAGATGCACCTTGCCAGTGCGTTCTCTCAACACACCATAATTTTCCAAAAAAGTCGATCTTGAAGTTCCACGAGTAAAATTACAATTAAAGAGAGTAAAACTTCACTGCGTTTTTTCCGCTCGCAGTGATGAATCAGTTGATTAATAATTGAATAATATAAAAAATCAAAGTTTATTTCATGTTGTTCATTTCTAACTAAATTAATATGAAATTGGCAAATTTAATAAAAATAATAACAAAGTTTGAATTAAATAATGGAATCATCATCATAAGATTGTTAAGAACTCTCTATATATCTGACATGATAGTTTAAATTAAGTTGGAAGCGTCTTTGCTAGATGAAGAGATATAGTTACGTTAGTTGGTTCATTTTAGACACTGCTTCCGATCTTGCTTAGAATGATCTCAAATATGAATAATAATTTAAACAAAATGTTGGAATGATTTAGTTGACGGAAACGAGAACTTAATTTTAAGAAATTGTCAAAATAAAATTGATGAATAGAAAATATAGATATTCCTGGAAGACACGGTCTTTACAATATTCCTAACGTAGTTTCAGCTTGTGGCAAGGGACGACGAAAATGAAACGAAGTATTAGTATTTAAAGCGACACAGAGCAGATACCACTCAATGCACTTTACCATGGTGGTTAGGTTCTATATGAGATGTTTTCCGATGAGAATGCCGTCTGATTTTGGCCTTGCTCAGTGCGAAATACTTAAAATAGAATAAAGGCATATTCACAGAGTAAATTGCGAATAACAAGACAATAGAATAATCGAAGTAAAAATATCCAAATGACAAAAATAATTAGATTTTTGTTTTGATTGAAACTTAGAGATATTCGTGAATATTATTAAAATCATCAGATAAGCGACTTTGGATTGATATTAAATTTCAATAGAAAATGATAAAAAGCCACTAAATTTAAAAGATGAATAAAAAAATATTTAAAATCATTTACAGACAAATTATTGTCATTTATAACAAAGTTTATAAATTGAAAAAATAAGAGGCTGCACAGTGAAAAATGCAGTAAATTTACTGTTAATTTCCAGTGATTGAATATTTCGAAAAACTCCAAACTGACGAGTTGATGAGAATAAATGACAAACATAGGTTGTTGATGGATGCATCTTGGCGGTACGTTCCATCAACAGCCCATATTTGGCCAAAAATTCGATTTCGTAGCTTTATTTCAATATCACCGAGTGAACTTACTGTTAAAAAAAGGTGATTTTACTGCATTTTTTACAGTGTAGTTTAGAACTCTCAACCTCTGTTCACTCCCATAACATTTGCAGTTACTATTTTTTGTTGTCACAAGTTAATACGTAATGTAGTCCAACTCATTGATGACGTCATCATGACGTAATAAGCGAGCAGTATAAGTACGATGAAATCTAGTTGCATAGTTTTGCTGTACATT
This sequence comes from Styela plicata, assembly GCA_963675895.2. NCBI lineage: Eukaryota > Metazoa > Chordata > Ascidiacea > Stolidobranchia > Styelidae > Styela > Styela plicata. Next base: position 19,466,175 of record OZ023142.1, on the reverse strand, counting down.
TGATGTTGAACCAACCTCTATGTCTGAAGTTGGGGCGATATTTAACATTCGCTCCCTGCTCACTGATATATTATTTCTGTAGCCAACACGGCTTGATCTTTGTCGATCAGTGTTGCCAGATATCGGTTGATTTCCTTCCGTATACACCGATGAACAGAATAATAAAATAGTAAATATACCAGCGCAAATGATCCGATTTTTAATCTCGATCAGGATTTATTTAAAATTTTTAAATGTCCCAACATTATAAATCAATTCCCTCACGATTTTAATGAATTCAAAATGGTTTTCATGACACCGTCTCTACAGCATAAATTCCTGCAGCTCAAACTCAATCAATCGTATATATCCATTCTGCTGTTCAGAATGAAGGAAGGGATGACTCACACAAAAATTAAATATTTTTTGACAAAAAATGTTAAAAACCTACGTGAAACATGAATGTGGTCCGAAGGCGCTGTAAAAATTCATCTGTGTGAAATAAACTAAAATGCTCCAAAATTTCCCTGGACGATGCCTAACCTTACTCCTGTCCGTCTCAAGTTTCTATAACCTTTAAGGCTTTATATGTCTCTGCATAAACTCAGCAACCATTCTTCTGTTAATTTGGTTAATAAATTGGTTTTGCCATTTGATTCTTTAAAATATCCAATTCCTAATCTGTATTCTTTAAATACATAGAATTTTGAATCACTTCCATGGCTATTTTTAAAGCGATACGGAAAAGTGAATAGAGGTGAGAGAATACGAAACAAAACGAAAGGCGCTCTGTCGGGTGAAACCATTATGAATTTATGAGGTAGTTTTTAACACGCTGCCTAACTATACCTCTGCGAATATGGACAAAACCAAAGTGATATTACCTTCAGTCACTCGAGGCAAATTCGAGAGATGAGAAAAAGGGGATTAGGAAAGGGGGATGTGTTCGAGCTGAGTATACATAGCCATAATATAGTATTTAGCATGCAATGATTTGCTTGTAGACACCTCTTACGACAGGCGGGCAAATCTAAGAAATATCGTAGCAATTTATTAGAATCGATTTGTTTTACGAATTAATCAGAACAAAGAAATATTGAGATTGAAAATTGTAAAGGTTAAGTAAATGAATTAAGTTATATATATTAGTTAAGTGAATGAAATTGAACTTATAAGTCAATAACGAATAGTAAATGGACGCAGGAACATGTTCTATCCAGGGGAAGGATAGAATTTCGATGTTAGTTACTTTCGTCAATTGTTAGTAATTGAACTGCTTGAACTCGTGACGTATGTTCTGTGTAATAATCATCGATGGGATGGTTTGTGGTGTGCAGCGCAACGAAATAACTCAAGGCGAAGTAGTTTCCACGATTTTTTGACCGTATAGTCCATCTTTCGTCTTTTTTTTACAAACTTGATATAGAAAAGTCTCTAGAGCAGCAACAGTATGAATATGACGAAACAATATTCGGAATAGTTGGATGAATAAAAGCTTTGCACATGTTTGACAATCACAAAATGAATTCAGAATTGAGTATCAGATTGAAAGATTATCCAACTTTGATCCTGATTCGTTAACTAGTAACTAAATTATTGAACCAATTAAATATCAGATATAATTAGGATACTTGAATGTTCTGTCGTGGAGGTTGTTGTCGCATCCTTTCAGACACTGTCTCCGGTTTTGCTCTGAGTAAATTCTCATAGAAAAATCAGTGCTTAAATCAATAAGCACGGGAATATAAATAAAAATTATTACATTTTAACTTAAGCATCATGTTTAGTAAATTTTTGCTCTTCGCACGGCTCGATCGAACGAATAAAAGGAAATAACTGACGATCTAACGAGTGGAAAAGATCTATGTTATTACATTTTAACTTAAGCATCATGTTTAGTAAATTTTTGCTCTTCGCACGGCTCGATCGAACGAATAAAAGGAAATAACTGACGATCTAAAGAGTGGAAAAGATCCCAATGAGGTTTGAACCACTGCGATAAAAAAACCTTCGTAGCGATTCAACTACAAATGTGCACTGAGGTAAATCAGGTGAATTAGATCAAATTCAAAACAAATCAAAGGATGCGCTGCACTGTAGCGCATGCAGAAATGTTTTGATCGGATACAAAATGAGGCCAAAAATTCCTGACGTCATCATAATGGGTGACGTATGGAAATATTTTCTGAACAAAACATACAATTTCACCGTTAGAAAGGATATTTAAATCAAACTGAAGGCGCGAATTAATCGAAGAAGAATCAGGGTTCCTCTTTTGTTGCCCAATTTACGAGGATGGCATTGCACTAGTAACACTGTATAACGAGAGAAAAGAGCAAGAAAAAGAAACATTATTAAAGGACGTGTTTAGTCAAGCTTGTCGCTAATGAAGCGCCCGGTCAGTGCGCAGTTTATATATGGCTCAGGTATGGGGGAATTTTTGTTACGGTATTCTAGAGGTTTGAATATGAGTGTTCATCAAAAAACGAGAGATATTTTATTCAGTCTGTATATAAAAAAAGCAACAGAAATAAACATTATCAAAGAACATGTTTTGTCAAGCGTGTCGCAAATGAAACGCTCGGTCTTGGCACAGTTTATATGTGGCTCATGTTTGGGAGAATATCTGTGACGGTATTGTAGATATTATTGGTACATTCCAACGGCGAAGTAACGTTGTAACGAGGTTATTTGTGGTCAAAACCTATTAAATCTTTGCTATTTTGCAAGCTTAATATTTCTTACTTCTGGTTGATCTATGTTAATAAATCGCTGGAGTAGCCCAGCGTTTGCCTGTTGTAGGGAAGTAAACTACGTAACATCTTATTTAATTAAGTTTTGTCAAGCTTGAGTCGCTAATGAATCGATTAGTTCAAGCACAGTTTATATATGGTTCATGTTTGGGGGAATTTTTGTTACGGTATTCTAGAGGTTTGCATATGAGTATTTATCAAAAAACGAGAGATATTTTATTCAGTCTGTATATAAAAAAGGCAACAGAAATAAACATTATCAAAGAACATGAAATGTCAAGCGTGTCGCAAATGAAACGCTCGGTCTATGCACAGTTTATATGTGGCTCATGTTTGGGAGATTATCTGTGACGGTATTGTAGATATTATTGTCACAGACCCACGGCGAATACTACTTTACCTCTTGCTTACCTTCTTACGAAAGGTAGGAAAATGTAAAAGTTATTCATGGAATTTATTAGAATAGATTATTTTGGAATCAACCAGAACTAAAAAATATTGAGATTGAAAATTGTAAAGATTAAGTAAATGAAATTACACTTAAAAATCAATGGCGGATAGCAAATAGACGCAGGAACACGTTCTGTCCAAGGGAAGAATAGGATTTGTCAGCTATTAAGCTGCTTGGTCACGTGACGTATTTCTTGTGTTACGATAATCGTGAATGGGATGCTTCGTGGTGTGCATTGCGAAAATTTAAATTCAAGGCGAAGTCGATTCGACTATTGCTTTGACCGTACAGTCGATATTTTGCATATTTTTTTTACAAACTTGATATAGAAAAGTCTCTAGAACAGCAATGGGATGAATATGATGAAACAATATTCGATTACCTGGGAAGTATAGAAGCTTTGTACATGTGTGACAATCAGAAAATGAATTCAGAATTGAGTATGAGAATGAACGATTGTCCAACTTTGATCCAGATTCGATAGCTAGTAGCTAGATTATTGAACCAGTGAAATAAGAAATATAATTAAGATGTTTAAATGTGCTGCCGTGGAGGTTGTTGTCTCATCTTTTCAGGCACTGTCTCCGGTTTATCTCTGAGTTAATTCTTATTAAAAAATCAGTGCTCAAATCAATATGCACGAGAATATAGATAAAGATTATTACACTTAAACTTAAGCATCATGTTTAGTGAATTTTTGCTTTTTGCACGGCTCGATCGAACGAATAAAAGAAAATAACTAACGATCTGACGAGTGGGAAAGTTCCCAATAGGGATTGAACCACTGTGATAAACAAAAAAACATTCCTAGCGATTCCACTACAGATGTGCGCTGCAATGCAGAAATTGATAAATTAGGTAAATTAGATCAAATTTAAAATAAAATGAAGGATGTCCTGTACTGTAGCGCATACAGAATTGTTTTGGTGGGATATGAAGTAAGGCCAAAAAGAATGGGGAGAAAACATCCCAATGATGAATATTGAAAGAGGGTCCAAAGCTCTCGAAATATACAAAAATATTAACATCTATTAATTTTTCTCTTGCTTACAACGACAATTTTGTCAATATATTCATTTTTTTTAAATAAAAACAAAACAGCGCAAAGTTAGCTAATTTTTGGAATCAAAACACACTTACACAAGTATCCATACACACACTATCAAACTATAAATATTCAAACTATAAACTTGAAAAAACACCATCAAATCTGTTGAAATTGCATTTATATAATTCCCCATTACATTGAAATTCTTGATTTTTTACACAATTGCTTGCTTTATAATACCTATACTATACTATATACTATACTTCATTTCACATTTAAGAAATGGGCAACACTTCCTTTTTTTCTGAAATTGATACCATGACACACCCCTTTCAGGTCGCAAGGCGTGGTGGCGCTCTCTCATTTCAAGTCGCAATGCGACGGACGTTATTTATATACGTACGTTCGTATTAGAGATTAAATAGAAGTTAGATAGAAATGCTTGTTCCGGGTTTGGAACCGACAACTGCAAGTCATAGATCTGAAAACGCCAGGAACACAGGAAATATTTAGGGTTGAGGAAACAAGTAGACGATGTTAAATATCTGTTTTTTTCAATTCGGTTCTCCCGGAGTAAGTACCCATAGAATGCACTAGCTCCATGTGGTTGTGAAATTTTTACAGTATAGTTGTAGATAAAGAGAGTAAAGAGTAGCATATGATCAAGTTGTTTTAATATGTTTTTCATGGAGCGTTGAACAAGTTGAAATTCGTTCATTATTGTTGATAACAATTAGTGAAGTATTCAGAACCTTGTACAGGGGAGGGAGAATCTGGTGAAGCCGTATGAAGGCCACAGGCAGAATTGACTGCTAATATTTTAACCGTACATAAAAAATTGAAACAGGATACTTGAAAATTTGTCTGGAAACGAGATTAAGGAACCAAATTTTGTCATAACTGCAACCTGATGTTTGAGAGATTTGTTTCACCAAATGTAAAGTAATGTTTGACTGTACTTGTTAAAAGACATGTTGTGCCAAGCATGGGTCGCCAATGGGTCGTCGGGGTAGGGGGGGGTCAACAATTTAAAAAAGTTAAAAAGTTTGAAACAACCGCTCTACTCTAACAGTTATACTAATTAATTTCTATTTGATATACCTTGTATTAAGCAGAAGACATTAATAGTAAATACATTTGCAAACCAAATAAAAGATCACATAAAAAGTTACTGTTATTCTTCAAAGGATTAATCGCATGACGTCATCATGGATCGAGCCTTCAACGACGATCCAATTCGTTTACTATTTGCTCCACCAATGTCGGATATCGGAATAAATCAACCGATATCTGTCAACACTGATCGGCAAAGATCGAACCGTGCTTACTACAGATATAATACATCAGTGACGAGGGAACGAATGTTTAGTATCTCACCAACTTCAGATATGGAGGGTGGTTCAACTGCAATTCAACGCACGTCCACTGCTCACCTATTGCGTCATGATGACGTCATCATTGAGTTGGACTACATTACGTATTGACTCAAGAAAAAATATCAACTTCAATAACTCGACTGCTAATGTTAATAGAGTGAACAGACGTTGAGAGTTCGAAACTACACTGTAACAAAAATGCAGTAAAATCACCGTTTTTGACAGTAATTTTACTCGGTGATATTGAGATAATGATACAAAATCGACTTTTTGGGTAAATTATGGGCTGTTGATGGAACATACAGCCAAGGAATAAGCGATTTCTGGAAACAAACAGTAACTTTACTGCACATTTGTCACAGTGTAGTCTGATTATTATTACTAATTTATTCTGTAATTTTGCATTTATTCTTTGCTTTTTTTTACTTTTCGTTAGAACAGAGGCTGAACAAGGTCAAAACAACACTTAAAGGAGCCACCTAACACCCACTAGAATGGCAAAAATATACTACTATATGTACGTCAGCAACTCAACTCTAAGCAGGATACATTCCATATGGAACTAAACTATTATGGTAAAGTGCAGTGAGTGGTATCTGCTCTGTGTGCGCGTTAAATACGTCTATTACTCCATAGGTTCATTTTTGTCTTCTCTTTCCACATGCTGACACTACGTTAGGGCTATTATAAAGACCGTGTCTTTCAGGACTATATATATATTTTTATTCATCAATTTTATTTTGATAATTTCTTGAAATTAGGTTCTCGTTTCGTCAACTGATTCATCCCAACATTTCATTTAAATTATTATTTATATTTGAGTTCACTCTAAGCAAGATCGAAAGCAGTGTCTAAAATAAACCGACTAACGTAAAAATATCTCTTCATCTAGCAAAGACTCTTCCAACTTAATTTAAACCATCATGTCAGATATATAGACAGTTCTTAACGATCTTATAATAATGATCCCATTATTTATTTCAAACTTTGTTATTATTTTCATTAAATTTGCCAATTTTATATTAATTTAGTTAGAAATGAACAACATGAAATAATCTTTGATCCCTTATTTTATTCAATTAATAACCGGCTGAGCCACCACGCCGGCTAAAAAAACGCAGTAAAGTTTTACGGTTTTTAATAGTAATTTGACTTTGGTGATATTGAAATGAAACTTTAAGATCGACTTTTTTGTCCAATTAAGGTCTGTTGATGGAACACACGGCCAAGGTGCATCTATCAACAGCCCATCCTTTTTATTCATCTCATCTACAAGGCGATTTTGAATTTTGGAAATGTACAATTACTAGAAATTAAGAGTGAATTCACTGCACATTTGTCACAGTGTGTCTTATTTGGTACTTAATTTTCTTTCTATCGCACCCTTCATTATCTACGTCATACACGTCTGTTTACATAAAATCTTGAACGGAATAGTATTAAAGTCAGTTATATATTTAAAAAATACTCAATCTGCGGTCGCCTGAGCATTGTGTTTCAATTCCAGATCAATATTTCAAACTCCAGAAACGAAATAAATCGAGGAAGTGTTTGTATAGTGTATTTGTTTTTCGACAGCTCGACCTTACCTCGATGTGTGTGTTTACTTTTTACTCGATTTATGTGAAATGATTATGACGCATTTTCAGAATTGAGGAGCAGTGTCAGGATTTTAATGTTTTATTTTGCAAATAAACAAAATTTTGGCCCAAAAACATCGTTTGATAATTGTTTCTTATAAAAGAGAAATGCCCGGCGCGCAGAGTCTTGGTGCCTTTTTCATAATTTTATCCCTAATTTTTAGTTTGTGTGGGAGGAGGTGTAGGTCACGCTTCGTCGCCAAGACGCATTCCTTTAGTAAATCACGTGCGAGAATATAAAACTGCTGATTGGAAAAACAAAATGTCGGATTATTTATTCAAAATGACTTTTATCACATTAAATTTGATTTGATTTGATTTGGGCTCAACGCACCGTGACGACCCTTTGCTACGTTTCATTTCAACATTTGTGATTCAAGCCTGGAACGACGACGTCAATGTGTGAATTATTTTCCGCCCCTGTAGCCCTCGTAGACACGCTCGGGTCGTTCTTTCTCTTGTTTGCTCGATGTCAGCACAATAGTCGACAGTAACACTTTTGAAAAAATGCGGTAAAATATAAACACATTTCTGTGTGCAGCTCATCCCATTATCGACTAAAAGTCATTTTCCAAACAAAAATTACGCCGGGATTCTAATAATATCACGGGGCCTGAAAGAGACTAAATTTTATCTATAAGTTTTATTTGCATAGGTAGCAACTGTGCAATAAGTACAATAAATTAATCGCTTATTTTATCTACAAGCTTATTATTATCGCTTATTTGCTATGAATGAATATTACCAAAGTTTGAAACCGCCTTGTTGATAAGTTCGTGCCAAGTATGGGACGTTGATGGACCAGGTTGTCGACGACGCTCTCCACCAACAGCCCATAGTTGTCTAAGAAATCGTTTTAACAGTTTTATTTCGAATCATGAAGCAAATTTAATGACAAATATCTGTCACTCACCTTGGTCCACACTCTAACAAAAAAATCCGGGAAAATTGTTGTTTTTTAAAGTAAATTTACTCCATCCTATTGTTATAAAGATATAATATATCTTCAACAAGGCACTTCAAGAGTTGCTGAAATACGCAGTCAGTTGTATTTCATGCTGTATTGGGTAAATATCAATTTTCTGTGCCTTCGATGAGATTTACTGTACAAATTAGGTTAAATAAAACATTAAATATTTAAGGTTGTTTATTTACAAACTAAATACCTATGAAATTGGCAAATTTTATGAAAATAAAACAAAGTTTGAAAATGAAAAGTGAAATCATTATATCTGTTTCTGGCATGATAGTTAAAATTAAGTTGAAAGCTTGTTTGCTAGATGAAGAGAAGAGATCAGTTGGGCCATTTTAGACAGGGCTTTCGATCTTGATTCGAGTAAAATAATAAACAAAAATTGTATAAAAATTTATATAAACCGGGGCTCAGACGAAAGAACTCGTTGGAATCCAACGCCGCATATTCTCCTTAAAACAATTAAAACTCAACTACAATTCTTAATATTTTCTTTCTAGAGTTCATTTACTGAGTCCCCTCCTCTATTTCATCTTCATACGTACTATTTCCCCAACTTCTAGTGATACAATACTACATCAATAATCTCCGAAAATAATGCTGTGATGTTTATGTATATGAGGTATATATGTATGTTACGTTTAAATTTTCAAAGGTCGCGTTGGTTTCAATCAACGACGAAGAAGAACAATATGAAGTTTGATCGATGTATTCTCAACCAGACATTTTGTCAAGTATGCGCCACAGAAACATGGTCATAGACGAGAAATATGAGTAACGTCAATCAGCTGATTGAGCACTACCACATTGTACTACTATTTATAGTATCTATATTTTGGAAACAAAAGGGAAATAAACAATATTAAAGGACGTTTTGTCAAAGTTGAGTCGCTAATGAAGCGCTCGTTCTATGCACCGTTTACATGTGGCTCATGTATGGTGTGTGCAGGTTACGTGGCACAAAAAAAGTCGTTCTCCACTCCGGTCCTCGCCGTGAAGTATTTTAAGTATATGAGTAACGTGATGGATGGAAAGCATCGGTTCAAACAGTGGAAATATCTTAAAATTAAAGTTTAATGCAAAGGGAAAGAGTAGACGCTGTTGAATCATTGTTTATTTGTTAGTTTTGTCCTATTGGAGCAAATGCACAGGAATACATTTGCTGTTATGCGACAAGAACTATTTTAAATTTGTTGATAAAGAGAGTAAAGAGTAGCATATGGTTTAGTTGTTTTAAAAATGTTTTACACATGGTGTAAGTTGAAATTCGATCTTAATTGTTGTTGATAACAATTAGTGAAGTATTCAGAACATTGAACAGAGGAAGGTTAAAAAAATCGGGATTAAAATATGAAGCCACACCAGTCGACACAGGGAAAAAATTACTAAAAATAGCGTTTTTTCGTAATTTCAAATCTGAAACAGTCAATACGACGCGTTATAAATAAGATATCAAAGCTCAATACTTGTTCAATAAAATGGCCTCCTCATATTTACGTCATTGATAACAAAGTTGGATTCTACATACTTTTATAAAATCGTCTCAACTGAAAAGCAGTATTTATAATCATTCGATATAATTTATGATCAAATAAAATGGGGGTGAACCGCTCGGAATTCGTCGCCATGAAAAATGACAAACACCGTGAATACGTCTTAATGAAAAGGCTTCGCATGCGCGAATACGCTGCCTTAAAAAAAAAGAGGAACCTCCGCGAATACGTGTTATGAAGAATAGGAACAACCGCAAATACGTCGCCATGAAATGGTGTAATCAGCGCGAATACGCCTTTATGAAAAAGGGGAACCACCACGAATACGTCGCCATGAAAAAAGTGAGTAGTGATACCGGAGTAATAGTAGAATGAGTAGTAATACCAGAGTAATAGTAACAGTGAGTAGTAATACCAGATTAATAGAATAGTGAGTAGTGATACCAGAGTAATAACAACATATTCCAGAGGCCACCTAAGGGCAGACAGGGTTAGAATTGTTGAAAAGATATCACCTTTCAACTTCAACCCGCGATGCCAACGTCAACTTTACTTATTAATCCATTCCAGAGACCACTAAGAATATCATATTCCTAATACAAGTTTTATTGCAGATAAATATTATACTATGAAATGGATTCTAATTATGCTGTTTACAAACAAAATAGTTCGCATGAGTCGGGCAAAATATTTAAAACCAGTTGAGAAGGAGGGTGGAGTGGGGTTCGCCAATTGAAAAGGGTTAAAAACCACAGCCTCATTTTAAAATATTGATTAATTTTACTGTGATATACTTTGTATTAGTCAGAAGACAACAATAGCAAATAGATTTACAAACTAAATAAAATAAACACATAAAAGTCATCGTTATTCTTCAAAGGATTATTTGTACGACGTCATCATGGTTCGAGCATTCAACGACGGCGAAATTCGTTTACTATCTATTCCACCAACATCGGATATCGAAGGATTTCAACCGATATCTGGCAACACTGATAGGCAAAGATCGAACCCTGTTTACTTCAGAAATAATACATCAGAGAGCAGGGAGCGAATGTTTAATATCACACCCACTTCTGATGTTCAGCAAAACTTGGCAACTTCAATTCAACTCATGTCCACTGCTCGCCAATTACGTTATGATGACGTCATCATCGAGTTGAACTACATTACGTATTGACTCAAAAAGAACTATTCAATATCTTGACTGCAGTGTAGCCTGATATTTTATCATTGAACCTTCTCTTATGCATTTTATGAATTGGTGACTTTCATCATTTTTTATTGAATTTCAGTGTCAATCCAGAGGCGCTTGTCTGATGATTTTATTAAAAATAATAAATATCTCTAAGTTTTAAACTAAAAGTTCCGATTACCATTCCCAATTTACCAATTTATTCTGTATATATGCATTTATTCCTTGTTTTACTATTCTATTTTTAAATATAGAAATTCGCTCTGAACAAGACTGAAAGCACCGTAAAAGGGGTCAACTAACAGTTACTCGAATGACAAAGATCTACTAGATGTACGTAAGCAACTGCACTCTAAGCTGAAAATATACCATGTAGAACTGAGCCTCCGTGGCAAAATGCACTGACATCCAAGCCATCTACCAATTCTTTGATTACATTTTGTTCGCCTCTTACGACACACAGGAACTTTTCTAAACCCCGTGACTTACATAGTGATTGGAGTTATATATTCATCAATTTGTTTTGAATTTTGTTATTTATTCAATCTCTACACTCTATTATTGAGGTTCAGTTCTTTATTTGCACCCGTAATGATGTTATTTGATCGAGCAGATGCGACATTTGTAAAATAAAGAGAGTAAAACATAGCAGGTTGTAGAAATTTATTTACATTAATTCTGTGAGGTGATGATTTCAATAATGAAATTTAATGAACTTCAATTGAAATATAAATTTATTGTTAGAAATGTAGAACGACTCAGTTGACTAAACGGCAACTACAATCAGATTTAGATAGCAGGACCCAATACTCCAAGGCAACTTCGTGGTCGTCGTGATAAGACATATTCTTATTCATTGACATATTGTCTATTGCACGCAGGGGTGTGTGTGGGCGTGTGTGGACGAGAGTTTGTAACGTGACAAATCAGCTGATTGGTTGGAAACATCAAAAAGTCATTGAAACAATGCCCTGAGATGCAGTGCTCAAATTATGCACAAATTTAATACATAAAAGTCTCCCTCGAACTTTGAACCTGATTTACTAACTAGTAAATAAAATAATTGAATGATAATTGAATTTCAGGAATCACACTCACACAAGTACTCATACGAAGTAGCGTATATAATCAGTATGATGAACCAATAAAGCGCTTGATGCATCGGAAAGCATCCTTTAACATAAATCATGGACGTGACGGTTAAACATAATGACATCGGAGGTTGAAAATCTCGGGTTCGAGTTCGGCTTGTTGATCAATGCCCACCACTCAACCCAGGATGTTATAACTTAGTTAGGATGAGCCGAAAAGGAAAGAACATCAAAGACTCTGTAAACCAGGGTCTTGGTCAGACCAAGTAGTGGTTTTAAATATTGCGATAAATTGATCCTTACCCAATATACACCTTCATATAGACCTCTTTTTGTTTTCTGAATATATATTCAGAAAACATAGGCTTGTTTGGTGTTGGGATGCCGGTATACCACAGTGTGTGATTAAATTATACAATATTAATAAAGGGTTTATGTTACTGTGAGCAAAGACAATATTTGGTATCTCCAAATATTTACTCTTAAAAAGTAGAACTGCCTTCTAAATTCAAGAACATCGGAACTATATTTCGGTATTCCCGTTTATCAACACTCTTGTAGAACGACATATCATACCAAGACATATCAATAGCATTCTTTAGTTAGAATAGTCCTTACGTATTTCCCGCGTGTCGTAAGAGGCGACTAAAAGGAAGCAAATAAGTGGTAGTTGATTTTACCATCGCCCAGGGCAGATACAACACACTGCGCTTTACAACCGCGTTCAGCATTCATGTTTTCCGTTCAGAGTGCAGTTGCTTGTAGTACATGTTTTAGTAGCTCTTTGCTACATTAAGTGGCCGTTAGTTGGTTCCTTTTGGGCTCTGCTTCCGTCCTTGCTCAGAGTGAATTTCATTAAAAATTACAACAAAAAAAAAATATTTGTCTTTGCTGGAAGTGAAATGCGTACATCGAGCATGACAAATGACATCTTTACGCAATGATGCTACAGAAAGAATATAAGCTAACTAGACAAGAGGTTCAATAGTCTCAGAAATTTAAATAATTTCCAAATGCTTGTCTGAGGAAATCTGACCTTGGTCGTACGAAACGTTGTATGTTTTAGAAAGGCTCCTCATCAAATGCATAACAAATACACTATACAAACAAATGTGCAGTAAATTCACTTTTAATTTCTAGTAATTGTACATTTCCAAAATTCAAAATCGACTTGTTGATGAGATGAATAAAAAAGATGGGCTGTTGATAGATGCACCTTGGCAGTGCGTTCCATCAGCAGACCTTAATTGATCAAAAAAGTCGATCTTAAAGTTTCATTTCAATATCACCGAAGTCAAATTACTATTAAAAAGCGTAAAACTTCACTGCGTTTTTTAGCCAGCGTGGTGGCTCAGTCGGTTATTAATTGAATAAAATAAGGGATCAAAGATTATTTCATGTTGTTCATTTCTAACTAAATTAATATAAAATTGGCAAATTTAATGAAAATAATAACAAAGTTTGAAATAAATAATGGAATCATCATCATAAGATTGTTAAGAACTGTCTATATATCTGACATGATAGTTTAAATAAAGTTGGAAGAGTCTTTGCTAGATGAAGAGATATTTTTACGTTAGTTGGTTCATTTCAGACACTGCTTTCGATCTTGCTTAGAGTGAACTCAAATATAAATAATAATTTAAATAAAATGTTGGAATGATTCAGTTGACGAAACGGGAACTTAATTTCAAGAAATTGTCAAAATAAAATTGATGAATAAAAATATATATATATATATCCCTGAAAGACACGGTCTTTATAATAGCCCTAAAACGTAGTTTCAGCATGTGGAAAGAGAAGACAAAAATAAAACCTAAGGAGTAATAGACGTATATAACGCGCACACAGAGCAGATACCACTCACTGCACATTACCATAATAGTTTAGTTCTATTTGGAATGTATCCTGCTTAGAGTTGAGTTGCTGACGTACATATAGTAGTATATATTTTTGCCATTCTAGTGGGTGTTAGGTGGCTCCTTTAAGTGTTGTTTTTTTTGACCTTGTTCAGCCTCTGTTCTAACGAAAAGTAAAAAAAAGCAAAGAATAAATGCAAAATTACAGAATAAATTAGTAATAATAATCAGGCTACACTGTGACAAATGTGCAGTAAAGTAACTGTTTGTTTTTTCCAGTAATCGCTTATTCCTTGGCTGTATGTTCCATCAACAGCCCATAATTGACCCAAAAAAGTCGATTTTTTGTATCATTATCTCAATATCACCGAGTAAAATTACTGTCAAAAACGGTGATTTTACCGCATTTTTGTTACAGCGTAGTTTCGAATTCTCAACCTCTGTTCACTCCATCAACATTAGCAGTCAAGTTATTGAAGTCGATATTTTTTTTGAGTCAATACGTAATGTAGTCCAACTCAATGATGACGCCATCATGACGCAATAGGTGAGCAGTGGACGTGCGTTGAATTGCAGTTGAACCACCCTCCATATCTGAAGTTGGTGCGATATTAAACATTCGTTCTCTCGTCACTGATGTATTATATCTGTAGTGAGCACGGTTCGATCTTTGCCGATCAGTGTTGACAGATATCGGTTGATTTCCTCCGATATCCGACATTGGTGGAGCAAATAGTAAACGAATTAGATCGTCGTTGAATGCTCGATCCATGATGACGTTGTATGATTAATCCTTTGAAGAAAAACAGTAACTTTTTATGTGATCTTTTATTTGGTTTGCAAATGTATTTACTATTCTTCTGCTTAATACAAGGTATATCAAATAGAAATTAATTAGCATAACTGTTAGAATAGAGCGGTTGTTTTTTAAATTGTTGACCCCCAACCCCCTCACAGTCAATTCTGCCTGTGGCCTTCATACGGCTTCACCAGATTCCCCCTCCCCGGTTCAAGGTTCTGAATACTTCACTAATTGTTATCAACAACAATGAACGAATTTCACCTTGTTCAACGCTCCATGAAAAACATATTAATACAACTTGATCAATCATGCTATTCTTTACTCTCTTTATCTACAACTATACTGTAAAAATTTCACAACCACATGGAGCGAGTGCATTCTATGGGTACTTACTCCGGGAGGACCGAATTGAAAAAAACAGTTATTTAACATCGTCTACTCGTTTCCTCAACCCTAAATATTTCCTGTGTTCCTAGCGCTTTCATATCTATGACTTGCAGTTATCGGTTCCAAGCCCGGAACAAGCATTTCTATCTAACCTCCATTTAATCTCTATTACGAACGTGCGTATATAAATGACGTCCGATAGATTTTATGGCATACAAACAGCGCCACCACGCCTTGCGACCTGAAATGAGAGAGAATATGATTCATCCATTCATCAAAACGCAGGCGGGGGGTGTGTCAATCGGTATCAATTTATAAATACGACGGGACGAGTCTCCCCACAATTCTAAAAATGTGAAAAAGGGAAAAAAATGTGAGAATGGGTGAGTCCATTGGTACCAATATATAAGGACGATCGGGACGATATCATCAAGTGAACAAGAGGTTTTGAATATCTCCACGTATTGGAGGATAGATGCTTAGACAGGATTTATTATTCATCAACAAGTTTAGATAGAAATTCCCTATTCTGGACTTGGAACTGATAACTGTGAGGCAAATCCATAGATATAGAAACAATGGTAATTTCTTAAAATTAAACTTTAGTGCAAAGGAAAGGAGCAAACAATGATAAATACCTGTTTATGTTTTCAATTTGGTTCTCCTAGAGCAAGTACACAAGAATGCATTTGCTTTTTAGATGTGAACTTTGTAAAGAGTATATTTGAAGATATTGAGAGTAAAGACTAGCATATGGTTTGAGTTGTTTTTGATATGTTTTTTCATGAGTGGCATGAGTTGTTGATCATAATTATTGGCGTATTTTGAACCTTGAATAGCGAGAAGTGTAAAAAAAGTTAGTGATCGAATTTTATGAAGCCACAAGCGTAGGGAAAAATTGTGAAATACATTTTGATTCGGTTTCAAAAAAAAATTGAAGTGAATTCACAGCCCCTGCGGTTTAAAACCATCATAGTCCAAAAAATTTGTTTTGTCAAGCATGAGCCACAGATGGATCGCGCTTTGGCAACATAGTAATATAGGCATAAAATTTGCAAATACTCCTCTCTTGGAGACGCAAAAGACGTGTCGGATAGTGAATGTAATTGCTCAACCTGTTTTGTGCAAACTGTATTTTTATATTTTGCCAACGTTTCGAATGTCTATACAGACGTTCTTCATCAGGGCAATGGAATGGTTAAGACATCGACAATACTATATACTGTAAAGGGGGACGTTATAAAAAAAGCTGGTAAACAAAAGATAAAATACTCTGAATTCTGAGTAAAAAGGCTAAAGATAAATGTCTAACCCTATCTGCGGTGAAAGATAGTCTGTTAAGCTGCCGAAAAAAGCATGAAAGTTTTCTTATCATTCATTGTGTGTGATCTGCTAATGTTACGATATTGATGAAATAAAAGGAAAACTTTTCTTGTCTCCTTATTTTCCTTCTGGCTCACTCACTTTTCTGCCTATTATGGCATTGGTGTTTGAGAGAGTTGTTTGGTTTCCAGAAAAAGGTTGTTCAGTCAGGTGAATCGAACTCGTCACGCGAATGCCTATCAGATTTAAAGAGCATAACGGACAATAGAATGCGTAGAGATGTTTCATCAAGCATGATTCGCTAAAGAAACACTCAGTCTAGGTACGGTTCATACATGGCTGCAGCAAATGCTAGTACCATGTTAAACTCATTCCAACGAACAGCGCAAGCTTAGTTATTTGCGGAATAGCCTTTCGTATGCCTTCGGCGCGGCAGTAGTCATAGATAATTAACCCATTTTAGGCCCTGAAACCTCATTCCCCTGAACCTTTTCGCCTGTTTCATGATGACAAACAACAATAAAAATCGTGATTTTGTGAAAAAATTATTACCTATAATTACGTCATAATTTGAATTACAGTTTGGGGTTGAGGGGGAGGATCCCAAACTAAAAAAATTGGAAATCTCCGACCTATTTCAACTGTTATATTAATTAATCTATCTCTGATATACATTGTATTGCGCAGAAGACAGCAATAGCAAATACATTTGCAAACTAAATAAAAGATCAAATAAAAGTCACTGTTATTCCTTAAAGGTTTAATCGTGTCACGTCATCATGCTTCGAGCATTCAACGACGACCAAACACGTTCGTCCGTGGCACCAACATCTGGCAACACTGATCGGCAAAGGTCGAACCCTGTTTGTTTCAGAAATAATACATCAGTGAGCAGGGAGCGAATGTTTAATATCGCACCCACTTCTGATGTTCAGCAAAACTATGCAACTTCAATTCAACTCACGTCCACTGCTCGCCAATTACGTTATGATGACGTCATCATCGAGTTGGACTACATTACGTATTGACAGAGGAAAAACTATCGGCTTCTATAATTTAACTGCTAATGTTAGTGAAGATAAAGCTACAATATCTAGTTTTTGGTCGTCCATATTAAGCATTTATTCTCATCAACTAGTCGTTTTTGAATTTCTTGAAAATACACAATTACTGGAAATGAAACAGTAAATTTACTGCACATTTTGTCACAGTGTAGCCAGATATTTTATTATTTTGAAACTTTGTCGAAATGCTGATTTTGCCTTTAAAAGTGTCGCTTGTCTGATGATTTTATTAGTGATAATATTTGCTTTGAAGTTTCAAACAAAAAGCCAATAAGTTGAAATTACTTTTGCCATTTCGACATTTTCACTCTGATTTTTCTATTATCTAGTTTTTACCAATTTTATTCTGTATATAGGCAATTATTCTTTGTTTTAGTATTCTTTTTTTTTTTGAATATAGATATTCTCTCTCAACAAGACCGAAAGCACTATAAAAGGGGTCAACCAACAGTTACTCGAGTCTACTACTATATGTACGTCAGCAACTGCACTCTAAGCGGAAAACACATACCATATAGAACTGAGCCTCCGTGCAGTGAGTGAGATTTGCTCTGACTGATGTCCAAACCATCTACCACTTCTTTGTTTACATTTTTTTCGCCTCTTACGACACACAGGAATTTAATGAACTTCAATCAATACATGAAGATAAATTTATTGTTAGAAATGTAGAAACGACTCAAAAGACGAAAGGGCAACTACAGTCAGATTTAATATTTCAAAAGCAAAACAGCCAATACGTCGCTTTGCGAAGCGCGGAAATATGATAAGCCAGACCCAATACTCCAAGGCAACATCGTGGTCGTTGTCTATTGCACGCAAGGCTGGCAGTACGGTACGGTACGAAATTTTTTATCGTACTTCGAACCAGCAAAATAATTTCGTACCGAACTTCGTACCGTACCTTTCGAAAATTTTCCGTACCGTACCGTACGATATTATTTTTTTTCGTACATCGTACCGAACTTCGTACCGGTACGAAATTAAGTTCGATTAATATTTTTCATTTATCGTACTAAATTTCGTACCAGTACGAAAACAGGTACGATTCGCTGGGCAGCAATTTCGTACCGTACCAACTACCAATGTCCAAATCAGCTTTATTCGTAAGATCTGGCCACCGCAAGAAACGTCACCAACATCTTACATCAAAGTGATGCAATTTAGGATATCTGGTTTAAAAATCCAGGACAGTAAAACATGCGCGTAATTAAGCATATGCCACCCCAGTATCATTGTTCACATTGCGTATAATATGAGAATTGGTAGACCGGTGGTGATAAATGGCTGGCATTGTGTCGTCACAAGAAATTCGAACATTATCATTGTGCATCTGGTATTTCTGGTGCAATTTACGTTCTCTTCACATAACTGAATAATGCTATTTATTTTTTTCATACCTGACAGACGTATTCCCGACATGCCATATTGTGACTTGACTGTTTTTTTACAAAATATATCTTCTATTTAAGATGAGCATCAGCCTATATTCAACTCAGAACAGCCTAAATACATCTTTATATTCTGATGTTTCTGCTCTGATAAATATACTTCTGCGTGTCAGAGTACAAACAAAACGTAATAGCGGTGGTTACTGGTGAGCTTAGTTGCATAGTTGGTCAAGTTTAATTTTCATAAAATTTTTGCGCGCCTGCGTTGCGCAATATTCCCTGATTAATTTAGTATATTTTGTAGCATTGAGCCTTTAAAGTAAAGATTTTTATTCAATTTTTACAAAAATTTCAAAAACAATGATCGAATTTCAACTTGTTCAACGCTCCATGAAAAACATATTAAAACAACTCGATCATATGCTACTCTTTACTCTCTTTATCTACAAATATACTGTAAAAATTTCACAACCACATGGAGCGAGTGCATTCTATGGGTACTTACTCCGGGAGGACCGAATTGAAAAAAAACAGTTATTTAACATCGTCTACTCGTTTCCTCAACCCTAAATATTTCCTGTGTTCCTAGCGCTTTCAGATCTATGA
The DNA here is from genome assembly GCA_963675895.2 of Styela plicata. Classification (NCBI taxonomy): domain Eukaryota; kingdom Metazoa; phylum Chordata; class Ascidiacea; order Stolidobranchia; family Styelidae; genus Styela; species Styela plicata. The sequence continues at coordinate 19,446,744 of OZ023142.1, read as the reverse complement.
CTTGCAGTTGTCGGTTCCAAGCCCGGAACAAGCATTTCTATCTAACCTCCATTTAATCTCTATTACGAACGTGCGTATATAAATGACGTCCGATAGATTTTATGGCATACAAACAGCGCCACCACGCCTTGCGACCTGAAATGAGAGAGAAATATGATTCATCCATTCATGCGTGAAAAAGGGAAAAAAATGTGAGAATGGGTGAGTCCATTGGTACCAATATATAAGGACGATCGGGACGATATCATCAAGTGACCAAGAGGTTTTGAATATCTCCACGTATTGGAGGATAGATGCTTAGACAGGATTTATTATTCATCAACAAGTTTAGATAGAAATTCCTATCCTGGACTTGGAACTGATAACTGTGAGGCAAATCCATAGATATAGAAACAATGGTAATTTCTTAAAATTAAACTTTAGTGCAAAGGAAAGGAGCAAACAATGATAAATACCTGTTTATGTTTTCAATTTGGTTCTCCTAGAGTAAGTACACAAGAATGCACTGGCTTTTTAGATGTGAACTTTGTAAAGAGTATATTTGAAGATATTGAGAGTAAAGACTAGCATATGGTTGAGTTGTTTTGATATGTTTTTCATGAGTGGCATGAGTTGTTGATCATAATTATTGGCGTATTTTGAACCTTGAATAGCGAGGAGTGTAAAAAAAGTTAGTGATCGAATTTTATGAAGCCACAAGCGTAGGGAAAAAATTGTGAAATACATTTTGATTCGGTTTCAAAAAAAATTGAAGTGAATTCACAGCCCCTGCGGTTTAAACCATCATAGTCCAAAAAATTTGTTTTGTCAAGCATGAGCCACAGATGGATCGCGCTTTGGCAACATAGTAATATAGGCATAAAATTTGCAAATACTCCTCTCTTGGAGACGCAAAAGACGTGTCGGATAGTGAATGTAATTGCTCAACCTGTTTTGTGCAAACTGTATTTTATATTTTGCCAACGTTTCGAATGTCTATACAGACGTTCTTCATCAGGGAAATGGAATGGTTAAGACATCGACAATACTATATACTGTAAAGGGGGACGTTATAAAAAAAGCTGGTAAACAAAAGATAAAATACTCTGAATTCTGAGTAAAAAGGCTAAAGATAAATGTCTAACCCTATCTGCGGTGAAAGATAGTCCATTAAGCTGCCGAAAAACGCATGAAAGTTTTCTTATCATTCATTGTGTGTGATCTGCTAATGTTACGATATTGATGAGATAAAAGGAAAACTTTTCTTGTCTCCTTATTTTCCTTCTGCCTCACTCACTTTCTGCCTATTATAGCATTGGTGTTTGAGAGAATTGTTTGGTTTCCAGAAAAAGGTTGTTCAGTCAGGTGAATCGCACTCGTCACGCGAATGCCTATCAGATTTAAAGAGCATAACAGACAATAGAATGCGTAGAGATGTTTCATCAAGCATGATTCGCTAAAGAAACACTCAGTCTAGGTACGGTTCATACATGGCTGCAGCAAATGCTAGTACCATGTTAAACTTATTCCAACGAACAGCGCAAGCTTAGTTATTTGCGGAATAGCCTTTCGTATGCCTTCGGCGCGGCAGTAGTCATAGATAATTAACCCATTTTAGGCCCTGAAACCTCATTCCCCTGAACCTTTTCGCCTGTTTCATGATGACAAACAATAAAAATCGTGATTTTGTGAAAAAATTATTACCTATAATTACGTCATAATTTGAATTACAGTTTGGGGTTGAGGGGGAGGATCCCAAACTAAAAAAATTGGAAATCTCCGACCTATTTCAACTGTTATATTAATTATTCTATCTCTGATATACATTGTATTGCGCAGAAGACAGCAATAGCAAATACATTTGCAAACTAAATAAAAGATCACATAAAAGTCACTGTTATTCCTTAAAGGTTTAATCGTGTCACGTCATCATGCTTCGAGCATTCAATGACGACCAAACACGTTCGTCTGTGGCACCAACATCTGGCACGACTGATCGGCAAAGATCGAACCCTGTTCACTTCAGGAATATTACATCAGTGAGCAGGGAGCGAATGTTAAATATCGCACCCACTTCTGATGTTCAGCAAAACTATGCAACTTCAATTCAACTCACGTCCACTGCTCGCCAATTACGTTATGATGACGTCATCATCGAGTTGGACTACATTACGTATTGACAGAGGAAAAACTATCGACTATAATTTAACTGCTAATGTTAATGGAGATAAAGCTACAATATCGACTTTTTGGTCGTCCATTTTAAGCATTTATTCTCATCAACTAGTCGTTTTTGAATTTCTTGAAAATACACAATTACTGGAAATGAACAGTAAATTTACTGCACATTTGTCACAGTGTAGCCAGATATTTTATTATTTTGAAACTTTGTCGAAATGCTGATTTTGCCTTTAAAAGTGTCGCTTGTCTGATGATTTTATTACTGATCATATTTACCTTGAAGTTCCAAACAAAAAGTCAATAAGTTGAAATTATTTTTGCCATTTCGACATTTTCACTTTAATTTCTCTATTTTCTAGTATTTACCAATTTGTTCTGTACATATGCAATTATTCTTTATTGATTGATTGGATTCCACTGTTATGAACTGACTGAGAATGGACGTCTATGATAAAGTTGAGCGGAATATATTTTTTCCGAGTTAACAAAAATCAATAACCCAAACCTCGCAAGTGCAAAATTTGACGTTATTTGTATAATGGTAGTTATAGTACGTGTACATTGGACATAAGCAACTGATAGATCACTAGCTTCTGCGTCCATGAGGCAAAATTTTCACATTTCTTCAAAAATAATGAATGGAACAAGCGATTAGAAAAAGAGAAACATTGCACTTACGAGGTTTCTGTTTTTATTTTTGTTTTATAATTCACGGAACACTGCTGGATCTGTATATCAAGATATTCTGAAGAACGAAAATCGAATTTTATTTCATTGAAAATTGGAAATTTTCCACTCAATTTTGCAAGTTGTGTCCTCATGACCGATTGATTCGAACAATATATGCTTCGAATCATTTCGAGTCAAATACTCGAATTCTCCAGCCCTATTTGTAATACTTGACTTGGTGGATGTATGGTCCATGTTTGGCAAATACTATACAAACCGTTTTATTTTTTAATCCTCTACAATCAAGCTTGATCCAGCAATGGCCCGTATAAAAATCTCAATTTTTGAACAATATTAGTGACGTCCATATTATAATTTTTTTCTTTTTCTTTTTTTTTTTATTTCCATTAATCTCTCCACCCGTTTGACACAAATCTGAATATTGATGCAAATTTTAGCTTGTTCAAGCTCGGGTCACTGATAGATCGTGATGATATAGCGCAGTCCATCTGTGGCCCGAGATTGGCAGAATTCAATTTCTTATCGTGAACAAAGTTGTCCCGAAATTTTTCATTTTTCTCTAATTTCTCTACCATTGAAACAGGAGACTCGGAGTAAGAGGGGAAATAAAAATAATTTCGCTATCTTCCAGGGCAGATATCACTAACTGCACTTTACTATACTACTATATTTTACATAAGCATTCGTCAGTTTGTTCCTTTTTGGTCACAAAAGGCAATCGACAATTTCACAAATTTTAAAATTTTGCAAAAATATCATTTTTTCAAACAAATACGCAGAGTTAACCAAAATTCCAAGTCGATAGAATTGTTGTAACAAAGTAAGATCCATCAATGATTTTATTGTAACAAAAAGAAATGTTTAGAATTTCTGTAAATATAACATTTAACAATTAGTTCAACAAATTAAAATTACCATGAGAAGTCAACAGGATTCGAACCATCCATTCACTTGACATCCACAATTGGTCAGTTTTCTCTCATAATTTACCAAAAATCCCCCCTCCCCCTAAAAAAGAAGGCTCCGAACGTAGTTGAGAAGGATTGAACTTGCAACCTTGACATCCACAATTTTTCATTTTTTTTTTCTTTCACTCTGTGCTATCCAAGTCGTTTTTATATGAAAAATAAATTTTATTCCATATAATGTGAGATCTTGTTTTGTCAGTTTTTATAGATATACACTGCGACAAAAAGCAGTAAACTTACTGGTCATTTGTAGTAATTGCATACTTCTAAATCTGCAAACGCCTCGTTAATGAGATTTGTGCCAAGTATGTGCTGTCGATGAAAGCATCAACAGCCCATAATTGGTAAACAGTCGATTTAGGCTTTATTTTAATATCACTGAGTAAAATTAAGGTCAAAGACCGGTTATCTTTCACTATAACAAAAGTTCAGTGAATTTTCTGGTCATTTGCAGTAATTGCATATTTCCAAACTTTCCGAAAAACGCTATGTTGTTTTTTATTTTTTGCCGATTATGGGCTGTTAAAGAACCGCACCTTCGCATATTTGACCAAAAGCGTCAATTTTGATTCTTTTCAATATCGCCAAGTTAAACTACTGTCAAAGGCCAGTGATTTCATTGTATTTTTGTTACCGCGTACTGTAATTCTGGCACGGTTCGATTATTAAGAAATATTAGATCATATTAAAGGTCTCGACGTATAGTGTAAAGCAGGGGTAAAAGGAGGTCAGAGTGCTGTCCTAAAAGAAGTGAACGATTGCTGTACCAACTCTCAGGGTAGATATAAATAATTGCACCCTACCGTACACAGAGTACAGTTATCTGTTACAGTGCTGTCTGAAAGGAAGTGACCGATGGCTGTACCATCTACCAGGGAAGAAATAAATAATTGCACCCTACCATACACAGAGTACAGTTATCTGTTAGAGTGCTGTCTGAAAGGAAGTGACCGATGGCTGTACCATCTCCCAGGGTAGATATAATTAATTGCACCCTACCCTTCACGTGTGTAGAGTTTAGTTATCTCTTCGAGTGTAATTTAAAAGGAAGTAGTCGATGGCTGTACTATCGCCCAGGGAAGATCTCAAGAAATTGCACTCGACTGAACACAGGGTACAGTTATTCGTTAGAATGCTGCCCAAAAAAGTCGTCGATGGCTGTATTATCGCCCAGGGAGGATGCTAATAAATTTGCACCTTACTATACAAAGAATTTAGTTATTTTCAGAGTTCCGTACAAATAAGTGGTCGATGTCGGTACTAGAGATGGGGCGATACCAAAATTTTCGCCGATACCGATACAAGTACCGATACCATTTTCGTAATTTATATTCCGATACCGATACCGAGTACTTTGTTAAATATGTTAAAGGCCTTTTTGTATCCACTTATGCCCTTGTTATAATTGCACTCACTTATGTGTGCGCCTACGTACGTTTGTACCCTTGAACTCCTCCATCCATATGAGTGCAAACTTTTATGGATGAAAATATAATGAATTATTGCTGCGTTCAAGCATACATGGGTCCAAAGATTGAGTGCAAATGTTCGTGGTTACAGAGCTAACGTGACATCTCATTGAGGCCAAGGCCACAATACACATGAAGTTGTCTTACCGATGCGTTGCATTACGTTCGAGCAATAAAATAAAAAAGGCAATACACGCCTGCATTGCTTTGCGTTAATCGTGTTCACAAGCGTACAAAGCACGAACGCAAAAAAGAAACAAGCACTCTGCGGTAGCTTTCATAGCAAGCCGCTCTGTTTCATTGGAAAACGTAAGGAGATGCATACACAGCATTGCGCTTGCGTAAACCAAACCGGGAAAAAACGCAACCCACACAAACGTGTAGTGCGACCTTAACACCTTTTTTTGCATCAAAAAGAGCATATAGTGAGTGGATTGATGTGTTTTATTTAATAAACCCCAAAGTGTATATAAAATTGTTCACGTCAGACATGCCCCGTTTTAATTATTTTTCATAGCAGTGGAATACGAGGTCTTTCCATTTATTATCTGAAAATAAAGCGTAGTTGTACGCTCCATTGTGAAGATGTACCCGGTATCGGTATCGGTTTTGGTATCGGCGGTATCGGTGATAAAAATTTTCCGATACCAGTACCGATACTGATACCTCAAAAATCATCGATACTTGCCGATATCGATTTCGATACCGATACATCGGCCCATCTCTAGTCGGTACCATCACCCAGGGAAGATATAAAGAATTGCACCCTACTATACACAAACTTCAGTTATCTTTTAAAGTGCATGAAGTAGTCGATAGTCGTACCATAGCCCAGGGAAGAATACAATAATTTCACTCAACTGTACACAGAGATCAGTTATATCTGAGAATGCCATCCATAAAGATTGCTGTCCAGGAAAGATAACATTAAATTGCTCTCCACTATTCACAGAGACTTTTCACCCGTCTTTTGGGGGTGTGGGGGTCATGTTAGTAGGTCACTGGTGGGGTTTATTGCGGCCTCGTTTGTTTTGGCTTTCCGGAAAGAGGAATGCGGATGTAAAACTTGACAATCTATGAATACGCTGGATCATCTTCCTAATCCATTCGATAAATTAATGTCATCGCGGTTGAAATTCTTTTCTTTAAATCTGAGTTTTGTCTTCAGAGTGTAGGTTCCCAGGTGCGAATGTAAAACGAGCAGAACCCCAGCAAATATGGTCAAGATCAAAAAGACTACGGAGATCAATACATACAAAGTGCACCTGGGCTTATAACCACCCACTGTTAGGCACGGATTTTTGTAGTGAATGTATATCTGTTCTATGTTACAGCTACTCGCAAAATGTCTTGCCCTGTTCGTTGGCGAAACGACCAAGCATCGAAACATCGGCCTTTCGGAAAATACCATCGTGTTTACCCGAGTGAACCACAAAGCCGGGCTTCTCATTGGTCGACCAGATGTTAACCAGTTTAAATAGTAGGATGAACATTTTTATGCGCTTGGTGCCGCTAAAGAGTTTATAATAATCATGCAACATACTTGGAAAGCCGCCATTTTGTTTTGAATCAACGAAAATATTTCCGACGTTTGTATGTATGTTTAATTGTCTTAAACAATAAAGATAACAATGAAATCACAATCAAATAGGTATAATTGAGTTGGGCTATCACACTTACAAGAACCGGTAGGCTTTAGATACTAACGTGCGACGTATGATGGATGAATATTTCTCAAACTAGGTAAAGTAAAGCGAATTTACCACAAAACTAGCTAAAGTATCACTAGGTAATCTAGTTTCATTTTCAAAACTAGGTTGTAACGAAATCAAAAAGGTGAACTATGTAATTTTTGTTTGGCTGCATTTAAGGCATAGTCGATAGACATAGTCTATATTTAAAGCTTTTTTATAATGAAAATATGATTCACCTATATTTTTTATACTAGATATCTAGTTTTATCAACCAGGTGCTTAGTTGTGAAATAAGCTAATTTACCTATTTTACCCAGTAAATTTATCAGGTATGAAACAGAAAACTCGGTAAAACTCAAATCAGGTAAGTTTTATTTTCTTGGAACCAGGTAAAAGTACTTTGAAAATAAACTAAGTTTACTAGGTATACTAGGTACTTTTACCTTGAATTACCAACACTACCTGACCCACTAGCGATCAACAAATCTCAGCAAATCTGGCATTCTAAGCTTAAATGACATTCTAAATCTTACAATAAACTTAAATTTCTGTGGAATGAGAACATGATATTTTTGGCATTCTAAGTGCTTTAAAACGTAGCAATTCTCAAAATTTTGAAGCGCACAATATATTGCACTTATTTAGCCTATTTAAGACTCTATAAGCCTTTTTCTCAAATTTTTGTAGAGTTTTCTGCCTAATTTTCTGCATGTTTTATAGTGATATACAACAGAAACGTACTATCCAGAAATTTGCATGCCCGCATTATGGCGACATGATTTGACTGAGAAACAATTTTTGAATTTTGATTCCTTTTTACGATTCTAAATACGCAATTATAAACAATAAAATAAATGAAAGTAGTAATGTAACAGTAAAGCGATACATGAATGCAGCATGTGCACCTCACACTGCGGTAACAAGTTTGTGTTGATGAACCTAGATAGAAAGATATTAAATCAGTCAAGAACCACCACGGTCAAGTGCAGTGAGTGGTATCTGCTCAGGGCATTGGGAAAGCCATTTTTTTGGTTTTACTATCCCCACAATGAATCTAGATTAGAAAATGACCCCAATCAGACAATCCGCTTACTTAAATATTTGGTTGTTCGAATCATCCAATCCTAGTTGACAATATGATCACCAGTTCAAACAGCAGGGGTTCATCGATATGAGCGCTTCGTATCGCTAAAGAATGTAAATTACTGATCTTATATCGACTGCCGCCATTTTGTTTTTTCATGCAAACTAAACCCGAAAGCTTCGCCTAAAAGGTGTCATCCAATGGAAATCCAAATGAAAGAGTGCAATATGTGGTATCAGCATCTGTACTCTAAGCACTCAAGGTTTAATATGCGCCCCTAATGTCACCAAATAATGTAAATAAATAATTTTTTTACATCGTTCGTCCGCCATTTTGTTTTTCTTTACCGCTTCAATCCTTTAAGCTGAAAGCATCGCCTAAAAGGTGCGCACCAACAGTTATTTGAATGGCGAAGATGTAGTGCCAGCATTTGCACTACAAGCGGAAACACTCCATATGGAACTAGGGCTGGAAAAAATCGAATCATTTGGAATTCGAATCTGACTCGGATAATTTTCACGACTCGGATGGAATCGCTGATTCCATAAAAATAACAAATATGTCCTTATTACTATTACTATTTTTGATTTCTTCATGATATTTGAGAATTTCATAGTTACAAATTGCAAATATTAGCTTAAACAGACTCAAAACCGACGCATTTTCAATTACACCTCCGGTTCAAAAGCGAAAACTTTTCATTTTAAACGACAAAACACAAGCGTTTTTAGACAAATTTTACCCAAATCGACTACATTTTGTCTTTTAAAAATAAAAAATTCCACTTCATTTGGCGACGTTTTGTTCCTATGGCCGATTGATTCGAATAATCTGTTATTCGAATCGACCCGAATCATCGAATCGAATTGCTCAGCCCCTATGCGGAACCGAACAGTCATGTAAAAGAACAATAAGTGGAATCTGTCCTGCTTTTACTTAATTTGTCACAACCATAAAAATAAAGAAATATTTGGCGACGAAATCATTAAAATGCAGACTCCCGAAACCATTCCAAAAAAATTCCACTTTATTTTAAAATCCTAGTTCCTATGGCCGATCAACGACTGATTCGAAGCAATAGTGCTTTGAAGCGATGCGATTAACCGAATTAAAACTGACCAACCCACTTGTACCAGGTCAGAATAACATTGTCGAAGCATACTTTGTTAAGCATGGGTCACTGATGGATCACGTCGACAAGACACGGTTCATCTGTGGCGCATACTTGACAAAATAAAATGTCTGGTTGGGAATACATCGATCGATCGCCATTTTGTTCTTTTCTCTCTAATCAGGGCAGAAAGCGTTGCCTTGGAGAAAGCAACTAACCATCGTCATACGATTAAATCCGTTGAAGAATATCGATGACTTTCATGTGATCTTTTATTTAGTTTGCAAATCTATTTCCTATTGCTGTCTTCTGCTTAATACAAAGTATATCACAATGAAATTAATCAATATTTGAAATGAGGCTGTGGTTTTCAAACCTTTACAATTGGTGACCCCTCCCATTCTTACCTTCTCAGCTGGTTTTAAATATTTTGCCCGACTCATGCGAACTATTTTGTTTGTAAACAGCATAATTAGAATCCATTTCATAGTATAATATTTATCTGCAATAAAACTTGTATTAGGAATATGGAATTCTTAGTGGTCTCTGGAATGGATTAATAGGTGAAGTTGGCGTTGGCATCGCAGGTTGAAGTTGAAAGGTGATATCTTTTCAACAATTCTTACCCTGTCTGCCCTTAAGTGGCCTCTGGAATATGTTGTTATTACTCTGGTATCACTACTCACTATTCTATTAATCTGGTATTACTACTAACGGTTACTATTACTCTGGTATTACTACTCATTGCACTATTACTCCGGTATCACTATTCACTTTTTTCATGGCGACGTATTCGTGGTGGTTCCCCTTTTTCATAAAGACGTATTCGCGCTGATTACACCATTTCATGGCGACTTATTTGCGGTTGTTCCTATTTTTTCAAGGCAGCGTATTCGCGCTTGCGAAGCCTTTTCATTAAGACGTATTCACGGTGTTTGTCATTTTTCATTGCGACGAATTCCGACTGCGTATTTCAGCAACTCTTGAAGTGCCTTGTTGAAGATATATTATATCTTTATAACAATAGGATGGAGTAAATTTACTTTAAAAAACAACAACAATTTTCCCGGATTTTTTTGTTAGAGTGTGGACCAAGGTGAGTGACAGATATTTGTCATTAAATTTGCTTCATGATTCGAAATAAAACTGTAAAAACGATTTCTTAGACAACTATGGGCTGTTGGGACAGAGTGTCGTCCACAACCTGGTCCATCAACGTCCCATACTTGGTATGAACTCATCAACAAGACGGTTTCAAAATTTGGTAATATATTTTATTGTACTTTTTTCACAGTGCTTCAAATTTATTTTTAAACATAACTTCAAATTTACTTTTAGTCCATAACGGGGTGTGTTGTACACAAAATGTGTTATTGTCGACTATTGTGCTGACATCGAGCAAACAAAAGAAAAAACGACCCGAGCTTGTTACGAAGGTTACACGGGCGAAAGATAATTCACACATTGACGTCGTCGTGCCAGGCTTGAATCACAAATGTTGAAATGAAAAGTATCAAAGGGTCGTCACGGTGCGTTGAGCCCAAATAAAATCACTAAGGCTCGTGGTCTCTCATTGTTTACTCTCTTCTTCTGTATACTTCGGCAGTTGTAAAAGAAATTGAAAATTACATTTGTTACATAGATAAATAAATAAATCCCCAGCTCTTTCAATCTTACATCGTTTACTCTTTTTTTTCGTACTTTTGAAGCCGACCATGTTTTGTGCGCCGACTATAATACTCATAGTGGCAGCTGGATGAGAAAGAAATTCGTCTTAATATGAAAAGTAGATACGAGGATTCGCGTTACTGGATGTAAATTTTACAGTCTTTACATTGTATTGTTTGTGTGTTTGCTTTGATACTCGCGTTTCCTACAGAAATGAAGTTTTTTCATGTATGACTTACTCATGGATCATGTCGATTAGATGCGGTTCAATTGTGGCTCATGCTTGAGAAAAATAAAATTTCTGGTTGAAAATGCATATGAGTAACAATATCTGTGGCTCAGGCGTTGTAAAATCAAATTTAGCATTGGGATTTCATGTTTATTAAAAGAAATCCTTCTAAATGTGAAAAGTCATTTTGAATAAATAATCCGACATTTTGTGTTTTTCCAATCAGAAGTTTTATATTCTCGATTCACTAAAGGAATGCGTCTTGGCAACGAAGGTGACCTACACCTCCTCCCACACAAACTAAAAATTAGGGATAAAATTATGAAAAAAGGCACCAAGACTCTGCGCGCCGGGCTTTTCTCTTTTATAAGAAACAATTATCAAAAGATGTTTTTTGGGACAAAATTTGGCTTTTTTGCAAAATAAAACATTAAAATCCTGACACTGCTCCTCAATTCTGAAAATGCGTCATAATCATTTCACATAAATCGAGTAAAAAGTAAACACACACATCGAGGTAAGGTCGAGCTGTCGAAATAAAAATTAAAAATATTTTCTTTGTCTGGTTAACGTACAACCAAATCCTTATCCAACTTCTATTGTGAATTCGCCTTCTTTACGCAAAGATGCTACAGAAAGAATATAAGCTAACTAGACAAGAGGTTCAATAGTCTCAGCATTTTGAATAATTTCCAAATGCTTGTCTGAGGAAATCTGACCCTGGTTGGACGAAACGTTATATGTGTTAGAAAGGGTCCTCAACAAATGCATAACAAATACACTATACAAACACGGGATAAACTAAAACGATAATCGGCAACCTTCCTCGATTTATTTCGTTTCTGGAGTTTGAAATATCTGGATCTGGAATTGAAACACAATGCTCAGGCGACCTCAGATTGAGTATTGTTTAAATATATTACTGACTTTAATACTATTCCGTTCAAGATTTTATGTAAACAGACGTGTATGACGTAGATAATGAAGGGTGCGATAGAAAGAAAATTAAGTACCAAATAAGACACACTGTGACAGATGTGCAGTGAATTCACTCTTAATTTCTAGTAATTGTACATTTCCAAAATTCAAAATCGCCTTGTTGATGAGATGAATGAAAAGGATGGGCTGTTGATAGATGCACCTTGGCCGTGTGTTCCATCAACAGACCTTAATTGGACAAAAAAAGTCGATCTTAAAGTTTTCATTTCAATATCACCGAAGTCAAATTACTATTAAAAAACCGTAAAACTTTACTGCGTTTTTTTTAGCCGGCGTGGTGGCTCAGCCGGTAATTAATTGAATAAAATAAGGGATCAAAGATTATTTCATGTTGTTCATTTCTAACTAAATTAATATAAAATTGGCAAATTTAATGAAAATAATAACAAAGTTTGAAATAAATAATGATGGTTTAAATTAAGTTGGAAGAGTCTTTGCTAGATGAAGAGATATTTTTTACGTTAGTCGGTTCATTTCAGACACTGCTTTCGATCTTGCTTAGAGTGAACACAAAAATATAAATAATAATTTAAATGAAATGTTGGGATGAATCAGTTGACGAAACGAGAACCTAATTTCAAGAAATTATCAAAATAAAATTGATGAATAAAAATATATATATAGTCCTGAAAGACACGGTCTTTATAATAGCCCTAACGTAGTGTCAGCATGTGGAAAGAGAAGACAAAAATGAACCTATGGAGTAATAGACGTATTTAACGCGCACACAGAGCAGATACCACTCACTGCACTTTACCATGATAGTTTAGTTCTATATGGAATGTATCCGGCTTAGAGTTGAGTTGCTGACGTACATAAAGTAGTATATTTTTGCCATTCTAGTGGGTGTTAGGTGGCTCCTTTAAGTGTTGTTTTGACCTTGTTCAGCCTCTGTTCTAACGAAAAGTAAAAAAAGCAAAGAATAAATGCAAAATTACAGAATAAATTAGTAATAATAATCAGACTACACTGTGACAAATGTGCAGTAAAGTTACTGTTTGTTTCCAGTAATCGCTTATTCCTTGGCTGTATGTTCCATCAACAGCCCATAATTAACCCAAAAAGTCGATTTTGTATCATTATCTCAATATCACCGAGTAAAATTACTGTCAAAAACGGTGATTTTACTGCATTTTTGTTACAGTGTAGTTTCGAACTCTCAACCTCTGTTCACTCTATTAACATTAGCAGTCGAGTTATTGAAGTTGATATTTTTTTCTTGAGTCAATATGTAATGTAGTCCAACTCAATGATGACGTCATCATGACGCAATAGGTGAGCAGTGGACGTGCGTTGAATTGCAGTTGAACCACCCTCCATATCTGTAGTTGGTGAGATACTAAACATTCGTTCCCTCGTCACTGATGTATTATATCTGTAGTAAGCACGGTTCGATCTTTGCCGATCAGTGTTGACAGATATCGGTTGATTTATTCCGATATCCGACATTGGTGGAGCAAATAGTAAACGAATTGGATCGTCGTTGAAGGCTCGATCCATGATGACGTCATGCGATTAATCCTTTGAAGAATAACAGTAACTTTTTATGTGATCTTCTATTTGGTTTGCAAATGTATTTACTATTAATGTCTTCTGCTTAATACAATGTATATCAAATAGAAATTAATTAGTATAAACTGTTAGAGTAGAGCGGTTGTTTCAAACTTTTTAACTTTTTTAAATTGTTGACCCCCCCCTACCCCGACGACCCATTGGCGACCCATGCTTGGCACAACATGTCTTTTAACAAGTACAGTCAAACATTACTTTACATTTGGTGAAACAAATCTCTCAAACATCGTGTTGCAGTTATAACAAAATTTGGTCCCTTAATCTCGTTTCCAGACAAATTTTCAAGTATCTTGTTTCAATTTTTTATGTACGGTTAAAATATTAGCAGTCAATTCTGCCTGTGGCCTTCATACGGCTTCATACGGAATCTGAAAATCAGATTTTCCCTCCCCCGTTCAAGGTTCTGAATACACCAATTGTTATCAACAATAATGAACGAATTTCAACTTGTTCAACGCTCCATGCAAAACATATTAAAACAATTTGATCATATGCTACTCTTTACTCTCTTTATCTACAAATATACTCTAAAAATTTCACAACCGCATGGAGCGAGTGCATTCTATGGGTACTTACTCCGGGAGGACCGAATTGGAAAAAACAGTTATTTAACATCGTCTACTCGTTTCCTCAACCCTAAATATTTTCCTGTGTTCCTAGCGCTTTTAGATCTATGACTTACAGTTATCGCTTCCAATCCCAGAACAAGCATTTCTATCTAACTTCCATTTAATCTCTAATACGAACGTACGTATATAAATAACGTCCGATAGATTTTATGGCATACAAACAGCGCCACCACGCCTTGCGACCTGAAATGAGAGAGAGTATGATTCATCCATTCATCAAAACGCGTGAAAACGTGATGCTGTTCCTCGAAAAAAAAGGTCAGGCGGGGGTGTGTCAATCGGTATCAATTTATAAATACGACGGGACGAGTCTCCCACAATTCTAAAAATGTGAAATGAAGTATAGTATATAGTATAGGTATAATAAAGCAAGCAATTGTGTACAAAATCACGAATTTCAATGTAATAGGGAATTATATAAATGCAATTTCAACAGAATTGATGATGTTTTTTCATGTTTATAGTTTGCATAGTAATAGTTTGATAGTGTGTGTATGGATACTTGTGTAAGTGTGCTTTGATTCCAAAAAATTGCTAACTTTGCGCTGTTTTGTTTTTATTTCAACAAAACAATGAATATATTGACAAAATTGTCGTTGTAAGCACGAGAAAAATTAATAGATATTAATATTTTTTGTATATTTGGAGAGCTTTGAACCCTCTTTCAATATTTCATCATTGGAATGTTTTCTCCCCCCATTCCATTGAAATCATATTTAAAGACCTGAACTGACCCGACACGCGCAAAAAAGTTTAAAGATGGTTAAATTTGTGATCCTAAAACTTCATTTAAAGTTAAGAATCGCTAATATATATAAGCATCATAAGCTCGTGACGTCACAAAGTTTTACTTTTCACTACTCCCTGGTTAGAACCCCAACCCCCTTCTCTACTAAAGGTCAAACTACGCCACTAATTGTTATCAACTACAATTTGAAATATTTTCGACTTGTTCCACATCCCATGGAATATATATCTTCACAAATTTCAAATCCGCAAAGGGCGAGTGCATTGCTGTGTACTTGCTCAAGGAGAACAAAAGTAAGTAAATTAAATCAATTATTCAACATTGCCTGCTTTTTTCCTTCGCACTAAAATTTAATTTCCAGATACTACTACTGTTCCTAACACTTTATCTATGTCTATAACTTGTCGCTACCAAGTGTGGAATGAAGATGTCCTTAAATTTATCATATGCTGCGTATTCCAATAGAAAAGGTTGCGAGAGAGATCGGTTAACATTTGTCATGCATCAGTGGTTTTGTCTGCTTCCAGTTCTGTAGGGGAATACCCCGACGGCAAGTCGACGATAAGACGAGACGAATGGACACAAAATATTGGCTCAAGACAAGCGCGTTCGTTCGTTCGACAAAAATGTTCGCAGCAACATTTTGGTCGAAGACGCATTTTTTCCCCCTTTAGCTAATACCGGCTCCTAAATATTCTTCAATAAATTCGCGCCTTTAGTTTGATTTTTTTATCATTTCTTGCCATAAAATTGTATGTTTTGCTGAGAAAATATTTCCATACGTCAACCATTATGACCTCACGAATTTTTGGCCTCACTTCATATCCCACCAAAACAATTCTGTATGCGCTACAGTACAGCACATCCTTCACTTTATTTTAAATTTGATCTAATTTACCTAATTTATCAATTTCTGCATTGCAGCGCACATTTGTAGTGGAATCGCTAGAAATGTTTTTTTGTTTATCACAGTGATTCAATCCCTATTGGGATCTTTTCCACTCGTTAGATCGTTAGTTATTTCCTTTTATTCGTTCGATCGAGCCGTGCGAAAAGCAAAAATTTACCAAACATGATGCTCAAGTTTAAATTTAATAATTTTTATCTATATTCTCGTGCCTATTGATTTAAAGCACTGATTTTTCTAGGAGAATTTACTCAGAGCAAAACCGGAGACAGTGCCCGAAAGGATGAGACAACAACCTCCACGAACATTTAAAGAACAATTTTAAGAACATTTAAAAATCTTAATTATATTTTATATTTCACTGATTCAATAATTTAGCTATTCGCTATCGAATCGGGATCAAAGTTGGACAATCGTTCAATCTCATACTCAATTCTGAATTAATTTTCTGATTGTCATACATGTGCAAAGCTTCTACACTTCCAACTAATCGAATATTGTTTCGTCATATTCATCATATTGCTGTTCGAGAGACTTACTATATCAAATTTGTAAAAAAAGGGGCGTGATACGAATACCGCCAAGCCTCGCATCGATGATTATTACACAGAACATACGTCACGTGACCAAGCAGCTCAATTGCTGACAAATTCTATCCTTCCCCTGGATAGAACATGATCCTGCGTGTATTTACTATTCGCCATTGATTTATAAGTGCAATTTCATTCACTTAATCTTTACTATTTTTTTATTCTCAATATTTTTTTAGTTCTGGTTGATTCCAAAAATAATCAATTCTAATAAATTCCTTGAATAACTTTTTACATTTTCCTACCTTTCGTAAGAGGGTTAGCAATGAGGTAAGGTAGTATTCGCCGTGGGTCTGAGAAAATAATATCTACAATACCGTCACAGATAATCTCCCAAACATGAGCCACATATAAACTGTGCATAGACCGAGCGTTTCATTTGCGACACGCTTGACAAAACATGTCCTTTTGATAATGTTTATTTCTGTTGCCTTTTTTATATACAGACTGAATAAAATATATCTCTCGTTTTTTGATGAACACTCATAACAAAATTCTCCCAAACCTGAGCCATATATAAACTGCGCACAGACCCGGACGCTTCGTTAGCGACAAGCTTGACTAAACACGTCCTTTAATAATGTTTCTTTTTCTTGCTCTTTTCTCTCGTTATACGGTGTTACTAGTGCAATGCCATCCTCGTAAATTGGGCAACAAAGGACGAAACCCTGAATCTTCTTCGATAAATTCGCGCCTTCAGTTTGATTTTAATATCCTTTCTAAAGGTGAAATTGTATGTTTTGTTCAGAAAATATTTCCATACGTCACCCATTATGATGACGTCAGGAATTTTTGGCCTCATTTTGTATCCGATCAAAACATTTCTGTATGCGCTACAGTGCAGCACATCCTTTGATTTGTTTTGAATTTGATCTAATTTACCTGATTTACCTCAGCGCACATTTGTAGTTGAATCGCTACGAAGGTTTTTTTCATCACAGTGGTTCAAACCTCATTGGGATCTTTTCCACTCGTTAGATCGTTAGTTATTTCCTTTTATTCGTTCGATCGAGCCGTGCGAAGAACAAAAATTTACTAAACATGATGCTTAAGTTTAAATGTAATAATTTTTATTTATATTCCCGTGATTATTGATTTAAGCACTGATTTTTCGATGAGAATTTACTCAGAGCAGAACCGGAGACAGTGCCTGAAAGGATGAGACAACAACCTCCACGACAGAACATCCAAGTATCCTAATTATATCACATATTTAATTGGTTCAATAATTTAGTTCCTAGTCAGCGAATCAGGAAGCAGGAAAGTGGACAATCGTTCAATCTGATACTCAATTCTGCCAAACATGTGCAAATGTTCCTATTCTTCAAACTAATCGAATATTGTTTCATCATATTTATCCTATTGCTGTTCTAGAGACTTTTCTATATCAAGTGTGTAAAAAAAGACGAAATATGGACTATACGGTCAAAAAATCGTGGAAACAACTTCGCCTTGAGTTATTTCGCTGCGCTGCACACCACAAACCATCCCATCGATGATTATTACACAGAACATACGTCACGAGATCAAGCAGTTCAGTTGCTATTAATTGACGAAACTAACTAACATCGAAATTCTATCCTTCCCCTGGATAGAACATGTTCCTGCGTCTATTTACTATTCGTCATTGACTTAGAAGTTCAATTCCATTCACTAAACTAATATATATAACTTCAATTCATTTACTTAATCTTTACAATTTTCAATCTCAATATTTCTTTTTTCTGATTAATTCGCAAAACAAATCGATTCTAATAAATTGTTACGATATTTCTTAGATTTGCCCGCCTGTTGTAGGAGGTGTCTACAAGCTAATCATTGCATGCTAAATACCTTATACTCAGGTTCAGCACGAACCGGATCCCCGCCTCGAAATCCCCTTTCTCTCATCTCTCGAATTTGCTTCGAGTGACTGAAGGTCATATCACTTTGGTGTTGTCCATATTCGCATAGGAACTGTTTGGGAGTATAAACTACAAGATTGACAACTACGTCATAAATTTATAATGGTTTCACCCGACGGAGCGCCTTTCGTTGTTTTTGTTGGAATGATTCAGGTGACGAAACGGGAAACTTAATTTCAAGAAATTGTCAAAATAAAATTTGATGAATAGAAAATATAGATAGTCCTGGAAGACACGGCCTTTACAATATTCCTAACGTAGTTTCAGCTTGTGGCAAGGGACGACGAAAATGAAACAAAGTATTAGTATTTAAAGCGACACAGAGCAGATACCACTCAATGCACTTTACCATGGTGGTTACGTTCTATATGAGATGTTTTCCGATCAGAATGCCGTCTGATTTTGGCCTTGCTCAGTGCGATACAATGTATAGCATAGAGAAATTAATCAAATAAAGTTGGAATATAGTTGGAATTTCATAGCATATGTACAACGCGTATATATCAGATCATGTCCAATTTACTCAATCTTTAATATTTATCCATACTGCTCTTCTCGCAAATTTGCGTGGAGGAGGCATTTCACACCCTCTCTCTGTTTCTGCATTTACATGTCTCTGATTAGACTAAGTAACCCATCTGCTGACCTACATAACTAACTTGTTTTTTTCCGCGTGTTTTGAAAAAGTTATTCAATTCCTCATCCGTGCTCTCTACATGAATAGAAGTTTATTCAAATATTAAATTATTCTGTATCTTCCTATAGTTATCTGATCAGACCCACCAAATACTAATGCATGATTCGGACCGAACCAGAGTACGGTGTACGGCCCAGCAAGATGAAAACTCAACATTCTACATAAAGTTTTATGTCTGTTTGAATAATAATGAAATGTGGTTACTATATATAAACGAGAGAATAGATGTGAGAGAAGCGAACAAATTTTGCGCGTTCATTTTATGAAAGAAGCGCGCATGTTAAATTCTTAAAGGGAATTTGGTTACATTCTGCGAAGTATGCGTAGTCCGCGGGGAAGTACCAGGTTTATTTGAAGTGAAGTTATTTGAACTGTTCGTCCTGTGTCTATTTTACAATGTCTAAGAACAATTAATATGATTCTATTCAACTCTAGATTCCAACATTAACTTGAACTATTGGACATCTTGCCACTAAGAAAACTGACTATACGATGTGTTAATCTGGTGAAATACAATGCCCTCATCTCCTTCGACCCACTGAAAAAGTATATTCCATCAATATACTATTATTTTTTTTAAATTCCGGCGTGCTTGAGGCGCAGATTTTATTCATTTTAGCTGTATTCTCTGAAATTGACTGGAATATGAGTCTTTGCTTCAAAAAATAGTCCTCCCAAAAGGCACAAAAAGTTTTACGCGCCTTCGACTTGCAACATTCAAGTGTGACAGATGACATTTAACCCTCCGCCACTGAAGGTAACGATTTCCTCGGTGTATTTTCTGTATCGAAGTTCGCACTAAACAAGGTCGGAAACAACGGTAAAATGAACAAATCAGCGGTTCGCCATTACATGGCCAAGAGCTACTATTCAATGCAGTATCAGCAAACTGCAATTTGAGCGAGTATATGTTGTGGACAATGATAGAGTTATCTACCACCTCTTTGATCCTTTTCAATCGCCTTTTACAACAAAGAAAATATTTAGGACAATTCACATGAAATTTTCAATTTCAAACAATAAAATCAGGTCGTTTTTGACTCTCAACCACGCTAAGAATAATTTCTAATAAAAAGTCTAATGATGAGTGAAATTGTATGAGTGTTGGTAAGGCGCTGTCATCATTGAAATGCATACCTCTTAGATTTGAGATTCGATTCGAAAAAGGTTCGGTCTCTATGATTCGAATACTATATTTTGTGATTCGATATTCATTTGGTTTTTAAACGAAATCTGATCTGATACACTAGCGCTTTAATGGGAGGGGCTGTGGTGACAAATCTCTCCAAAAATGCAGAATGACCTATAAAGTACTTTGAAAAATCCCAAAAAATATTTTAAATATTCGAGACCGAAAATATTTCGCAACCTTGTGGCTGCAAATCTTTGAGTGTTTCACCTGGATTTATCCTCAGATCGGAACAGTGCCTAAAACGGTGAAACAGCACCCCCCCCCCCCCCCCCCCCCACAGAGCATTTCAAACATCCTAATTATATCAGATATTTTATTGGTTCAATTATTTTATTTACTATTTAGTACATCGGGCTCAAAGTTGGATAATCTAATATTCTGATACTCAATTCTGAATTCATTTTCTGATTGTCACACATGTGCAAAGCTTCTATTCATCCAACTAATCGAATATTATTTCATCATATTCATCCTATTGCTCTTCGGGAGACTTTTTTAATGAAAAAATAGGCCAAATACCGACCAGGGCTAAACTACCTTTTTTCGAGTTTGTGTACTCTGCACACCGCGGAACTTCACATCCATGATTATTTAAACACTTACCATATGTCATGTGACCAAGCAGCTCAACTGTTAACAACAAAATTATATGATCCCTGGATGGAACATGTTTTGTACTATGTGAACTATATGTCTTTGATAGATAGTCACAGGTCACAGATATTCTTCCAAGCATGAGCCATTGATAAACTGAGCTTAGACTGAACGATTCATTAGCGACTCGTGCTCGAGGAATATCCTTTGATAATGTTTATTTTCCGCCCACTAACAGACAAACAACCAAAAGGTAAGACTAACAGTGACCGATAGTGACCTGCTGCGGCGGTAGTCTGTTTCGTTTCGTTTTGTTCGCGCGTGATTCCTCATACCTCCTCTTACCCATGGCTACTATTCCGTATTACCTTACAAATTTATAATGGCTCACTGTACGGCGGTAGTCTGTTTCGTTCCGTTTTGTTCGCGCGTGACTCTCTATTACTCCGTCTCTTACCTTTATTTACTATTCCGTATTCGAAATTCTATGTATTCAAAGAATAATGATTTGGAATTGGATATTTTTCTGAATCAAATGGCAAAACCAAATCAATTATGCAGGTCAGAAGAATGGTTGATGAGTTTATGCAGAGACATATAAAGCCTTTAAGGTTATAGAAACTTTCAAAATAAGAGGAGGGGAGGAGAGAAATCTTTCCGGCTAATTTTGGAGCCTTCTGTTTTGTTTCAAATAGAAGAATTTTTTGGGTGTACATTCGCGTTTCACGGATGTTTTTAACATTTTTTTCAAAAAATATTTAATTTTTGTGTCAGTCGTCCTTATGCCTTCATTCTGAGGAACAGAATGACACGATTGATTTAGTTTGTTAAGAAGGTCCGATATATACCGCCTGTACATGTGCTATGAATTTGGGTTTGAGATCTGTTACTACATATGTTACTACGAGTTATTACACGATGTAGTGTCAGCAACTGCACTTTAAGCGGAAAGCATACCACGTGAAACCACCACAGTA
This sequence comes from Styela plicata, assembly GCA_963675895.2. Classification (NCBI taxonomy): domain Eukaryota; kingdom Metazoa; phylum Chordata; class Ascidiacea; order Stolidobranchia; family Styelidae; genus Styela; species Styela plicata. Next base: position 19,424,862 of record OZ023142.1, on the reverse strand, counting down.
AAGTATAGTAAGTGGTATCTGCCCCGGACGACAGAAAAATAATCTACCACTTCTTCGTTACTCTTTAGTCGCCTCTTGCAACACGGAGGAAAGACGTTAGAACTATTCTAAATCTAATGTCGTACTGGGTTATTGATGTTTTTATGAGCCTCATCGGCGCAATCCATCAGTGGCACATACTTGAAAAAAGTGGCGAGGCAGGATTTTTTGACTGGGAACTCTTTTAAAACCACCCGATTTGTATTATTTCTGTATTTTTTCATATTTTCAATGAGATTCAATTGAAACGATTTGAATAATATGTTTTAGTCGGAAAGGACTTTGCTTAGAAACTTGTTCTAAACGGGCCAAGGGCCAAGGAAAGGCCAGAAAACTTTCGTGTCGTCTCAAGATGACGTCGTCACAGGTAAGTTAGCGGTTGTTAACCTTGAATGATGTTTTGGAATCACTAAATAAACTCATCTTGGAACTTTATTGCACATGTTAGGTCGGATTACGTCCAAAATAGAATTTCTATGGAATGGCGTTGTTTAATTCCGAATGCTCGCTATTAAAAAGTAAGTCTGAAGCTCTCAAATTTTGCAGAAGCATTTTCATTTGATTTTTTGTGCCTACGTCGATCTTTTTGCAAATAAGAATGATAACTGGATTCATATACTCGGATTCTCCAAATCCAATTAAATCTACAATTTTCTTTTGTCTGTACACGAATTTATACTTTTTTAAAATCCAATCCATTTCTCTCCTATGACGACTTTTGAACGTATGATATGACTGAATCGTTTTATCTTACACTTTTTCCTTCATGTTCTCTCTCCCTGAGAACCGGCTCGTTGATCCATGCCTACAACTCAACACAGGTCGTTAAAGGCCGATAAGTGGGTTTAAAAGAAAAAATATTGCGGCAAATCAATTCTTTCCCAATATCAACGTACCTCCAAGTGGACCTCTGCGTATTTTCTGAATATATAATATATAAATGAATATATATTTCCCAGAAACCATAGGCTAGTTCAGTGTTGCTGCCAGTATACCATAGTGTGTGATTAGATTACACAATATTAATAAAGGGTTTATGTTACTGAGAGCAAAAACAATTTTTGGCATCTCCAAATATTTACCCTTTAAAAGTAGACCTGCTTTCCAAATTCAAGAGCATCGGAACTATATTTCGGTATTCCCGTATACCAACACTCTTGTCGTTCGACATATCAATAGCAAGGCATATCAATAGCATTCTTTAGTTAGATGTATTTCCTGGGTGTCGAGGCGACTAAAAGGAAGCAAATAAGTGGTAGTAGATTTTACTATCGCCCAGGGCAGATACCCCTCACTGCGCTTTACAACAGCGTTCAGCATTCATTGTTCAGAGTGCAGTTGCTTGTACTACATGTTTTAGTAGCTTTTTGCTATATTAAGTGGCCGTTAGTTGGTTCCTTTTAGGCTCTGCTTCCGTCCTTGCTCAGAGTGAATTAAAAAATAAATAAATAAAATGTTTGTCTTCGCAGGAAGTAAAATGCGGGAGACATCGAGCATGACAAATGACATCCTGTCATTTCAATTTCCGGTTAAATGAACGGTAGAGAAATGATCGACAGTTCTTACTGTAAAACACTCGGGCTATTCTTAAATTCGCGTTCTGTAATATCAAATTTTATTTACATCTCATATAGCGGGCTCAAATGCTTCAATAATAAACCCTCAGAAACGTAATAATATAGCGCAGTGAAAATCCATAGCGTAAAATGTAAGAGAACTTCCAATCGCGCGATCCATTTACAATTCGTAACCAGCAATAGATGGGATAATAATTTTTTACTGGGAATATTACTTGCTTCAAATGATATTGACATTTATATATTATAATTTTCGTGCATTGTGCAACTTGAATTTGAAAATGTAATAATATAAAATTAATAATAATAAACTGTATTTCATAGTATGCGATTACCTATTTCATTCAATTACGAGATTCATTTTGCCACTTTTCATTCCACCCAGTGAGTAATAAACGAGGATGTGGTAAGGTTGCCAAGAATATTGTTCCAACTCTTGGTGTTACAGTGCCCCAGCTTATTACCCTCTGAAGCCTCTTTCGTCCATTGATATCATCCACTCTTCGTCGATAATCGAATTTGCAAGATTCATCAGACCTAGTGTGGGCAGCCACTAGAATGTTTGTCTCTTGTTTGAAAAACAAAATGGCGGAATATTTGTTGCAAACGAATCAAAACATTTGAGCGCCATCTAACGGACAACAGTATACATACGAAGGATGTGTTTCCATTCGTTTGGAATAAGAAATCTGACCAAAATCGATTGTATTTTGTCGTTAAAAAAAAGCAAAAGTTACAAAAATTCTACTTGTGAACCTTTGAACGATTAACAATTGATTCGCATCAAATGTGCTTCGAATCAATTCGGATCACCGAATCAAATTGCCTAGCGGTGCTGCTTCCGATCTCGCTTAGTGCGAGTTTCAACGAAAAAACTTTTTACTGTAGACTCACCTACTAATATCCAATCAATACTACAAACTTATTTCATTTTATTAGTTCAAAAAGAAAAGAAAATGGTAGAAAAGAAGTAAATAATATCAAAATGTGCAACGTCACTAATATATCATAACATTTGCAAACATATTTCGAATCCAAATTCTTTTATCGAATCGAATAAACGCAAATTTAGAACCTCCACAAATTTAATTTTGCTAAGATGCATCTATTTTTTGATACAATATATATTTAAAGTTTTTCGAATCGAATAATTTCGAAAATGTTTGTATTATAGTCGATTCGGATCTTCGAACGTATGGGACATTCCAAAAATTCGATTGGCCAAAGTAGGGAGAGGTTAACACTCTCAAATACATCTATCTTCGAATCGAATACGGGGATTCTTCGCTTCGAATTAGATGATTAATCATCATCACCCAGTGCAGATACTACCCGCTGCACTTAAGCAAAGCGATTCAATTTCGTTTGGTACGTTTTCAGCTTAATGTGCATTTGCCGACATATTTTTTGAAAAGATTTATTTTCGTTACTGGTATCATTTTAGCTTTGCTGCTTCTTCCGACGTCGCTTAGATTTCAATTAGACTAGTGGATGTGTATTTCAGCTACGCTTGAAGTGCCTTGTTGGAGGGCACTCTTGGTGGTGAAATGGCAAGTTATCGAACCATAGCCGGCCGTATGGGACTCGAACGAAAAAAATATATTTTTAAACCCCCTTTTTCAGAGTTTTTATAAATCCACATATGCGTATATTTGATGCTAATAGCCTGCACATTTAATTGAAATCGACACTGGTAGACAGGGCACCAAATGTAAAAGAATATTTACGCGCGGCCGCTTTATTTTTAACCACGTTATCGGACAAAATTGGTAAAAGTCGATTTATAGTTTTATTTCAGTATTTATGGCGTATATCGTGTTGGCATCACAGTTTGGAGATTTCGGGTTCGAGTCCCGACAAGTGCGAATCATTAATCTAAGTACACATTTCAACCAGGAGTATAAGAAGTGGTAGGTGGTTTTACCATCACCCAGGGCAGATACCACTCACTGCACATTGTCATGGCGGCTCAATTATGTTTGCAATGTTTTCCGCTTAGATTACAGTTGCTGGTACTACATGAGCGAACCGGATAGTTGATATCTTTGAAACAACACTAACCCTGTTCGTCTATGAATGACCGCTGGTACAAGACCGTGTTCAGGGTGATGCACTCAAAGAAGAGGTTACAGAAGAAGTTGTCGAGTGAAATCACTGTTAAATATTTGGATATTTTACTGCAGTTTTGTGTAGCAAACGTTCAAGTAAACAGTAATTTTTCTTCCGAATCAAGTCCAGTCTTTTTTTCCACATCGATATGATTTCCTAACTTTGCTTGTCTGACTTGAGTCCATCGCTCAAAAAATATAAGGTAGACGGTAAAATGTAGTCAATATCAAAAAGACTACGGAAATCAATACATGCAAAGTGCCACTGTTAGGCGCGGATTTTTGTAGTGAATGTATATCTGTTCTATGTTACTCGCAAAGTGTCTGGCCCTGCCCGTTGGCGAAACGATCAAGCATCGAAACATCGTCCTTTCGGACAATACGATCATGTTTAACCAAGTGAACCACCAAGCCCGGCTTCTCATTGGTCGACCAGATGTTAAGTTTTTGAATAGTAGGATGAACATTTTTATGCGCTTGGTGCCGCTAAAGAGTGTATAATAATCATGCAGCATACTTGGATAAGCCGCCATTTTGTTTTGAATCAACGAAAATATTTTCGACGTTTGCATGTATGTTTAATTATCTCAAACAATGAAGATAACAGTGGAATAACAATCAAATAGATATAATTGAGTTGGGCCATTACACTTACAAGAACCGGTAGGCTTTAGATACTAACGTGCGACGTATTCCTCGGAACTAATGGTGGATGAATATTTCTCAAACTAGGTAAAGTAAAGCGAATTTACCACAAAACTAGCTAAAGTATCACTAGGTAATCTAGTTTTATTTTCAAAACTAGGTTGTAACGAAATTAAAAAAAGGTGAACTATGTAATTTTTGTTTGGCTGCATTTAAGGCATAGTAGATAGACATGTTCTATATTTAAAGCTTTTTTATAATGAAAATAAGATTCACCTAAATTTTTTATACTAGGTATCTAGTTTTTCAACCAGGTGCTTAGTTGTAAAATAAGCCAATTTACCTATTTCACCCAGTAAATTTATTAGATAAAATAGGAAACAGAAAACTCGGTAAAAACTCAAACCAGGTTAGTTATATTTTCTTGGAACCAGGTAAAAGTACTTTGAAAATAAACTAGGTTTACTAGGTCAGCTAGATACTTTTACCTTGAATTACCAAACACTACCTGGACCCACTAGCGATCAACAAATCTCAGAGTGGCATTCTCTGCTTAAGTGACATTCTAAATCTTACAATAAACTTATATTTCTGTGGAATGAGAACATGATATTTTTGGTACTCCAAGTGCTTTAAAACGCAGCAATTCTCAAAATTTTGAAGCGCATAACATATTACACTTATTTAGCCTATTTTAGACTCTATAAGTCTCGTTCTAGACCTTACAAGACTTATTCTAAAAAATTTTTTAATTTTTCATTGGTGCATACAATAAAAACGTACTATGTAGACGTGCTTGCACGCCCCCATTATGGCGACATGATTTGTTCAAGAAATATTTTCGAATTTTTTAATACTTTTTTGGGATTCTAAATACGCATTTACAAACAACTAAATAAATGAAAATTGTTTTTTAAGTACAGTAATGCGAAACATGAGTGCAGCATATGCAACTCACATTGCGGTAACAGGTTCGTGTGGATGAACCTAGAATAGATGAAAAAAATTCAAGAACCACCACGGTCAAGTGCCGTGAGTGGTATCTCCTCAGGGCATTGGGAAAGCCATTTTGCTCTTGGTTTGACGATACTTACAATGAATATAGATTAAAAATTACTCCAATCAGATAATCTGCTTACTTAAATATTTGGTTGTTGGAATCATCCAATACTAATTGACATCAGAGATTCATTGATATGAGAGCTTCGTGTCGCTAAAGAGTGCAAACTACCAATCTTATACATCAATTGGCCGCCATTTTGTTTTTTTTTTCGCACGACCCTAAACCCGAAAGCTTCGTCTTAAAGGTGCCAACCAAAAGTTATCCAAATGGAAGAGTACAATATTTGGTGCCAGCACATGCACTCTAAGCACTTAAGGTTTAATATGAGCGATTATTGTCACCAAATAATGAAAATTAATAACTTTTTACATCGTTCGTCCACCATTTTGATTTTTCGCTTTAACTCTTCAAGCTAATAGCATCGTCTAAAATCTGCCAACAAACGGCCATTTGAATGGCAAAGATGTGGTGCCAGCACCTGCACTATGAGCGGAAACACTCCATCCAGCCACTCCAGCTAGAGCTGGACAAAAGCACAATAAGTGGAATCTGTCGCCCTTTTACTCAGATAATTTGACTCAGCCATAGAAATAAAGAAATATTTGGCCACGAAATTCATCAAAAGTGATATAGGCAAACTGTAAAAGATAATGCACTTTCAATGCGGACTATCGTCGAAGCAAATTTTGTAAACAAAGGTCACTGATGGATCGCGTCGATAAGACACGGTCCATCTGTAGCGCATACTTGACAAAATAAAATGTCTTGTTGGGAATACATCGATCGATCGCCATTTTGTTCTTTTCTCTCTAATCATGGTAGAAAGCATTGCTTTGGAGGAAGCAACTAACTGTTATTTAAATGGCAAAGAAATATTATAATATGTAGTGTGAGCAACTGCACCCAGAGCGGAAAACACTTCATACGGAACTGAACCGCCATTGTTAAAGTGTATTGAGTGGTATCTGCCCCGGGTGATCGGGAATGTTATGGAAGTTTGAAATATTTTTTTGTTTTTGAAGGAAATATCGATTAAAGTAATATCGAATCGAATATTTTCGAATATCAAGTTATTTGATTTTTAAACTTAATTTTGGAAAATTGTGCTGAGCTTACCACTGGTTCCACGATCGGGGCAGAGAATCTAAAATGGCGTCATTTTAATAATAATCCAGTATCCCCAGTCGAGAAAACGCGTTCCATCTGTGGTTCATGCAATGTAAAATCAAATTTAGTATTGGGATTTCATGTTTATTAAAGGAAATCCTTCTAAATGTCATATTTGATGTGATAAAAGTCATTTTGAATAAATATTGCGACATTTTGCTTTTCCAATCCGCAGTTTTATATTCTCGCATGTGATTCACCAAAGGAATACGTCTTGGAGACACAGCGTGACCTACACCCCCTCCCACATAAACTAAAAATTAGGGATAAAATTATGAAAAAGGCACCAAGACTCTGCGCGCCAGGCTTTTCTCTATTATAAGAAACAATTATCAAAAGATGTTTTTGGGCCAAGATTTTGCTTTTTTTGCAAAATGAAACATTAAAATCTTGACAATGCTCCTCAATTCTGAAAATGCGTCATATTCATTTCACATAAATCGAGTAAAAAGTAAACACACACATCGAGGTAAGGTCGAAATAAAATTAAAAATATTTTCTTTGTCTGGTTAACGTACAACCAAATCCTTATCCAACTTCTATTGTGAATTCGTCTTCTTGACGCAAATATGCTACAGAAAGAATATAAGCTAACTAGACAAGAGGTTCAATAGTCTCAGCAATTTGAATAATTTCCAAATGCTTGTCTGAGGAAATCTGACCCTGGTTGGACGAAACGTTATATGTGTTAGAAAGGCTCCTCAACAAATGCATAACAAATACACTACACAAACACGGGATAAACTAAAACGATAATCGGCAACCTTCCTTGATTTATTTCTTTTCTGGAGTTTGAAATATTGATCTGGAATTGAAATACAATGCTCAGGCGACCTCAGATTGAGTTTTGTTTAAATATATAACTGACTTTAATACTATTCCGTTCAAGATTCTATGTAAATAGATTTGTATGATGAAGATAATGAAGGGTGCGATAGAAAGAAAATGAGGTACCAAATAAGATACACTCTTACAAATGCGCAGTAAATTTACTTTTAATTTCTAGTAATTGTACATTTCCAAAATTCAAAACCGACTTGTTGATGAGATGAATGAAAAGGATGGGCTGTTTAAAGATGCACCTTGGCAGGGCGTTCCATCAACAGACCTTAATTGGACAAAAAAGTCGATCTTAAAGTTTCATTTCAATATCACCAAAGTCAAATTACTATTAAAAACCGTAAAACTTTACTGCGTTTTTTTAGCCGGCGTGGTGGCTCAGCCGGTTATTAATTGAATAAAATAAGGGATCAAAGATTATTTCATGTTGTTCATTTCTAACTAAATTAATATAAAAATTGGCAAATTTAATGAAAATAATAACAAAGTTTGAAATAAATAATGGGATCATTATTATAAGATCGTTAAGAACTGTCTATATATCTGACATGATGGTTTAAATTAAGTTGGAAGAGTCTTTGCTAGATGAAGAGATATTTTTACGTTAGTCGGTTCATTTCAGACACTGCTTTCGATCTTGCTTAGAGTGAACTCAAATATGAATAATAATTTAAATAAAATGTTGGAATGATTCATTTGAACCTAATTTCAAGAAATTATCAAAATAAAATTGATGAATAAAAATATATATATAGCCCTGAAAGACACGGTCTTTATAATAGCCCTAACGTAGTTTCAGCATGTGGAAAGAGAAGACAAAAAATAAACCTAAGGAGTAATAGACGTATATAACGCGCACACAGAGCAGATACCACTCACTGCACTTTACCATGATAGTTTTTTTATGGAATGTGTCCGGCTTAGAGTTGAGTTGCTGACGTACATATAGTACTATCTTTTTGCCATTCTAGTGGGTGTTAGGTGGCTCCTTTAAGTGTTGTTTTGACCTTGTTCAGCCTCTGTTCTAACGAAAAGTAAAAAAAGCAAAGAATAAATGCAAAATTACAAAATAAATTAGTAATAATAATCAGGCTACACTGTGACAAATGTGCAGTAAAGTAACTGTTTGTTTCCAGTAATCGCTTATTCCTTGGCTGTATGTTCCATTAACAGCCCATAATTGACCCAAAAAGTCGATTTTGTATCATTATCTCAATATCACCGAGTAAAATTACTGTCAAAAACGGTGATTTTACCGCATTTTTGTTACAGTGTAGTTTCGAATTCTCAACCTCTGTTCACTCCATCAACATTAGCAGTCAAGTTATTGAAGTCGATATTTTTTCTTGAGTCAATACGTAATGTAGTCCAACTCAATGATGACGTCATCATGACGCAATAGGTGAGCAGTGGACGTGCGTTGAATTGCAGTTGAACCACCCTCCATATCTGAAGTTGGTGCGATATTAAACATTCGTTCTCTCGTCACTGATGTATTATATCTGTAGTGAGCACGGTTCGATCTTTGCCGATCAGTGTTGACAGATATCGGTTGATTTCCTCCGATATCCGACATTGGTGGAGCAAATAGTAAACGAATTGGATCGTCGTTGAATGCTCGATCCATGATGACGTTGTATGATTAATCCTTTGAAGAAAAACAGTAACTTTTTATGTTATCTTTTATTTAGTTTGCAAATGTATTTACTATTAATGTCTTCTGCTTAATACAAGGTATATCAAATAGAAATTAATTAGTATAACTGTTACAATAGAGCGGTTGTTTTTTAAATTGTTGACCCCCAACCCCCTCACAGTCAATTCTGCCTGTGGCCTTCATACGGCTTCACCAGATTCCCCCTCCCCGGTTCAAGGTTCTGAATACTTCACTAATTGTTATCAACAACAATGAACGAATTTCACCTTGTTCAACGCTCCATGAAAAACATATTAAAACAACTTGATCAATCATGCTATTCTTTACTCTCTTTATCTACAACTATACTGTAAAAATTTCACAACCACATGGAGCGAGTGCATTCTATGGGTACTTACTCCGGGAAGACCGAATTGAAAAAAAAACAGTTATTTAACATCGTCTACTCGTTTCCTCAACCCTAAATATTTCCTGTGTTCCTAGCGCTTTTAGATCTATGACTTGCAGTTGTCGGTTCCAAGCCCGGAACAAGCATTTCTATCTAACCACCATTTAATCTCTAATACGAACGTACGTATGGAAATAACGTTCGATAGATTTTATGGCATACAAACAGCGCCACCACGCCTTGCGACCTCAAATGAGAGAGAGTATGGTTCATTCAATCATGCGCGAAAACGTGATGCTGTTCCTCGTGAAAGAGGTGTGTCAATGGTACCAATTTCAGAAGAAAAAAAGAACAAGTGTTGCGTTCAATTCTGGTTTGGTAGTGTTTTTTCAAGTTTATAGTTTGAATAGTTATAGTTTGATAGTGTGTGTATGGATACTTGTGTAAGTGTGTTTTGATTCCAAAAAATTGCTAACTTTGCGCTGTTTTGTTTTTATTTCAACAAAACAATGAATATATTGACAAAATTGTCGTTGTAAGCAAGAGAAAAATTAATAGATATTAATATTTTTGTATATTTGGAGAGCTTTGAACCCTCTTTCAATATTCATCATTGGAATGTTTTCTCCCCATTCCATTGAAATCATATTTAAGACCTGAACTGACCCGACACGCGCAAAAAAGTTTAAAGATGGTTAAATTTGTGATCCTAAAACTTCATTTAAAGTTAAGAATCGCTAATATATATAAGCATCATAAGCTCGTGACGTCACAAAGTTTTACTTTTCACTACTCCCTGGTTAGAACCCCAACCCCCTTCTCTACTAAAGGTCAAACTACGCCACTAATTGTTATCAACTACAATTTGAAATATTTTCGACTTGTTCCACATCCCATGGAATATATATCTTCACAAATTTCAAATCCGCAAAGGGCGAGTGCATTGCTGTGTACTTGCTCAAGGAGAACAAAAGTAAGTAAATTAAATCAATTATTCAACATTGCCTGCTTTTTTTTCCTTCGCACTAAAATTTAATTTCCAGATACTACTACTGTTCCTAACACTTTATCTATGTCTATAACTTGTCGCTACCAAGTGCGGAATGAAGATGTCCTTAAATTTATCATATGCTGCGTATTCCAATAGAAAAGGTTGCGAGAGAGATCGGTTAACATTTGTCATGCATCAGTGGTTTTGTCTGCTTCCAGTTCTGTAGGGGAATACCCGACGGCAAGTCGACGATAAGAGGACACAAAATATTGGCTCAAGACAAGCGCGTTCGTTCGTTCGACAAAAATGTTCGCAGCAACATTTTGGTCGAAGACGCATTTTTTCCCCCTTTAGCTAATACCGGCTCCTAAATATTCTTCAATAAATTCGCGCCTTCAGTTTGATTTTTTTATCATTTCTTGCCATAAAATTGTATGTTTTGCTGAGAAAATATTTCCATACGTCAACCATTATGACCTCACGAATTTTTGGCCTCACTTCATATCCCACCAAAACAATTCTGTATGCGCTACAGTACAGCACATCCTTCACTTTATTTTAAATTTGATCTAATTTACCTAATTTATCAATTTCTCTGCATTGCAGCGCACATTTGTAGTGGAATCGCTAGAAATGTTTTTTTTGTTTATCACAGTGATTCAATCCCTATTGGGATCTTTTCCACTCGTTAGATCGTTAGTTATTTCCTTTTATTCGTTCGATCGAGCCGTGCGAAAAGCAAAAATTTACCAAACATGATGCTCAAGTTTAAATTTAATAATTTTTATCTATATTCTCGTGCCTATTGATTTAAGCACTGATTTTTCTAGGAGAATTTACTCAGAGCAAAAAACCGGAGACAGTGCCCGAAAGGATGAGACAACAACCTCCACGAACATTTAAAGAACAATTTTAAAGAACATTTAAAAATCTTAATTATATTTTATATTTCACTGATTCAATAATTTAGCTATTCGCTATCGAATCGGGATCAAAGTTGGACAATCGTTCAATCTCATACTCAATTCTGAATTAATTTTCTGATTGTCATACATGTGCAAAGCTTCTACACTTCCAACTAATCGAATATTGTTTTGTCATATTCATCTTATTGCTGTTCGAGAGACCTTCTATATCAAATTTGTAAAAAAAGGGGCGTGATACGAATACCGCCAAGCCTCGCATCGATGATTATTACACAGAACATACGTCACGTGACCAAGCAGCTCAATTGCTGACAAATTCTATCCTTCCCCTGGATAGAACATGATCCTGCGTGTATTTGCTATTCGCCATTGATTTATAAGTGCAATTTCATTCACTTAATCTTTACTATTTTTATTCTCAATATTTTTTAGTTCTGGTTGATTCCAAAATAATCTATTCTAATAAATTCCTTGAATAACTTTTACATTTTCCTACCTTTCGTAAGAGGGTTAGCAATGAGGTAAGGTAGTATTTCGCCGTGGGTCTGAGAAAATAATATCTACAATACCGTCACAGATAATCTCCCAAACATGAGCCACCACATATAAACTGTGCATAGACCGAGCGTTTCATTTGCGACACGCTTTAACAAAACATGTCCTTTGATAATGTTTATTTCTGTTGCCTTTTTTTATATACAGACTGAATAAAATATCTCTCGTTTTTTGATGAACACTCATAACAAAAATTCTCCCCAAACCTGAGCCATATATAAACTGCGCACAGACCGGACGCTTCGTTAGCGACAAGCTTGACTAAACACGTCCTTTAATAATGTTTCTTTTTCTTGCTCGTTTCTCTCGTTATACGGTGTTACTAGTGCAATGCCATCCTCGTAAATTGGGCAACAAAGGACGAACCCTGAATCTTCTTCGATAAATTCGCGCCTTCAGTTTGATTTTAATATCCTTTCTAAAGGTGAAATTGTATGTTTTGTTCAGAAAATATTTCCATACGTCACCCATTATGATGACGTCAGGAATTTTTGGCCTCATTTTGTATCCGATCAAAACATTTCTGTATGCGCTACAGTGCAGCACATCCTTTGATTTGTTTTGAATTTGATCTAATTTACCTGATTTACCTCAGCGCACATTTGTAATTGAATCGCTACGAAGGTTTTTTTCATCACAGTGGTTCAAACCTCATTGGGATCTTTTCCACTCGTTAGATCGTTAGTTATTTCCTTTTATTCGTTCGATCGAGCCGTGCGAAGAACAAAAATTTACTAAACATGATGCTTAAGTTTAAATGTAATAATTTTTATTTATATTTCCCGTGATTATTGATTTAAAGCACTGATTTTTCGATGAGAATTTACTCAGAGCAGAACCGGAGACAGTGCCTGAAAGGATGAGACAACAACCTCCACGACAGAACATCCAAGTATCCTAATTATATCACATATTTAATTGGTTCAATAATTTAGTTCCTAGTCAGCGAATCAGGAAGCAGGAAAGTTGGACAATCGTTCAATCTGATACTCAATTCTGCCAAACATGTGCAAATGTTCCTATTCTTCAAACTAATCGAATATTGTTTCATCATATTTATCCTATTGCTGTTCTAGAGACTTTTCTATATCAAGTGTGTAAAAAAAGACGAAATATGGACTATACGGTCAAAAAATCATGGAAACAACTTCGCCTTGAGTTATTTCGCTGCGCTGCACACCACAAAACCATCCCATCGATGATTATTACACAGAACATACGTCACGAGATCAAGCAGTTCAGTTGCTAACAATTGACGAAACTAACTAACATCGAAATTCTATCCTTCCCCTGGATAGAACATGTTCCTGCGTCTATTTACTATTCGTCATTGACTTAGAAGTTCAATTCCATTCACTAAACTAATATATATAACTTCAATTCATTTACTTAATCTTTACAATTTTCAATCTCAATATTTCTTTTTTCTGATTAATTCGCAAAAAAACAAATCGATTCTAATAAATTGTTACGATATTTCTTAGATTTGCCCGCCTGTTGTAGGAGGTGTCTACAAGCTAATCATTGCATGCTAAATACCTTATACTCAGGTTCAGCACGAACCGGATCCCCGCCTCGAAATCCCCTTTCTCTCATCTCTCGAATTTGCTTCGAGTGACTGAAGGTCATATCACTTTGGTGTTGTCCATATTCGCATAGGAACTGTTTGGGAGTATAAACTACAAGATTGACAACTACGTCATAAATTTATAATGGTTTCACAACCCGACGGAGCGCCTTTTCGTTGTTTTTTGTTGGAATGATTCAGGTGACGAAACGGGAACTTAATTTCAAGAAATTGTCAAAATAAAATTGATGAATAGAAAATATAGATAGTCCTGGAAGACACGGCCTTTACAATATTCCTAACGTAGTTTCAGCTTGTGGCAAGGGACGACGAAAATGAAACAAAGTATTAGTATTTAAAGCGACACAGAGCAGATACCACTCAATGCACTTTACCATGGTGGTTACGTTCTATATGAGATGTTTTCCGATCAGAATGCCGTCTGATTTTGGCCTTGCTCAGTGCGATACAATGTATAGCATAGAGAAATTAATCAAATAAAGTTGGAATATAGTTGGAATTTCATAGCATATGTACAACGCGTATATATCAGATCATGTTCAATTTACTCAATCTTTAATATTTATCCATACTGCTCTTCTCGCAAATTCGCGTGGAGGAGGCATTTCACACCCTCTCTCTGTTTCTGCATTTACATGTCTCTGATTAGACTAAGTAACCCTTCTACTGACCTACATAACTAACTTGTTTTTTCCGTGTGATTTTCAAAAATTATTCAATTCCTCATCCGTGCTCTCTACATGAATAGAAGTTTATTCAAATATTAAATTATTCTGTATCTTCCTATAGTTATCTGATCAGACCCACCAAATACTAATGCATGATTCGGACCGAACCAGAGTACGGTGTACGGCCCAGCAAGATGAAAACTCAACATTCTACATAAAGTTTTATGTCTGTTTGAATAATAATGAAATGTGGTTACTATATATAAACGAGAGAATAGATGTGAGAGAAGCGAACAAATTTTGCGCATTCATTTTATGAAAGAAGCGCGCATGTTAAATTCTTAAAGGGAATTTGGTTACATTCTGCGAAGTATGCGTAGTCCGCGGGGAAGTACCAGGTTATTTGAAGTGAAGTTATTTGAACTGTTCGTCCTGTGTCTATTTTACAATGTCTAAGAACAATTAATATGATTCTATTCAACTCTAGATTCCAACATTAACTTGAACTATTAGACATCTTGCCACTAGGAAAACTGACCATGCGATGTGTTAATCTGGTGAAATACAATGCCCTCATCTCCTTTCACATACTGAAAAAGTATATTCCATCAATATACTATTATTTTTTTTTAAATTCCGGCGCGCTTGAGGCACAGATTTATTTATTTTAGCTGTATTCTCTGAAATTGACCGAAATATTGGTCTTTGCTTCAAAAAATAGTTCCCACAAAAAGCACAAAAAGTTTTACGCGCCTTCGACTTGCAACATTCAAATGAGATAAATGACATTTAACCCTGTGAACATAGGTTGAGAGTTCGAAACTACACTGTAACAAAAATGCGGTAAAAGCAACCTTATTTTTGGCTGTACTTTTACTCTGTGATATTGAAATAAAGCTACGATATCAACTTTTTTGCCCAATTATGGACTGATGATGGAACGTTCCGCCAAGATGCATCCATCAACCGCCCATAATTGGAATTTATCCTCATCTCAACTCGTCGGTTTTGAATTTCTTAAAAGTATTCAATTACTGGAAATTAACAGTAAATTTACTGCACATTTATCATAGTGTAGGTTGATATTTTATTATTTTGAAACCTTATCGAAATGCTGATTTTGCCTTTAAAAGTGTCGCTTGTCTGATGATTTTATTACTGATCATATTTACCTTGAAGTTCCAAACAAAAAGTCAATAAGTTGAAATTATTTTTGCCATTTCGAGATTTTCACTTTAATTTCTCTATTTTCTAGTATTTACCAATTTATTCTGTACATATGCAATTATTCTTTGTTGATTGATTGGATTCCACTGTTATGAACTGACTGAGAATGGACGTCTATGATAAAGTTGAGCGGAATATATTTTTCCGAGTTAACAAAAATCAATAACCAAAACCTCGCAAGTGCAAAATTTGACGTTATTTGTATAATGGTAGTTATAGTACGTGTACATTGGACATAAGCAACTGATAGATCACTAGCTTCTGCGTCCCTGAAGCGAAATTTCCACATTTCTTCAAAAATAATGAATGGAACAAGCGATTAGAAAAAGAGAAACATTGCACTTACGAGGTTTCTGTTTTTATTTTTGTTTTATAATTCATGGAACACTGCTGGATCTGTATATCAAGATATTCTGAAGAACGAAAATCGAATTTTATTTCATTGAAAATTGGAAATTTTCCACTCAATTTTGCAAGTTGTGTCCTCATGACCGATTGATTCGAACAATATATGCTTCGAATCATTTCGAGTCAAATACTCGAATTCTTCAGCCCTATTTGTAATATTTGACTTGGTGGATATATGGTCCATGTTTGGCAAATACTATACAAACCGTTTTATTTTCTAATCCTCTACAATCAAGCTTGATCCAGCAAAGGCCCATATAAAAATCTCAATTCTTGATCAATATTAGTGACGTCCATATTCTTATTTTTTTATTTTTCTTCTTTTTATTTCCCTTTATCTCGCACCCGTTTGACACAAATCTGAAAATTGATGCAAATTTTAGCTTGTTCAAGCTCGGGCCACTGATGGATGCGATGATAAAGCGCGGTCCATCTGTGGCCCGAGATTGGCAGAATTCAATTTCTAATCGTGAACAAAGTTGTCACGAAATTTCTCATTTTCTCTAATTTCTCTACTATTGAAACAGGAGACTCGGAGTAAGAGGGGAAATAGATAATTTCGCTATCTTCCAGGGCAGATATCACTAACTGCACTTTACTATACTACTATATTTTACATAAGCAGTCGTCAGTTTGTTCTTTTTTGGTCTAATTGCGGACTTCCAACTTACAGTCAATTTCACTATAAAAAAATCTCAAATCTGCCCTGGGCGACAATCGATCGCTCCATTCTACCATGATTTGCATTCTAAATAAAATCATGAAACTGGGCGGTGGATAATCTCGAATATGAGAAAAAATCGATGTAACTTCCGTGGATTTAAAGAATTGTCAATTTTCGAAGTTTATTCAAACTTTGTATTTAACTAAAAAATACTTCGACAATTTCACAAATTTTAGAATTTTGCAAAAATATCATTTTTTCAAACAAATACGCAGAGTTAACTAAAAATCGAAGTCGATAGAATTATTGTAACAAAGTAAGATTCATCAATGATTTTATTGTAACAAAAAGAAATGTTTAGAATTTCTGTAAATATAACATTTAACAATTAGTTCAACAAATTAAAATTATCAGTAGAAGTTAACAGGATTCGAACCATCCATTCACTTGACATCCACAACTGGTCAGTTTTCTCTCATAATTTACCAAAAATCCCCCCCATCACCAAAAAAAGGGCTCCTTACGTAGTTGAGAAGGATCGAACTTGCAACTTTGACATACAAAATTTTTCATTTTTTTTCTTTTCACTCTGTGCTATCCAAGTCGTTTTTATTTGAAAAATAAATTTTATTCCATATAATGTGAGATCTTGTTTTGTCAGTTTTTATAGATATACACTGCGACAAAAAGCAGTAAACTTACTGGTGATTTGTAGTAATTGCATACTTCTAAAATCTGCGAACGCCTCGTTATTGAGATTTGTGCCAAGTATGTGCTGTCGATGAACGCACCTTGGCGGTTCGTTGCATTAACAGCCCATAATTGGTAAACAGTCGATATTGGCTTTATTTAAATATCACCGAGTAAAAATAATGTCAAAGAAAGGTTATCTTTTACTATAACAAAAGTACAGTGAATTTTTTTCTGGTCATTTGCAGTAATTGCCTATTTCCAAAGTTAAAAAAACGCTATGTTGATGATATTTTCGCCCATTATGACCTGTTGATGATGATGATGAACCGCACCCTCGTATATTTGGCCAAAAACGTCAATTTTGATTTTTTTCAATATCGCCAAATAAAATTACTGTCAAAGACCAGTGATTTTATTGTATTTTTGCAAAACTGTTACGGTTCGGTTATTAAGAAATCTTAGATCATATTGAAGGACTCGACGTATAGTGTAGAGCAGGGGTAAAAGGAGGTCAGAGTGCTGTCCAAAGAGAAGTGAACGATGGTCTTACAATCTCCCAGGGAGGATATAAATAATTGCACCCTACCATACACAGTGAACAGTAATCTGTTAGAGTGCCTTTTAAATAGATGTGACCGACGGCTGTACCATCTACCAGGGTAGATATAAATAATTGCACCCTACCCTTCACGTGTGTAGAGTTTAGTTATCTCTTCGAGTGTAATTCAAAAGGAAGTAGTCGATGGCTGTACTATCGCCCAGAGAAGATCTCAAGAAATTGCACTCGACTGAACACAGGGTACAGTTATTCGTTAAAATGCTGCCCAAAAAAGTCGTCAATGGCTGTATTATCGCCCAGGGAAGATGCTAATAAATTGCACCTTACTATACAAAGAATTTAGTTATTTTCCGTACAGATAAGTGGTCGATGTCGGTACCAACACCCAGGGAAGATATAAACAATTGCACCCTACTATACACAAAATTCAGTTATCTTTTAAAGTGCAGGAAGTAGTTGATAGTCGTACCATCACCCAGGGAAGCGTACAATTATTTCACTCGACTGTACACAGAGATCAGTTATATCTGAGAATGCCTGCCAGGAAGAGTGCTGTTCAGAAAAGATAACAATAAATTGCTCTCCACTATTCACAGAGACTTTTCACCCGTCTTTTTCGGGTGTGGGGGTCATGTTAGTAGGTCACTGGTGGGGTTTATTGCGGTCTCGCTTGTTTTGGCTTTCCGGAAAGAGGAATGCGGATGTAAAACTTGACAACCTAAAAATACGCTGAATCATCTTCCTAATCCAATCGATAAATTAATGTCATCGCGGTTGAAATTCTTATCTTTAAATCTGAGATTTGTCTTCAGATTGTAGGTTGTAAAGGTGCGAATGTAAAACGAGCAGAATCCCGGAAAAATCTGGTCAAGATCAAAAAGACTACGGAGATCAATACATACAAAGTGCACCTGGGCTTATAACCAGCCACTGTTAGGCGCGGATTTTTGTAGTGAATGTATATCTGTTCTACGTAACTCGCAAAGTGTCTTGCCCTGCTCGTTGGCGAAACGACTAAGCATTGAAAGATTATTGGCCTTTTCGACAAAACGATCGTGTTTAACCGAGTGAATCACCAAGCCGGGCTTCTCATTGGTCGACCAGATGTTAACCAGTTTAAATAGTAGGATGAACATTTTTGTGCGCTTGGTGTCGCTAAAGAGTGAGTAATAATCATGTAACATACTTGGATAAGCCGCCATTTTGTTTTGATAATATTTTCGACGTTTGCATGTATGTTTAATTGTCTCAAACAATAAAGATAACAATGAAATCACAATCAATTGGTATAATATGGTATAATTGAGTTGGGCCATTACACTTTAGGCCTTAGACCAGGGTTTCCCAAACTTTTTGGGCAATGGACCCCTATATGTCGATGTAGTGATTCGCGGACCCCAATCTTATGTTGCATTAATTTTCCGCCTAACCAGCGATATAGGTTAATACAAATACAATGGAAAGAAATAACACTGAATCATGTTTATTAATCGAAATGACAACATGACAACATCAATGGGATGGATGGGGTTGCTTCTTACTGCACAACTTGTCAATTCTAGGAGTTGACAAGCATACTCGCAATTCAGTGTCTATGAAAAGTCTGGGCCGATATTTTGTCTTCATATTTGTAAAAAATATCTATGTCAGTCTGGATATTAGAAAAATCGAAGGGATGGCACTGCAGCTGACTACCGGGACACGTTTGACAAATTTATTTCTGCACAACCTTTTTACAACAGACTATCGCATTAACCGCTTATTAAGCTACTAGTCCTAAGGCCAATTCGTACAAAAATTAAGACTTCATAACCTGATCATCTATTGGGTTATCTATTTTAATGCTATGACTACATAGACTAACAGGTAGCTAACCGGCAAACAGTTTAGCCTTTTAACTATACAGCAAACATACACCGTATACGAATAATTGTTGCGTCACAGACGCCGAATACAATTTTCAGGATAGAGCAACTGCCAAGACGTGCTAATTCATTTTAAATATTTAAGATTGACAAGACCTAACATTCTTTGATTGATTTATTTTAGTAACGAATCACAGCGACATTCATCCGCGACAATGGACGTACGGGCACCGTACAATGTAAAGCATGTTTTCTCCATTCTGCTATATGGTCAGGTGCCCCCTGTGCAGTCTATGCGGACCCCGCTTTGGGAAAACCCTGCCTTAGACACGAACGTGCGACCGGATCTAATGAGGGATGAATATTTCTTAAACTAGGTAAAGTTAAGCGAATTTACCACAAAACTAGCTAAAGTATCACTAGGTAATCTAGTTTCATTTTCAAAACTAGGTTGTAACGAAATTAAAAAAGGTGAACTATGTAATTTTTGTTTGGCTGCATTTAAGGCATAGTCGATAGACATAGTCTATATTTAAAGCTTTTTTATAATGAAAACATGATTCACCTATATTTTTTCTACTAGATATCCAGTATTTTTCAACCAGGTGCTTAGTTGTAAAATAAGTTAATTTACCTATTTTACCCAGTAAATTTATCAGGTAAAATATGAAACAGAAAACTCGGTAAAACTCAAATCAGGTAAGTTTTATTTTCTTGGAACCAGGTAAAAGTACTTTGAAAATAAACTAGGTATACTAGGTAAACTAGATACTTTTACCTTGAAATACCAACACTACCTGGACCCACTAGCGATCAACAAATCTCAGAGTGGCATTCTCTGCTTAAGTGACATTCTAAATCTTACAATAAACTTATATTTCTGAGGAATGAGAACATGATATTTTTGGTTTTCTAAGTGCTTTAAAACGTAGCAATTCTCAAAATTTTGAAGCGCACAATATATTGCACTTATTTAGCCTATTTTAGACTCTATAGGCCTCGTTCTTAAAATTTTTAAGAGTTTTCTGCCTGATTTTCTGCATGTTTTATAGTGATATACAATAAAAACGTACTATCCAAAAAATTTGCACGCGCCCATTATGGCAACATGATTTGTTCGAGAAATACTTTCGAATTTTTTATTACTTTTTGAGATTCTAAATACGCATTTACAAACAATAAAATTAATGAAAGTTTTTTTAAATACAGTAATGCGATACATGAGTGAAGTATTTGCACCTCACACTGCGGTTCAGGTTCGTGTTGATGAACCTAGATAGAAAGATATTAAATCAGTCAATAACCACCACGGTCAAGTGCAGTGAGTGGTATCTGCTCAGGGCATTGGTAAAGCCATTTTTTTGGTTATACTATCCTTACAATAAATCTAGATTAGAAAACGAACCCAATCAGACAATCTGCTTACTTAAATATTTGGTTGTTCGAATCGATATGAGCGCTTCATGTCATTAAAGAGCGCAAACTTGGTGAAACAAATCTCTCAAACATTATGTTGCAGTTATAACAAAATTTGGTCCCTTAATCTCGTTTCCAGACAAATTTTCAAGTATCCTGTTTCAATTTTTTATGTACGGTTAAAATATTAGCAGTCAATTCTGCCTGTGGCCTTCATACGGCTTCACCAGGTTCTCCCTTCCCTGTTCAAGGTTCTGAATACTTTACCAATTCACATACATAAATGACGTCCGATAGATTTTATGGCATACGATGCTTCCAGCGCCACCACGCGTTGCGACCTCAAATGTGAGAGAGTATTTATTCATTCATGCGTGAAAACGTGATACTATTCCTCGCGAAAGAAGGGTGGGTCAGGCGGGGTGTGTCATGGTACCAATTTCAGAAAAAAAAGAAGTGTTGCCCAATTCTGAAATTATGAAATGAAGTATAGTATATAGTATAGGTATGAACATGATAGTATAGTATAGGTATGAACATGATAGTATAGTATAGGTATGAACATGATAGTATAGTATAGGTATGAACATGATAGTATAGTATAGGTATGAGCATGATAGTATAGTATAGGTATGAGCATGATAGTATAGTATAGGTATGAGCATGATAGTATAGTATAGGTATGAGCATGATAGTATATAGTATAGGTATGAACATGATAGTATAGTATAGGTATGAGCATGATAGTATAGTATAGGTATGAGCATGATAGTATAGTATAGGTATGAACATGATAGTATAGTATAGGGTATGAGCATGATAGTATAGTATAGGTATGAGCATGATAGTATAGTATAGGTTATGAACATGATAGTATAGTATAGGTATGAACATGATAGTATAGTATAGGTATGAGCATGATAGTATAGTATAGGTATGAGCATGATAGTATAGTATAGGTATGAACATGATAGTATAGTATAGGTATGAGCATGATAGTATAGTATAGGTATGAACATGATAGTATAGTATAGGTATGAGCATGATAGTATAGTATAGGTATGAACATGATAGTATAGTATAGGTATGAACATGATAGTATAGTATAGGTATGAGCATGATAGTATAGTATAGGTATGAGCATGATAGTATAGTATAGGTATGAGCATGATAGTATAGTATAGGTATGAGCATGATAGTATAGTATAGGTATGAGCATGATAGTATAGTATATAGGTATGAGCATGATAGTATAGTATAGGTATGAGCATGATAGTATATAGTATAGGTATGAGCATGATAGTATAGTATAGGTATGAACATGATAGTATAGTATAGGGTATGAGCATGATAGTATAGTATAGGTATGAACATGATAGTATAGTATAGGTATGAGCATGATAGTATAGTATAGGTATGAGCATGATAGTATAGTATAGGTATTGAACATGATAGTATAGTATAGGTATGAGCATGATAGTATAGTATAGGTATGAGCATGATAGTATAGTATAGGTATGAGCATGATAGTATAGTATAGGTATGAGCATGATAGTATAGTATAGGTATGAGCATGATAGTATAGTATAGGTATGAACATGATAGTATAGTATAGGTATGAGCATGATAGTATAGTATAGGTATGAGCATGATAGTATAGTATAGGTATGAACATGATAGTATAGTATAGGTATGAGCATGATAGTATAGTATAGGTATGAGCATGATAGTATAGTATAGGTATGAACATGATAGTATAGTATAGGTATGAACATGATAGTATAGTATAGGTATGAACATGATAGTATAGTATAGGTATGAACATGATAGTATAGTATAGGTATGAGCATGATAGTATAGTATAGGTATGAGCATGATAGTATAGTATAGGTATGAACATGATAGTATAGTATAGGTATGAACATGATAGTATAGTATAGGTATGAACATGATAGTATAGTATAGGTATGAGCATGATAGTATAGTATAGGTATGAGCATGATAGTATAGTATAGGTATGAACATGATAGTATAGTATAGGTATGAGCATGATAGTATAGTATAGGTATGAGCATGATAGTATAGTATAGGTATGAACATGATAGTATAGTATAGGTATGAACATGATAGTATAGTATAGGTATGAGCATGATAGTATAGTATAGGTATGAGCATGATAGTATAGTATAGGTATGAGCATGATAGTATAGTATAGGTATGAGCATGATAGTATAGTATAGGTATGAACATGATAGTATAGTATATAGGTATGAGCATGATAGTATAGTATAGGTATGAGCATGATAGTATAGTATAGGGTATGAGCATGATAGTATAGTATAGGTATGAACATGATAGTATAGTATAGGTATGAGCATGATAGTATAGTATAGGTATGAACATGATAGTATAGTATAGGTATGAGCATGATAGTATAGTATAGGTATGAGCATGATAGTATAGTATAGGTATGAGCATGATAGTATAGTATAGGTATGAGCATGATAGTATAGTATAGGTATGAGCATGATAGTATAGTATAGGTATGAGCATGATTCATATATTCATGTGTGAAAACGGAAAAAAGGGTCAGGCGGGGGTGTGTCAATCGGTATCAATTTATAAATACGACGGGACGAGTCTTCCACAGTTCTAAAAATGTGAAATGAAGTATAGTATATAGATAGTATAGGTATAATAAAGCAAGCAATTGTGTAAAAATCAAGAATTTCAATGTAATAGGGAATTATATAAATGCAATTTCAACAGATTTGATGGTGTTTTTTAAAGTTTATTGTTTGCATAGTTATTGTTGGATAGTGTGTGTAAGTGTGTTTTGATTTCTGAAAAATTGCTAACTTTTCGCTGTTTTGTTTTATTTTAACAAGACAATGAATATATTGTCGTTGTACGCACGAGAAAAATTAATAGATATTAATATTTTTGTATATTTCGAGAGCTTTGGACCCTCTTTCAATATTCATCATTGGGGTGTTTTCTCCCCATTCTTTTTCGCCTCACTTCATATCCCACCAAAACAATTCTGTATGCGCTACAGTACAGGACATCCTTCATTTTATTTTAAATTTGATCTAATTTACCTAATTTATCAATTTCTGCATTGCAGCGCACATTTGTAGTGGAATCGCTAGGAATGTTCTTTTGTTTATCACAGTGGTTCAATCCCTATTGGGAGCTTTTCCACTCGTTAGATCGTCAGTTATTTCCTTTTATTCGTTCGATCGAGCCGTGCGAAGAGCAAAAATTTACTTATTTTATTTGTATCTTATGCGCTTCTAATGCGACGTATTGACTGTTTTATCTTTTAAATATTGAAAAACGCTATTTTCAGTATTTTTTCTCTATGTTAACTGATGTGACTTCATATTTGAATCCCTGTTTTTTTAACTCCCCTTTATTCAATGTTCTAAATACTTCACTATTTGTTATCAATAACAATTAAAATCAAATTTCAACGTGATCTACACCATATGTAAAACACATTAAGACAACTAAACCATGCTACTCTTTACTCTCTTTATCAACAAATTTCAAATATTTCATGTCGCCAAAGAGCGAACGTATTTCTGTATAATTGCTCCAGGAGAACAAAACTAAAAAATTAACAATGATTCAACATCGTCTACTCTTGCCCTTTGCATTAAAGCTATTTACTAAGTGTAACTAACTGTTTCGACCGCTGAGAGAAGATGGAAATTCAGTGTCGTATCTGTCATAATTCTTTTGTGTTACGTGACCGGCACACACCAAACATGAGCCATATATATACTGTGCTAGACTGATCGATTCATCAGCGACTCGTGTTTGACAAAACATGTCTTTTGCTATTGATTAGTTCTCTCGCTTTTTTTTCTCTGCTGACTAAAATATCTCTCGTTTTTCAATACCGCCGCAACCTTTCTTTCTTCAAACAAATATGACGAATATGTGTAGTAACCAAACTACATATATGATTATTCGCTGTACGTCGTAAGTCTAAAAACAGCTCCTCCCTTTATTGACTAGCCATTCACTCAAGATCACACTTGATCAAAGATTTGTATGGTTTTATTATAAAAGTTCCCAACGTAAACCAATCGTAAATAAAAGAAGGCAAGTCAGGATTGTCGTTAAGTCAAATACACTCAGGATTCAACAAAGCTGGCAGCTCCAGTCAAAACGGGCAATCCTAGGTCAGTTAGTTGTAACTGTAATTGATGTTACTGTTTTAGAACGTTTGGACTATACTCTAAAAACAAAACAGAGTTAGAGAATATTCTAAACACACATATTTCACAAACCCTAGCGCACTAGAGCACTACAAATTTCGGCATAATACCGCTCACTGAAAGGTAAACAACGCTAATGCGACACACACCGAGAAAACGTAAATTCAAATAATTGGGTAATAATTGCTTCGATACGACGGGCAATAAAGGTGATAATTTGAGTCTCCGGAAAACTGCCAGCATTCGTTGTTGATTTATACATTTTATCCTCTACAAATATGGAAAAAAAACCTGACGCGCAAATTAAACAGTTAATGAACAAATTTGAAATTTATAAAGAGTATATTTGTGGATAAAGAGGGTAAAGAGTAGCATATGGTTGATTTGTTTTAATATGTTTTCCACGTGGAGTAAGTCGAACATTGCTGTAAATTGTAGTTAATTACAGTTCATGTCGAATTTCGAACTTTTATTATCGAGGGGGGGAGGGGATTTGGTGATAAAATTGTCAAGTCACAAACAGGGAGCGGGCAAAAATTGTGAAAGCCAACACTTCAACCGGGGGCTTGAAGATTTTGCTGAAAACGAGATTTTGTGGCCTAAACCTTGATAAACTCCAGTAGCAAACCTACTGCGCGCTGAAGGCCGTCAGAACACTTTGAGATTTCCAATCTTTTAAAAAACTTGAAATATCGTTCTGAACTTTTTTCCATGTCGATAAGAAGACGAAAAATAGTCTTGCTTTACTTAGGCTGGTACAGACCAGTGACAACAATGTTGACAATGGTTGACTCTCTGCATATAAGTACAAATAATTACGTTGTATTACAAATATTAGCTTAAACATACTTAAATGCGACGCATTTTCATAGGTTCAAAAACGCAAATTTTCATTTTAACGACAAAACTCAATCGAGTTTGGTCAAATTTGACTAAAATCAAATGCATTCTGTCGTTTAAAATGGAAAACTCCACTTCATTTAGCGAGTTTTTGATCCTATGGCCAGTTGATTCGAATAATCTGTGCTTCGAATCGATCCGAATCATCGAATGAAACTGCCCTGCCCTATGCAGAACCGAACAGCCATGTAATAACACAATAAGTGGAATCTGCCACGGTTTTACTCTTACTAAGAAATATTCATCTAAATGGCGTCATTTTAATAATAATCCAGCATCCCCAGTCGTGAAAGACGCGTTCCAGCTGTGGCTCATGCGTTGAAAAATCAAATTTAGTATTGGAATTTCATTTCACACACTGAAACAGAACAGGTTACGAGAGAGAAACGTTGGATACGAGAGAGATTTTATTTGTCACGCACAAGTGACCGGTCTTTTCTTGAGGAAATACTCCACCAGGGTATAATACTCCACCAGGGTATACGCTCGACAAGAGGTTTTAGTGCGTCTCCTAATTTTTGTTCACTGATATACAAAATTTACTCTGAGCAAAACCGGAGACGGTGCCCTAGCGTTAGGGCTTAGAGTCTTGTGATTTATTATTAACGTAGTTTTTTTGTCGTAAAATGAAACCATACGCGACCTTTGAAAACTTGAACATAACATACAATAGAATATATAGAAAAACATTAGAAGTGAATCGCTGTATTTCGGCAGCTCAGGTTTGGAATATCTCCACGTATTGGAGGATAGATGCTTGGAGAGAGAGACAGGATTTATTATTCATCAACAAGTTTAGATAGAAATTCCTATCCTGGACTTGGAACTGATAACTGTGAGGCAAATCCATAGATATAGAAACAATGGTAATTTCTTAAAATTAAACTTTAGTGCAAAGGAAAGGAGCAAACAATAATAAATACCTGTTTATGTTTTCAATTTGGTTCTCCTAGAGCAAGTACACAAGAATGCAATTGCTTTTTAGATGTGAACTTTGTAAAGAGTATATTTGAAGATATCGAGAGTAAAGAGTAGCATATGGTTGAGTTGTTTTGATATGTTTTTCATGAGTGGCATGAGTTGTTGATAATAATTATTGGCGTATTTTGAACCTTGAATAGGGAGGAGTGTAAAAAAGTTAGTGATCGAATTTTATGAAGCCACAAGCGTAGGGAAAAATTGTGAAATACATTTTGATTCGATTTCATAAAAATAAGTGAATTCACAGCCCCTGCGGCGGTTTAAAGCATCATAGTCAAAAAAAAATATTTTGTCAAGCATGAATCACAGATGGTACGCGCTTTGGCGACACAGTAATATAGGCATAAAATTTGCAATGTGATGATTTTACGCGGTGATGCCCACTCAGCGTACTATTCCTTATTATTACGCGTATTATTGTTCGAGAGATTTGCTTTTTTCTCTGCAGATTAAAATATCTCTCATTTTATAATTATGTCTGCTTTCGTTTGATTATTTAATATACACGGGTTAACAAAACAAGAGCGCGAATGATTTGATTTTAGTTTTTTTAAAGCTAAATCATGGTTTTTTCCGTCTAAATTATATCTTTATAACAATTTCATCGAAAAAATTTACTTTAAAGGGGGATGCACACATGCACGGCTACGACAGCTTGCGACTTGTTGTCGCAGATTCCCAATGCACACATGCACAATTTACACTGCCCCGTGCGATGGACACGGCTGAATTTCGTGCTGCTACGGCTCTACGACAAAGTTGAAATTGTTCAACTTTGTCGTAGAGCCGTACGACTGACTGGCATTTTCCTGCATATTTTTGCGTATGTATTGACTTGTTAGCAAGGTTTTTAAAGAGTTGATGCTAATAATCGATTTCTCTGCGGCTAGGGAGGTAATTCTACACTGATATTATTTGATACTATCTCATCATACGTTACCGGTACAAAGTAAGCTACCGGTACTAGTAAGCGCATGTCGGTCGAATCATTGAAAATATATATGTTTTAATGAATTTAGGTTGTAGTTTGTTATGTGGACAGCGCCCTTAAGAAACAACCAACGATTGACGCATTGACACGAGCTTTGTGGTTTGGGTTGTTCTGTTTTACTCTTCTTCCCTTACGTTCGTTCTTATGTTCGTTCTCTCGTTGTGAGATGTCGACCATAGAGACGAAACTCAAAAAGTTTTTTCAGAAGTGTTACTGTCGACTATTGGATTGTGTTGGCCATCGAGCAAACAAAAGTAAGAACGACCCGAGCTTGTTTACGAGGGCTACAGGGGCGGAAGATAATTCACACATTGACGTCGTCGTGCCAGGCTTGAATCACAAATGTTGAAATGAAAAGTATCAAAGGGTCGTCACGGTGCGTTGAGCAAGGTTGTCACAAAGGGTTCTCGGTCTCGCGCGCGGTCTCTCATTTTTCACGCATTCGTGTATTAATCGGTGTATTACATAGTTAAACAAATAACCTCTTTCCCAGCTCTTTCAATCTTACGGTTACTTCGGTTACCAATCGGTTACTCTTTTTTCTTTTTTTTGCACTTTTATGAAGCCGATCATGTTTTGTGCGCCGATTATAATACTCATAGCGATAGATAGACAGGTGGTAGCAGGATGAGAAAAAAATTCGTCTTAATATGAAAACTATATACGAGGAATAATCTAATACTAGATGTGTAAATAACTATGTTTAGTTAAGTGTGTGTCACTGATGGAATTAGCCCTTCAGACGCGGTCCATCTATGGTCCATGCTTGACGAAATGAAACATTCGATTGGGGAGAAATTCTGCGATCAGACATTTTCTTCTCGTCAACGATTAAGCAGTGAAATAGTGATATTGAATGAATTTAAAAATCAAATCGAATCAATATGCTTAAAAAGAAAAGAAACTAAACATGTAGTGGATAAACACAGAAAGTGGTAAAATAAAGCGCTCTGTGTAACTTATCAGTCAAGTCCTTATATATCGTCGTTATGTCACTATGATGACATAAAGGTGGATTTTATTTTAGAAAATCTACCTTTTTTAACTAAATTATAAAAATGTATAAGGATGTGATTGTGCGCTGTTTAAAGCACGAGAAAATATAGGTGACAAGTTCACGTAAGAAATCACATGTATTGTGGCCAATGTTGGCGGAACCAGGGGAATATCTTCATGCCATGTCTTCCCCAAGATGACAGTATAGACACGTGATTGCGCATCTTCGGATTACCTAGGAATTTATGTTCAGTTCCCAGACACCCATTGTACGCGAAACGAGAGTTTACAGAACACATTGAGGATGCAACAGCCCGAATCGATGGTTTGTGACGTCACAAACAAGTGTGCGGTTGCTGCCTGCAAACCCCTGCAATTCCCATATCCGCCCCCCCCCCCCCCCCCCCCCCCCCCCCCCCCCCCAAACAATGTCAATGTGAGATGGCAAAAAATATTATTATTTCGGTGAAGATAGTGCTGGATATCATCAAGTGACCAAGAGGTTTGGAATATCTCCACGTATTGGAGGATAGATGCTTAGACAGGATTTATTATTCATCAACAAGTTTAGATAGAAATTCCCTATTCTGGACTTGGAACTGATAACTGTGAGGCAAATCCATAGATATAGAAACAATGGTAATTTCTTGAAATTAAACTTTAGTGCAAAGGAAAGGAGCAGACAATAATAAATACCTGTTCATCTTTTCAATTTGGTTCTCCTAGAGCAAGTACACAAGAATGCACTTGCTCCTCAGATGTGGACTTTGTAAAGAGTATATTTGAAGATATTGAGAGTAAAGCGTAGCATATGGTTGAGTTGTTTTGATATGTTTTTCATGAGTAGCATGAGTTGTTGATAATAATTATTGGCGTATTTTGAACCTTGAATAGGGAGGAGTGTAAAAATAGTTAGTGATCAAATTTTATGAAGCCACAAGCGTAGCGAAAAATTGTGAAATACATTTTGATTCGATTTAAAAAAAATTGAAGTGAATTCACAGCGCCTGCGGTTTAAACCATCATAGTCAAAAAAATTTGTTTTGTCAAGCATGAGCCACAGATGGACCACGCTTTGGCAGCATAGTAATATAGGCATAAAATTTGCAAATACTCCTCTCTTGGAGACGCAAAATACGTGTCGGATGGTGAATCTAATTGCTCAACCTGTGATGTGCAAACGATATTTTATATTTTGCCAACGTTTCGAATGGCTATACAGACGTTCCTCATCAGGGCAATGGAATGGTTAAGACATCGACAATACTATATACTATAAAGGGGGACGTTCTAAAATAAGCTAGTAAACAAAAGATAAAATACTCTAAATTCTGAGTAAAAAGGCTAAAGATAAATGTCTAACCCTATCTGCGGTGAAAGATAGTCTGTTAAGCTGCATGAAGATGAAGATTTTCTTACCAATCATATCTCCCTATCACGTGCATTGGTGTTTGAGAGATTTGTTTGGTTTCCAGAAAAAGGTTGTTCAGTCAGGTGGATCGTACTCGTCACGCGAATGCCTATCAGATTTGAAGAGCATAACGGACAATAGAATGCGTAGAGATGTTTCATCAAGCAAGATTCGCTAAAGAAACACTCAGTCAAGGTACGGTTCATACATGGCTGCAGCAAATGCTGGTATCATGTTAAACTAATTCCAACGAACAGCGCAATCACAGCGGTAGTTATACATAATTAATCCATTTAGGCCCCCAGAATCTTTTCGCCTGTTTTAGGATGGCATACAACAAAGCCGTGATTTTAAGATAAATTTTTTTGCCTATAACTACGTCATTATTCAACTTACAGTTTGGAATTGAGGGGGAGGATCCCAAAACTAAAAAAAGTTGAAATCACCGCTCTATTCCTACTGTTATATTAATTAATTTATCTCTGATATACATTGCATTGCGCAGAAGACAGCAATAGTAAATACATTTGCAAACTAAATAAAAGATCACATAAAAGTCACTGTTATACTTCAAAGAATTAATCGTATCACGTCATCATGGATCGAGCATTCAACGACGATCAAATACGTTCACTATCTATTCCACCAAGATCGGATATCCAAGGAAATCAACCGATATCTGGCAACACTGGTGTGCAAAGATCGATACGTGTTTATTACAGGAATAATACAACAGCGATCAGGGAACAAATGTTTAATGTCGCAACTTCTGATGTACAGCAAAACTGTGCAACTACAATTCAACGCACATCCACTGCTCGCCTATTACGTCATGATGACGTCATCATCGAGTTGGACTACATTACGTATTGACTCAAAAAGAACTATTCAATATCTTGACTGCAGTGTAGCCTGATATTTTATTATTGAACCTTCTCTTATGCATTTTATGAATTGGTGACTTTCATCATTTTTTATTGAATTTCAGTGTCAATCCAGAGGCGCTTGTCTGATGATTTTATTAAAAATAATAAATATCTCTAAGTTTTAAACTAAAAGTTCCGATTACCATTCCCAATTTACCAATTTATTCTGTATATATGCATTTATTCCTTGTTTTTCTATTCTTTTTTTAAATATAGAAATTCGCTCTGAACAAGACGGAAAGCACCGTAAAAGGGGTCAACTAACAGTTACTCGAATGACAAAGATCTACTACCAGATGTACGTAAGCAACTGCACTCTAAGCTGAAAACATACCATATAGAACTGAGCCTCCGTGGTAAAGTGCAGTGAGTGGTATTTGCCCTGACTGATGTCAAAACCATCTACCACTTCTTTGTTTACCTTTTATTCGCCTCTTACGACACACAGGAACTTTTCTAAACCCCGCGACTTACATAGGGATTGGAGTTATATATTCATCAATTTTCTTTGATTTTTGTTTTTTATTCAATCTCTACACTCTATTATTGAGGTTCAGTTTTTTATTTGTACCCGTAATGATGTTATTTGATCGAGCAGATGCGACATTTGTAAAATAAAGAGAGTAAAACGTACCAGGTTGTTGAAATTTATTTACATTAATTCTGTAACGTGATGATATCAATAATGAAATTTAATGAACTTCAATTGAAATATAAATTTATTGTTAGAAATGTAGAACGACTCAGTTGACTAAACGGCAACTACAATCAGATTTAGATAGCAGGACCCAATACTCCAAGGCAACTTCGTGGTCGTTGTCTATTGCACGCAGGGGTGTGTGTGGGCGTGTGTGGACGAGAGTTTGTAACGTGACGAATCAGCTGATTGGTTGGAAACATCAAAAAGTCATTGATACGATGCCTCGAGATGCAGTGCTCAAATTATGCACAAATTTAATACATAAAAGTCTCCCTCGAAAAAAAATATTTCAATAATTAGAACCCGTGGAAATGAGAGTAATAGATTTTGGAATATTACACCAGAATATTTCTACATTAAGCAAATTTTCAAAAAATAATCGTTTTTGAGAAATTATTTTGGGTTGTGTGGACATTTCGTGTTTTTAACAAATTTGATATAGAAAAGTCTCTAGAACAGCAATAGGATGGATATGATGAAACAATATTCGGATTAGTTGGAAGTATAGAACCTTTGCACATGTGTGACAATCAGAAAATGAATTCAGAATTGAGTATCAGATTATAAAATGGTGCAACTTTGAACCTGATTTACTAACTAGTAAATAAAATAATTGAATGATAATTGAATTTCAGAAATCACACTCACACAAGTACTCATACTGAGTAGCGTATATAATCAGTATGATGAACCAACAAAGCGCTTGATGCATTGGAAATCATTCTTTAACATAAATCATGGACGTGACGGTTAAACATAATGCCATCGGAGGTTGAAAATCTCGGGTTCGAGTTCGGCTTGTTGATCCATGCCCACCACTCAACCCAGGATGTTATAACTTAGTTAGGATGAGCCGAAAAGGAAAGAACATCAAAGACTCTGTAAACCAGGGTCTTGGTCAGACCGAGAAGTGGTTTTAAATATTGCGACAAATTGATCCTTACCCAATATACACCTTCATATAGACCTCTTTTTGTTTTCTGAATATATATTCAAAAAACATAGGCTTGTTTGGTGTTGGGATGCCGGTATACCACAGTGTGTGATTAAATTATACAATATTAATAAAGGGTTTATGTTACTGTGAGCAAAGACAATTTTTGGTATCTCCAAATATTTACCCTTTAAAACTATATATCGGAACTATATTTCGGTATTCCCGTTTATCAACACTCTTGTAGTACGACATATCAATAGCAAGGCATATCAATAGCATTCTTTAGTTAGAATAGTTCTCATGTATTTCCCGCGTATCGTAAGAGGCGACTAAAAGAAAGCAAAGAAGTGGTAGATGATTTTACCATCGCCCAGGGCAGATACCAATCACTGCGCTTTACAACAGCGTTCAACATTTATGTTTTCCGTTCAGAGTGCAGTTGCTTGTACTACATGTTTTAGTAGCCCTTTGCTATATTAAGTGGCCGTTAGTTGGTTCCTTTTAGGCTCTGCTTCCGTCCTTGCTCAGAGTGAATTAAAAAATAAAATGTTTGTATGTGCCGGAAGTAAAATGCGGGAGACATCGAGCATGACAAATAACATCCTGTCATTTCAAATCCCGGTTAAATGAACGATAGAGAAATGATCGACAGTTCTTACTGTAAAACACTCGGGCTATTCTCTTAAATTCGCGTTCTGTAATATCAAATTTTATTTATATCTCATATAGCGGGTTCAAATGCTTCAGTAATAAACCGCCAGAAACGTAATAATATAGCGCAGTGAAAATCCATAGCATAGAATGTTAAAGAACTACGGTTGCGCGCTCTATTAACAATTCGTATCCAACAATAGATGTGGTAATAATTTTTTTTCTGGAAATATTACTTGTTTCAAATGATATTGACATTTATATATTGTAATTTTCGTGCATTGTGCTTGAATTTGAAAATGTAATAATATAAAATTAATAATAATAAACTTATTTCATAGTATGCGATTACCTATTTCATTCAATTACGAGATTCATTTTGCCACTTTTCATTCCACCCAGTGAGTAATAAACGAGGAAGTGGTAAGGTTGCCAAGAATATCGTCCCAACTTCCCAAGATTCATTTTGCGTCCATTGATATCATCCACTCTTCGTTGAGGATCGAATTTGCAAGATTCATTGGACCTAGTGCTGGCAGCCACTAGAATGTTTGTCTCTTGTTTGAAAAACAAAATGGCGGAATATTTGTTGCAAACAAATCATAACTCTTGAGCGCCACCTAACGGACAAAAGTATACATACGAAGGATGTGTTTCCATTCGTTTGGAATAAGAAATCTGACCAAAATCGATTGTATTTTTCGTTAAAAGAAGCAAAAGTTACAAAAATTCTACTTGTGAACCTTTGAACGATTAACAATCAATTCGCATAAAATATGCTTCGAATCAATTCGGATCACCGAATCAAATTGCCCAGCCCTTCTGCTTCCGATCTCGCTTAGTGCGAGTTTCAACGAAAAAACTTTTTACTGTAGACTCACCTTCTAATATCCAATCAATACTACAAACTTATTTCATTTTATTAATTCAAAAAGAAAAGAAAATGGTAGAAAAGAAGTAAATAATATTAAAATGTGCAACGTCACTAATATATCATAACATTTGCGAACATATTTCGAATCCAAATTCTTTTCTCGAATCGAATAAACGCAAATTTAGAAACTTCACAAATTTAATTTGGCTAAGATGCATCTATTTTTGAATACAATATATATTTAAAGTTTTTCGAATCGAATATTTTCGAATATGTTTGTTTTATTATAGTCGATTCGAATCTTCGAACGTATGGGAATTTCCAAAAATTCGATTGGCCAAAGTAGGGAGAGGTTAACACTCTCAAATACATCAATCTTCGAATCGAATACGAGAATTCTTCGCTTCGAATTAGATGATTAATCATCATCACCCAGTGCAGATACTACCCGCTGCACTTAAGCAAAGCGATTCAATTTCGTTTAGTACGTTTTCGGCTTATAGTGCATTTGCTGACATATTTTTTGAAAAGATTTATTTTCGTTACTGGTATCATTTTAGCTTTGCTGCTTCTTCCGACGTCGCTTAGATTTCAATTAGACTAGTAAATGTGTATTTCAGCTACTCTTAAAGGGCATTGTTGGAGGGCACTCTTGGTGGTGAAATGGCAAGTTATCGAATCATAGCCGGCCGTATTGGACTCGAACGAAAAAAATATATTTTTAAACCCCCTTTTTTAGACATTTCATAAATCCACATATGCGCATATTTGATGCTAATAATAGCCTGTACATTTAATTGAAATCGACACTGCTAGACAGGGCACCAAATGTAAAAGAATATTTACGCGCGGCCGCTTCATTTTTAACCACGTTATCGGACAAAATTGGTCAAAGTCGATTTATAGTTTTATTTCAAAATTTATGGCGTATATCGTGTTGGCATCACAGTTTGGAAATTTCGGGTTCGAGTCCCGACAAGTACGAATCATTATTCTATGCACACATTTCAACCAGGTGTATAAGAAGTGGTAGGTGGTTTTACCATCACCCAGGGCAGATACCACTCACTGCACATTGGCGGCTCAATTATGTTTGCAATGTTTTCCGCTTAGAGTACAGTCGCTGGTACTACATGAGCGAACCGAATAGTCGATATCTTTGAAACAACACTAACCCTGTTCGTCTATGAATGACCGCTGGTACAAGACCGTGTTCAGGGTGATGCACTCAAAGCAGAGGTTACAGAAGAAGTTGTCGAGTGAAATCACTGTTAAATATTAGGATATTTTACTGTAGTTTTGTGTAGCAAACGTTCAAGTAAACATTAATTTTTCTTCTTGTCTGGCTTGAGTCCATCGCTCAAAAAATATAAGGTAGACGGTAAAATGTGGTCAATATTAAAAAGACTACGGAAATCAATACATGCAAAGTGCCACTGTTAGGCGCGGATTTTTGTAGTGAATGTATATCTGTTCTATGTTACTCGCAAAGTGTCTGGCCCTGCCCGTTGGCGAAACGATCAAGCATCGAAACATCGTCCTTTCGGACAATCATGTTTAACCAAGTGAACCACCAAGCCCGGCTTTTCGTTGGTCGACCAGATGTTAAGTTTTTGAATAGTAGGATGAACATTTTTATATGCGCTTGGTGTCGCTAAAGAGTGTATATAATAATCATGCAGCATACTTGGATAAGCCGCCATTTTGTTTTGAATCAACGAAAATATTTTCGACGTTTGTATGTATGTTTAATTGTCTCAAACAATAAAGATAACAATGAAATCGCAATCAAATAGATATAATTGAGTTGGGCCATTACACTTACAAGAACCGGTAGGCTTTAGATACTAACGTGCGACGTATTCCCCGAACTAATGATGGATGAATATTTCTCAAACTAGGTAAAGTAAAGCGAATTTACCACAAAACCAGCTAAAGTATCACTAGGTAATCTAGTTTCATTTTCAAAACTAGGTTGTAACGAAATTAAAAAAAGTGAACTATGTAATTTTTGTTTGGCTGCATTTAAGGCATAGTCGATAGACATGGTCTATATTTAAAGCTTTTTATAATGAAAATATGATTCACCTATATTTTTTTATACTAGGTATCTGGTTTTTTTTCAACCAGGTGCTTAGTTGTAATATCAGCTAATTTACCTATTTTACCCAGTAAATTTATCAGGTAAAATAGGAAACAGAAAACTCGGTAAAAGTCAAATCAGGTAAGTTTTATTTTCTTGGAACCAGGTAAAAGTACTTTGAAAATAAACTAGGTTTACTAGGTATACTAGTTACTTTTACCTTGAATTACCAACGCTACCTGGACCCACTAGCGATCAACAAATCTCAGAGTGGCATTCTAAGCTTAAATGACATTCTAAATCTTACAATAAACTTAAATTTCTGTGGAATGAGAACACGATATTTTTGGCACTCTAAGTGCTTTAAAACGTAGCAATTCTCAAAATTTTGAAGCGCATAATATATTACACTTATTTAGTCTATTTTAGACTCTATAAGCCTCGTTCTCAAAATTTTTTAGAGTTTTCTGCTTGATTTTCTGCATGTTTTATAGTGATATACAATAAAAACGTACTATCCAAAAATTTTGCACGCCCGCATTATGGCAACATGATTTGTTCGAGAAATGTTTTCGAATTTTTTATTCATTTTTGAGATTCTAAATACGCAATTATAAACAATAAAATAAATGAAAGTTGTTTTTTAATACAGTAATGCGATACATGAGGGAAGTATATGCACCTCACACTGCGGTTCAGGTTCGTGTTGATGAACCTAGATAAAAAAACATATATAACATCAGCCAAATAATTTAATAAGTCAAATTGAACCACCACGGAAAAGTGCAGTGAGTGGTATCTGCTCAGGGCATTTGGAAAGCCGTTTTGCTTTTGGTTTGACGATATTTGTTCAATGAATCTAGATTAGAAAATGACCCCAACCAGACAATCTGCTTACTTAAATATTGGATTGTTCGAATCATCCAATTTTAATTGACAATATGATCACCAGTTCAAACATCAGAGATTCATTGATATGAGCGCTTCGTGTCACTAAAGAGTGCAAACTACCAATCTTATACATCGATATATAACCCGAAATCTTCGCCAAAAAGGTGTCAAACAACGGCCATCCAAATGAAAGAGAACAAAATGTGGTACCAGCATCTGCACTCTAAGCACTCAAGGTTTATATTACGCCTTTAATGTCACCAAATAATGTAAATTAATAATTCTTTTACATCGTTCGTCCGCCATTTTGTTTTTTTACCGCTTCAACCCTTTAAGCTGAAAGCATCGCCTAAAAGGTGCCAACCAACTGTCATTTGAATGGCGAAGATGTAGTGCCAGCATCTGCACTATAAGCGGAAACTCTCCATATGGAACTAGGGCTGGACAAAATCGAATCATTTGGAATTCGAATCTGACTCGGATAATTTTCCCGACTCGGATGGAATCGCTGATTCCATAAAAATAACAAATATGTCCTTATTACTATTACTATTTTTGATTTCTTCATGATATTTGAGAATTTCATAGTTACAAATTGCAAATATTAGCTTAAACAGACTCAAAAGCGACGCATTTTCAATTACACCTCCGGTTCAAAAGCGAAAATTTTCATTTTAACGACAAAACGCAATCGATTTTAGACAAATTTTACCCAAATCGACTACATTTTGTCTTTTAAAATAAAAAATTCCACTTCATTTGGCGACGTTTTGTTCCTATGGCCGATTGATTCGAATAATCTGTTATTCGAATCGACCCGAATCATCGAATCGAATTGCTCAGCCCTATGCGGAACCGAACAGTCATGTAAAAGAACAATAAGTGGAATCTGTCCTGCTTTTACTTAATTTGTCACAACCATAA
Source organism: Styela plicata (assembly GCA_963675895.2). Classification (NCBI taxonomy): domain Eukaryota; kingdom Metazoa; phylum Chordata; class Ascidiacea; order Stolidobranchia; family Styelidae; genus Styela; species Styela plicata. Next base: position 19,386,324 of record OZ023142.1, on the reverse strand, counting down.
AAATAAATAAATATTTGGCGGTTGACCTTGGCGACCTTGGCGGTTCGTTGCATCAACAGCCCATAATTGGTAAACAGTCGATTTTAGATTTATTTTAATGTCACTGAGTAAAATTAAGGTCAAAGAGCGGTTATCTTTCACTATAACAAAAGTACAGTGAATTTTCTGGTCATTTGCAGTAATTGCATATTTCTAAACTTTCAAAAGAACGCCATGTTGATGATATTTTCGCACATTATGACCTGTTAATGAACAGCACCTTAGTATATTTGGTCAAAAATGTCAATTTTGATTTTTTCAATATCGCCAAATAAAATTACTGTCAAAGACCAGTGATTTTATTGTATTTTTGCAACTATTACGGTTCGGTTATTAAGAAATATTAGATCATATTGAAGGACTCTACGTATAGTGTAAAGCAGGGGTAAAAGGAGGTCAGAGTGCTGTCCAAAGAGAAGTGAACGATGGTCTTACCATCTCCCAGGGAGGATATAAATAATTGCACCCTACCATACACAGTGAACGGTAATCTGTTAGAGTGCTGTCTGAAAGGAAGTGACCGATGGCTGTACCATCTCCCAGGGAAGATATAAATAATTGCACCCTACCTTCGCGTGTGTAGACTTCAGTTATCTCTTCGAGTGTAATTCAAAAGGAAGTAGTCGATGGCTGTACTATCGCCCAGGGAAGATCTCAAGAAATTGCACTCGACTGAACACAGGGTACAGTTATTCGTTAGAATGCTGCCCAAAAAATCGTCGATGGCTGTATTATCGCCCAGGGAGGATGCTAATAAATTGCACCTTACTATACAAAGAATTTAGTTATTTTCAGAGTTCCGTACAAATAAGTGGTCGATGTCGGTACCATCACCCAGGGAAGATATAAACAATTGCACCCTACTATACACAAACTTCAGTTATCTTTTAAAGAGCAGGAAGTAGTTGAAAGTCGTACCATAGCCTAGGGAAGATTACAATATTTTCACTCGACTGTACACAGAGATCAGTTATATCTGAGAATGCCTGCCAGAAAGAGTGCTGCCCAGGAAAGATGATATTAAATTGCTCTCCATTATTTACAGAGACTTTTCACCCGTCTTTTGGGGGTGTGGGGGTCATGTTAGTAGGTCACTGGTGGGGTTTATTGCGGTCTCGCTTGTTTTGGCTCTCCGGAAAGAGGAATGCGGATGTAAAACTTGACAACCTAAGAATACCCTGGATCATCTTCCTAATCCAATCGATAAATTAATGTCATCGCGGTTGAAATCTGAGTTTTGTCTTCAGAGTGTAGGTTCCCAGATGCGAATGTAAAACGAGCAGAACCCCGGCAAATATGGTCAAGATCAAAAAGACTACGGAGATCAATACATACAAAGTGCACCTGGGCTTATAACCAGCCACTGTTAGGCAAGGAATTTTGTAGTGAATGTATATCTGTTCTATGTTACAGCTACTCGCAAAATGTCTTGCCCTGCTCCTTGGCGAAACGACCAAGCATCGAAAGATCGGCCTTTTGGACAAAACGATCGTGTTTAACCGAGTGAACCACCAAGCCGGGCTTCTCATTGGTCGACCAGATGTTAACCAGTTTAAATAGTAGGATGAACATTTTTATGCGCTGGGTGCCGCTAAAGAGTGTCTAATAATCATGCAACATACTTGGATAAGCCGCCATTTTGTTTTGAATCAACGAAAATATTTTCGACGTTTGTATGTATGTTTAATTGTCTCAAACAATAAAAATAACAATGAAATCACAATCAAATAGATATAATTGAGTTGGGCTATTACACTTACAAGAACCGGTAGGCTTTAGATACTAACGTGCGACGTATTCCCCGATCTAATGATGGATGAATATTTCTCAAACTAGGTAAAGTAAAGCGATTTTACCACAAAACCAGCTAAAGTATCACTAGGTAATCTAGTTTCATTTTCAAAACTAGGTTGTAACGAAATTAAAAAGGTGAACTATGTAATTTTTGTTTGGCTGCATTTAAGGCATAGTCGATAGACATGTTCTCTATTTAAAGCTTTTTTATAATGGAAATATGATTCACCTATATCTTTTATACTAGGTATCTAGTTTTTCAACCAGGTGCTTAGTTGTAATATCAGCTAATTTACCTATTTCACCCAGTAAATTTATCAGGTAAAATATGAAACAGAAAACTCGGTAAAAGTCTAACCAGGTTAGTTATATTTTCTTGGAACCAGGTAAAAGTACTTTGAAAATAAACTAGGTTTATTAATTAAACTAAGTACTTTTACCTTGAATTACCAACACTACCTGGACCCACTAGCGATCAGCAAATCTCAGAGTGGCATTCTAAACTTAAATGAGATTCTAAATCTTATAATAAACTTATATTTCTGTGGAATGAGAACATGATATTTTTGACACTCTAAGTGCTTTAAAACGTAGCAATTCTCAAAATTTTGAAGCGCATAATACATTGCATTTATTTAGCCTATTTTAGACTCTATAGGCCTCGATCTCAAAATTTTTTAGAGTTTTCTGCCTGATTTTCTGCATGTTTTATAGTGATATACAATAAAAACGTACTATCCAAAAAATTTGCACGCGCCCATTATGGCAACATGATTTGTTCGAGAAATACTTTCGAATTTTTTATTACTTTTTGAGATTCTAAATACGCATTTACAAACAATAAAATGAATGAAAGTTGTTTTTTAATACAGTAATGCGATACATGAGTGAAGCATATGCACCTCACACTGCGGTAACAGGTTCGTGTTGATGAACCTAGATAGAAAGATATTAAGTCAGTCAATAACCACCGCGGTCAAGTGCAGTGAGTGGTATTTGCTCAGGGCATTGGGAAAGCCATTTTTTGGTTATACTATCCTTACAATAAATATAGATTAGAAAACGAACCCAATCAGACAATCTGCTTACTTAAATATTTGGTTGTTCGAATCGATATGAGCGCTTCATGTCATTAAAGAGCGCAAACCCCTTATACATCGACTGGCCGCCATTTTATTTATTTTTTGTTCAAACTTAAACCGAAAGCTTCGCCTAAAAGGTGTCAACCAACGGCCATCCAAATGAAAGAGAACAAAATGTGGTGCCAGCATCTGCGTTTCAATCACTTAAGGTTAAATATGCTCGCTTAATGTCGCCAAATGACGTAAATTATTTAATTTTTTTACATCGATCGCCCGCCATTTTGTTTTTTCGTTTCAACCCTTCAAGTTAAAAGCATCGCCTAAAAGGTGCCAACCAACGGTCATTTGAATCGCGAAGATGTGGTGCCCGCATCAGCACTATAAGCGGAAATACTCCATATGGAACTAGGGTTCGGCAAAATCGAATCATTTGGAATTCGAAGTTGGCTCGGATAAATTTTTCGACTCGGATCGAATCGCTGATTCCATAAAAAAAACACATATGCCCTTTTCACTATTACTATTTTTAATTTCTTCATGATATTTGAGAATTTCATAGTTACAAATTGCAAATATTAGCTTAAACAGACTCAAAAGCGACGCATTTTCAATTACACCTCCGGTTCAAATGCGAAAATTTTCATTTTAACGACAAAACGCAATCGTTTTTGGGCAAATTTTACCCAAATCGACTGCCTTTTGTCTTTTAAAAAAAAAAAACTTCATTTGGCGACGTTTTGTTTCTATGGCCAATTGATTCGAATATTCTGTTATTCGAATCGACCCGAATCATCGAATCGAATTGCCCAGCCCCATTGCGGAACCGAACAGTCATGTAAAAGGACAATAAGTGGAATCTGTCCCGCTTTTACTTAATTTGTCAGAACCATAAAAATAAAGAAATATTTAGCCACGAAATCATTAAAATGCAGACTCCCAAGACCATTCCAAAAAAATTCCACTTTATTTTCAAATCCTAGTTCCTATGACCGATCAACGACTGATTTGAAGCAATAGTGCTTTGAAGCGATGCGATTAACCGAATTAAACTGACCACCCCACTTGTACCAGGTCAGAATAATATTGTCGAAGCATACTTTGTTAAGCATGGGTCACTGATGGATCACGTCGACAAGACATGGTTCATCTGTGGCGCATACTTGACAAAATATAATGTCTTGTTGGGAATACATCGATCGATCGCCATTTTGTTCCTTTCTCTCTAATCAGGGCAGAAAGCGTTGCCTTGGAGGAAGCAACTAACCATCGTCAAACGATTAAATCCTTTGAAGAATAACAGTGACTTTCATGTGATCTTTTATTTAGTTTGTAAATCTATTTCCTATTGCTGTCTTCTGCTTAATACAAAGTATATCACAATAAAATTAATCAATATTTGAGATGTGGTTTTCAACCCTTTACAATTGGCGACCCCTCCCATTCTTACCTTCTCAACTGGTTTTAAATATTTTGCCCGACTCATGCGAACTATTTTGTTTGTAAACAGCAAAATTAGAATCCATTTCACAGTATAATATTTATCTGCAATAAAACTTGTATTAGGAATATGATATCCTTAGTGGTCTCTGGAATGGATTAATAGGTGAAGTTGGCGTTGGCATCGCAGGTTGAAGTTGAAAGGTGATATCTTTTTAACAATTCTAACCCTGTCTGCCCTTAAGTGGCCTCTGGAATATGTAGTTATTACTCTGGTATCACTACTCACTATTCTATTAATCTGGTATTACTACTCACGATTACTATTACTCTGGTATTACTACTCATTGTACTATTACTCCGGTATCACTATTCACTTTTTTCATGGCGACGTATTCGTGGTGGTTCCCCTTTTTCATAAAGACGTATTCGCGCTGATTACACCATTTCATGGCGACTTATTTGGGGTTGTTCCTATTTTTCATAAAACGTATTCGCGGAGGTTACTCTTTTTTCAAGGCAGCGTATTCGCGCTTGCGAAGCCTTTTCATTAAGACGTATTCACGGTGTTTGTCATTTTTCATTGCGACGAATTCCGAGCGGTTCACCCCCATTTTATTTGCTCATAAATTATATCGAATCAAAATAAATACTGCTTTTTAGTTGAGACGATTTTATAAAAGTATATAGAATCCAACTTTGTTATCAATGACGTAAATATGAGGAGGCCATTTTATTGAACAAGTATTGAGCTTTGATATCTTATTTATAACGCGACGTATTGACTGTTTCAGATTTGAAATTATGAAAAAACGCTATTTTTAGTGATTTTTTCCCTGTGTCGACTGATGTGACTTCATATTTTAATCCCGATTTTTTTACCCTTCCTCTGTTCAATGTTCTGAATACTACACTAATTGTTATCAACAACAATTAAGATCGAATTTCAACTTGTTCTACACCATATGTAAAACAACTCAACCATATACTACTCTTTACTCTCTTTATCAACAAATTTAAAATAGTTCATATCATGTATTCCCGTGTACTTGCTCCAGGAGGACAAAATTAAAAAAAATACACTATGATTCAACATCGTCCACTCTTTCCTTTGCTTTAAAGTTTAATTTTAAGATATTTCCACTGTTTCTAACACTATATCTAATCATATGACCTGCAGTTATAGGTTCCAAGTCCAGGATAAAGGTGTTCAACCGGAATACCCGTACATGTCAAATACTTCGAGGACCTACCTATTCATGTTCGTGCGTCTTTTTCGCGCTTTTACAATATTATTCACGTCACACGTGACCTGCATATACTAAACCTGAGCCACATATAAACCGTGCTTAGACCGAGCGCTTTATTAGCGACAAGCTTGACAAAACATGTCTTTTGATATTGTTTATTTCTTTTGCTTTTTCTGCAGACTTAAATATCTCTTGTTATAACTAGCAGGAAGTTTATAGTGATGACGGAGCTGCTCTCGTTGGGCACCGCGAAGATGGATTATAAACAGCCCGTAATTTTACATAAATCATATTAACTTGGCGTTTTATTAACTTTGGGAATATGCAATTACTGTGAACGACCAGTATATTTACTGTACGTTACTGTATATAAATTTACAGTCTTTACATTGCATTGTTTGTGTGTTTGCTTTGATACTCGCGTTTCCCATACAGAAATAAAGTTTTTTCATGTATGAGTTACTCATGGATCCCGTCGATTAGATGAAGTTCAATTGTGGCTCATGCTTGAGAAAATAAAATTTCTGGTTGAGAATGCATATGAGTAACAATATCTGTGGTTCATGCGTTGTAAAATCAAAAAATTAGGGATAAAAATATGAAAAGGCACCAGGACTCTGCGCGCCGGGCATTTCTCTTTTATAAGAAACAATTATCAAACGATGTTTTTTGCCCAAAATTTTGTTTATTTGCAAAATAAAACATTAAAATCCTGACACTGCTCCTCAATTCTGAAAATGCGTCATCATCATTTCACATAAATCGAGTAAAAAGTAAACACACACATCGAGGTAAGGTCGAGCTGTCGAAAATGAAAAATAAAACTATTTTGTTTGTCTGGTTAACGTACAACCAAATCCTTATCCAACTTCTATTGTGAATTCGGCTTCTTTACGCAAAGATTCTACAGAAAGAATATAAGCTAACTAGACAAGGTTCAATAGTCTCAACAATTTAAATAATTTCCAAATGCTTGTCTGAGGAAATCTGACCCTGGTCGGACGAAACGTTGTATGTGTTAGAAAGGGTCCTCAACAAATGCATAACAAATACACTATACAAACACGGGATAAACTAAAACGATAATCGGCAACCTTCCTCGATTTATTTCGTTTCCGGAGTTTGAAATATCTGGATCTGGAATTGAAACACAATGCTCAGGCGACCGCAGATTGAGTATTGTTTAAATATATTACTGACTTTAATACTATTCCGTTCAAGAGTACCAAGCAAGACACACTGTGACAAAAGTGCAGTAAATTCACTCTTAATTTCTAGTAATTGTACATTTCCAAAATTCAAAATCGCCTTGTTGACGAGATGAATGAGAATTAGGATGAGAAGAATGAAATTGACAAATTTAATGAAAATAATAACAAAGTTTGAAATAAATAATGGGATCATTATTATAAGATCGTTAAGAACTGTCTATATATCTGACATGATGGTTTAAATGAAGTTGGAAGAGTCTTTGCTAGATGAAGAGATATTTTTACGTTATCCGGTTCATTTCAGACACTGCTTTCGATCTTGCTTAGAGTGAACTCAAATATAAATAATAATTTAAATGAAATGTTGGGATGAATCAGTTGACGAAACGAGAACCTAATTTCAAGAAATTATCAAAATAAAATTGATGAATAAAAATATATATATAGTCCTGAAAGACACGGTCTTTATAATAGCCCTAACGTAGTGTCAGCATGTGGAAAGAGAAGACAAAAATGAACCTATGGAGTAATAGACGTATTTAACGCGCACACAGAGCAGATACCACTCACTGCACATTACCATAATAGTTTAGTTCTATTTGGAATGTATCCTGCTTAGAGTTGAGTTGCTGACGTACATATAGTAGTATATTTTTGTTGTTTAAGTGTTGTTTTGACCTTGTTCAGCCTCTGTTCTAACGAAAAGTAAAAAAAGCAAAGAATAAATGCAAAATTACAGAATAAATTAGTAATAATAATCAGACTACACTGTGACAAATGTGCAGTAAAGATACTGTCTGTTTCCAGAAATCGCTTATTCCTTGGCTGTATGTTCCATCAACAGCCCATAATTAACCCAAAAAGTCGATTTTGTATCATTATCTCAATATCACCGAGTAAAATTACTGTCAAAAACGGTGATTTTACTGCATTTTTGTTACAGTGTAGTTTCGAACTCTCAACCTCTGTTCACTCTATTAACATTAGCAGTCGAGTTATTGAAGTTGATATTTTTTCTTGAGTCAATACGTAATGTAGTCCAACTCAATGATGACGTCATCATGACGCAATAGGTGAGCAGTGGACGTGCGTTGAATTGCAGTTGAACCACCCTCCATATCTGAAGTTGGTGAGATATTAAACATTCGTTCCCTCGTCACTGATGTATTATATCTGTAGTAAGCACGGTTCGATCTTTGCCGATCACTGTTGACAGATATCGGTTGATTTATTCCCATATCCGACAATGGTGGAGCAAATAGTAAACGAATTGGATCGTCGTTGAAGGCTCGATCCATGATGACGTCATGCGATTAATCCTTTGAAGAAAAACAGTGACTTTTATGTGATCTTTTATTTGGTTTGCAAATGTATTTACTATTAATGTCTTCTGCTTAATACAATGTATATCAAATAGAAATTAATTAGTATAACTGTTAGAATAGAGCGGTTGTTTTTTAAATTGTTGACCCCCGTTCAACTTGTTCAACGCTCCATGAAAAACATATTAAAACAACTTGATCATATGCTACTCTTTACTCTCTTTATCTACAACTATACTGTAAAATTTCACAACCACATGGAGCGAGTGCATTCTATGGGTACTTACTCCGGGAGAACCGAATTGAAAAAAAACAGTTATTTAACATCGTCTACTTGTTTCCTCAACCCTAAATATTTCCTGTGTTCCTAGCGCTTTTAGATCTATGACTTGCAGTTATCGGTTCCAAGCCCGGAACAAGCATTTCTATCTAACTTCCATTTAATCTCTAATACGAACGTACGTATATAAATGACGTCCGTCGCGTTGCGACCCAAAATGAGGAAGATAGATTTTAGGGCATACAAACAGCGCCACCACGCCTTGCGACCTGAAATGAGAGAGTGTATTAATTCATTCATGCGTGAAAACGTGATGCTGTTCCCCGCGAAAGAAGGGTGGGTCAGGCGGGGTGTGTCATGGTACGAATAGTCAGGGTATCAATTGATAAATACGACGGGACGAGTCTTCCACAATTCTGAAAATGTGAAATGAAGTATAGTATATAGATAGTATAGGTATAATAAAGCAAGCAATTGTGTAAAAAAATCAAGAATTTCAATGTAATAGGGAATTATATAAATGCAATTTCAACAGATTTGATGATGTTTTTTCATGTTTATAGTTTGCATAGTAATAGTTTGATAGTGTGTGTATGGATACTTGTGTAAGTGTGCTTTGATTCCAAAAAATTGCTAACTTTGCGCTGTTTTGTTTTTATTTCAACAAAACAATAAATATATTGACAAAATTGTCGTTGTAAACACGAGAAAAATTAATAGATATTAATATTTTTATATTTGGAGAGCTTTGGACCCTCTTTCAATATTCATCATTGGGATGCTTTCTCCCCATTCCATTGAAATCATATTTAAGACTTGAACTGACCCGACACGCCAAAAAAGTTCAAAGATGGTTAAATTTGTGATCCTGAAACTTCATTTAAAGTTAAGAATCGCTAATATATATAAGCATCATAAGCTCGTGACGTCACAAATTTTACTTTTCGCTACTCCCTGGTTAGAACCCCGAGTCGACGAGTTTCTCGAATGACGTGAGAGGCATGCGACACAATATATTTGCTCAAGACAAGCGCGTCAGATACAAGAATATTAATACTCCCAGCTAGAGGGTTATAAGAAATGGAGTTGCTAACATCGCCAATTGTAATCAAATACACTAACAGGAATGTTCGCAGCAACATTTTGGTCGAAGGCGCATTTCTTCGCCCTTTAGCTAATACCGGCTCCTAAATATTCTTCAATAAATTCGCGCCTTCAGTTTGATTTTTTTATCATTTCTTGCCATAAAATTGTTTTGCTGAGAAAATATTTCCATACGTCAACCATTATGACCTCACGAATTTTTGGCCTTACTTCATATCCCACCAAAACAATTCTGTGTGCGATACAGTACAGCACATCCTTCATTTTATTTTAAATTTGATCTAATTTACCTAATTTATCAATTTCTGCATTGCAGCGCACATTTGTAGTGGAATCGCTAGGAATGTTTTTTTGTTTATCACAGTGGTTCAATCCCTATTGGAAGCTTTTCCACTCGCTAGATCGTTAGTTATTTTCTTTTATTCGTTCGATCGAGCCGTGCAAAAAGCAAAAATTTACTAAACATGATGCTTAAGTTTAAGTGTAATATTTTTATCTATATTCTCGTGCATATTAATTAACTCAGAGATAAACCGGAGACAGTGCCTGAAAAGATGAGACAACAACCTCCACGGGAGCACATTTAAACATCTTAATTATATTTCTTATTTCACTGGTTCAATAATTTAGCTACTAGCTATCGAATCTGGATCAAAGTTGGACAATCGTTCATTCTCATACTCAATTCTGAATTCATTTTCTGATTGTCACACATGTGCAAAGCTTCTAGCCTTCCCAGGTAATCGAATATTGTTTCATCATATTCATCCCATTGCTGTTCTAGAGACTTTTCTATATCAAGTTTGTAAATAAAAATATGCCAAATATCGACTGTACGGTCAAAACAATAGTCGAATCGACTTCGCCTCAAAAACCTCTAGAATACCGTAACAAAATTCTCCCAAACCTGAGCCATATATAAACTGCGCACAGACCGGACGCTTCGTTAGCGACAAGCTTGACTAAACACGTCCTTTAATAATGTTTCTTTTTCTTGCTCCTTTCTCTCGTTATACAGTGTTACTAGTGCAATGCCATCCTCGTAAATTGGGAAACAAAGGACGAACCCTGAATCTTCTTCGATAAATTCGCGCCTTCAGTTTGATTTTAATATCCTTTCTAACGGTGAAATTGTATGTTTTGTTCAGAAAATATTTCCATACGTCACCCATTATGATGACGTCAGGAATTTTTGGCCTCATTTTGTATCCGATCAAAACATTTCTGCATGCGCTACAGTGCAGCGCATCCTTTGATTTGTTTTGAATTTGATCTAATTTACCTGATTTACCTGAGCGCACATTTGTAGTGGAATCGCTACGAAGGTTTTTTTTATCACAGTGGTTCCAACCTCATTGGGATCTTTTCCACTCTTAAGTTCGTCAGTTATTTCCTTTTATTCGTTCGATCGAGCCGTGCGAAGAGCAAAAATTTACTAAACATGATGCTTAAGTTAAAATGTAATAATTTTTATTTATATTCCCGTGCTTATTGATTTAAGCACTGATTTTTCTATGAGAATTTACTCAGAGCAGAACCGGAGACAGTGCCTGAAAGGATGAGACAACAACCTCCACGACAGAACATTCAAGTATCCCAATTATATCAGATATTTAATTGGTTCAATAATTTAGTTACTAGTTAACAAATCAGGATCAAACTTGGACAATCGTTCATTCTCATACTCAATTCTGAATTCATTTTCTGATTGCCAAACATGTGCAAAGCTTTTATACATCCAACTAATCGAATATTGTTTCATCATATTCATCCTATTGCTGTTCTAGAGTCTTTCCTATATCAAGTTTGTAAAAAAAGACGAAAGATGGACTATACGGTCAAAAATCGTCGAATCAACTTCGCCTTGAATTATGTCGTTGCGCTGCATACCACAAACCATCCCATCGATGATTATTACACAGAACATACGTTACGTGACCAAGCAGCTCAATAGCCGACAAATTCTATCCTTGCCCTGGATAGAACATGATCCTGCGTCTATCTACTATACGTCGTCGACGTAAAAGTTCAATTCCATTCACTAAACTAATATATACAATTTAAATTCATTTACTTAACCTTTACAATTTTCAATCTCAATATTTTTTGTTGGTTGATTCCAAAAAAAATGTATTTTTATAAATGTCAGAGTACGGGAGGGAATTTATATAGAGAGATACATATCTACACCACAGGTCAAATATATATATATTCTCGCAAACATAACCCACCAACAGAGTAATCTGCGCGTTCGTTAAAAAATGAGAGAACGTAGTACAATGTGTACTGGCGCTCAATCAGCTGATTGACGTTACTCAATTTTTTCATACAAAGTAACGTCATAATGTTACCGACACTCGTATGTATTCACAACCAGAAATTTCTCAAGCATGAGCCACAATTACTCGTTCCACGTCATCATGGATCGAACATTCAACGACGATCAAATACGTTCACTATTTATTCCACCAACATCGGATATCGTGACTCATATGTATTCTCAACCAGAAATTTTATTTTATTTTATTTTATTTATTTTATTTATTTTATTACGTTCACTATTTATTCCACCAACATCGGATATCGTGACTCATATGTATTCTCAACCAGAAATTTTATTTTCTCAAGCATGAGCCACAATTGAACCGCATCCAATCGACATGACCCATGAGTTACTCATACATAAGAACTTTGTTTTTCGAAAAAGAGTTCTGAATGGGAAACGCGAGTATCAAAGCAAACATACAAACAATACAATGTAGAGACTGTAAAATTATATGCAGTAACGTACAGTAAATATACTGGTCGTCCACAGTAATTGCATATTTCCAAAGTTAATAAAACGCCGTGTTGATGAGATTTATGTGAAATTATGGGCTGTTCATGAATCCACCTTCGCGGTGCGTCCCATCAACACCCCATATTTGGCTAAAAAAAGTCAATTTTGAATTTTTCTCAACAGCCGCCAAGTAAAATTACTGCCAAAGTCCAGTGATTTCGTTGCAGAAACATTATCAAAACACATGCGTCGCTAATGAATCGCCCCGTCTAAGCACGGTGCATATGTGGAACTTGTATATATCTCTGACTGGATTAAGGTCTTGTCTCGGAATTGTCAGCAATAAATAGTTACTTATACTTATGTCTGCGTCACGTAAGCGAGAGCAGCGGCAAATGCGGGTATAACTTTGAACTCTGGTCCAACGACCGTCACTAGCTTATGTATGTGAGGGGGAGGCTGAATCGCATTATATTGTAAAATTGATTTAATTTTTCTTGCTTACGAAAGAAATAGTTTGCGGAGAACGCCAAGTATTTAAAACCAGTTTGGGATTGAGGGGGAGGATCCCTAAATAAAAAAGTTTGAAAACCACCACTCTATGCCAACTGTTATATTAATTAATTTCTCTTCGATATACATTGTATTGTGCGGAAGATAACAATAGGAAATAAAAGATCACATCAAAATCACTGTTATTCTGTAAAAGATTACTCGTATCACGTCATCATGGTTCGAGCATTCAACGACGACCAAATACGTTCACTATTTGTTCCACCAACATCGGATATCGAAGGAAATCCTCTAATATCTGGCAACACTGATCGGCAAAGATCGAACCGTGTTTATTACAGAAATAATACGTCAGCGACCAGGGAACGAAGATTTAATGTCGCACCAACTTCTGATGTACAGCAAAACTATGCAACTGCAATTCAACGCACGTCCACTGTTTGCCTATTGCGTCATAATGACGACATCCTTGAGTTAGACTACATTACGTATTAACTCAAGAAAAACTGTCGACTTCAATAACTTGTCTGCTAATGTTAACTACACTGTAACAAAAATGAAGTAAAATCACCCGTTATTGACTGTAATTTTATTCGGTAATATTGAAATAGAACTACAATATCGAATTTTTGCCCAATTATGGGCTGTTGTTCGAACATACAGCCAAGATGCATCCATCAACCGCCCATATTAGGCATTTATTCTCATCAACTAGTCGGTTTTGAATTTTTATAAAATATGCAATTACTGGAAACGAACAGTAAATTTACTGCACATTTGTCACAGTGTAGCCAGATATTTCATTATTTTGAAACTTTGTCGAAATGCTGATTTTGCCTTAAAAAGTGTCGCTTGTCTGATGATTTTATTATTGATCATATTTGCCTTGAAGTTTCAAACAAAAAGTCAATAAGTTGAAATTATTTTTGCCATTTCGACATTTTCACTTTAATCTCTCTGTTATCTAGTTTTTACCAATTTATTTTGTATATATGCATTTATTCCTTGTTTTTCTATTCTTTTTTTAAATATAGAAATTCGCTTTCAACAAGACCGAAAGCACCTTAAAAGGGGTCAACTAACAGTTACTCGAGTGACAAAGATCTACTACCAGATGTACGTCAGCAACTGCACTCTAAGATGAAAACATACCATATAGAACTGAGCCTCCGTGCAGTGAGTGGTATTTGCATTGACTGTACATATTACGAGCTTTGCACATGTGTGACAATCAGAAAATGAATTCAGAATTGAGTATCAGATTATAAAATGGTCCAACTTTGAACCTGATTTACTAACTAGTAAATAAAATAATTGAATGATAATTGAATTTCAGGAATCACACTCACACAAGTACTCATACTGAGTAGCGTATATATCAGTATGATGATCCAATAAAGCGCTTGATGCATCGGAAAGCACTCTTAGCGTAAATCATGGACGTGAGGACCTAGGGGTTAAACATGTTGGCATCGGAGGTTGAAGATCTCGAATTCGAGCCCCTGAGAACCGGCTCGTTGATCCATGCCTACAACTCAACACAGGTCGTTAAAGGCCGATAAGTGGGTTTAAAAGAAAAAATATTGCGGCAAATCAATCCTTACCCAATATCAACGTACCTCCAAGTGGACCTCTGCGTATTTTCTGAATATATAATATATAAATGAATATATATTTCCCAGAAATCATAGGCTAGTTCAGTGTTGATGCCAGTATACCATAGTGTGTGATTAGATTACACAATATTAATAAAGGGTTTATGTTACTGAGAGCAAAAACAATTTTTGGCATCTCCAAATATTTACCCTTTTAAAGTAGACCTGCCTTCCAAATTCAAGAGCATCGGAACTATATTTCGATATTCCCGTATATCAACACCCTACTACTACGACATATCAATAGCAAGGCATATCAATAGCATTCTTTAGTTAGAAAAGTCCTCATGTATTTCCTGGGTGTCGGGGCGACTAAATAGAAGCAAATAAGTGGTAGTAGATTTTACTATTGCCCAGGGCAGATACCACTCACTGCGCTTTACAACAGCGTTCAGCATTCATGTTTTCCGTTCAGAGAGCAGTTGCTTGTACTACATGTTTTAGTAGCCCTTTGCTATATTAAGTGCCGTTAGTTGGTTCTTTTTTGCCTCTGCTTCCGTCCTTGCTCAGAGTGAATTGAAAAATAAAAAATAAAATGTTTGTATGTGCTGGAAGTAAAATGCGGGAGACATCGAGCATGACAAATAACATCCTGCCATTTCAAATCCCGGTTAAACGAACGGTAGAGAAATGATCGACAGTTCTCACTGTAAAAAACTCGGGCTATTCTCTTAAATTCGCGTTCTGTAATATCAAATTTTATTTACATCTCATATAGCGGGCTCAAATGCTTCAGTAATAAACCGCCAGAAACGCAATAATATAGAGCAGTGAAAATCCATAGCGTAGAATGTTAAAGAACTGCGGTTGCGCGATCTAATAACAATTCGTAACCAACAATAGATGTGGTAATAATTTTTTACTGCGAATATTAATCGCTTCAAATGATATTGACATTTATGTATTATAATTTTTGTGCATTTCGCAACTTTCAATAATAAACTTAATTTCATAGTATGCGATTACCAATTTCATTCAATTACGAGATTCATTTTGCGACTTTTCATTCCACCCAGTGAGTAATAAACGAGGAAGTGGTAAGGTTGCCAAGAATATTGTCCCAACTTCCCAAGATTCATTTTGCGTCCATTGATATCATCCACTCTTCGTCGAGGATCGAATTTGCAAGATTCATTGGACCTAGTGCTGGCAGCCACTGGAATGTTTGTCTCTTGTTTGAAAAACAAAATGGCGGAATACTTCTAGCAAACGAATTAAAACTTTTGAGCGCCACCTAACGGACAAAAGTGTACATACGAAGGATGTGTTTCCATTCGTTTGGAATAAGAAATCTGACCAAAATCGATTGTATTTTTCGTCAAAAGAACCAAAAGTTACAAAAATTCTACTTGTGAACCTTTGAACGATTAACAATTGATTCGCATAAAATATGCTTCGCATCAATTCGGATCACTAAATCAAATTGCCCAGCCCTGCTGCTTCCGACCTCGCTTAGTGCGAGTTTCAACGAAAAAACTTTTTACTGTAGACTCACCTACTAATATCCAATCAATACTACAAACTTATTTCATTTAATTAGTTCAAAAAGAAAAGAAAATGGTAGAAAAGAAGTGAATAATATCAAAATGTGCAACGTCACTAATATATCACAACATTTGCGAACATATTTCGAATCCAAATGATCCGACATTTTGTTTTTCCAATCCGCAGTTTTATATTCTCGCACGGGATTCAGTAAAGGAATGCGTCTTGGCAACGAAGGTGACCTACACACCCCCCCCCCCCCCCCCCCCCCCCCCCCCCACACACACACACACAAACTAAAAATTAGGGATAAAATTATGAAAAAGGCTCCAAGACTCTGCGCGCCGGGCTTTTCTCTTTTATAAGAAACAATTATCAAAAGATGTTTTTGGGCCAAAATTTTGTTTATTTGCAAAATAAAACATTAATATCCTGACACTGCTCCTCAATTCTGAAAATGCGTCATAATCATTTTACATTTTACATAAATCGAGTAAAAAGTAAACACACACATCGAGGTAAGGACGAGCTGTCGAAAAAAAAAACAGTTTTCTTTGTCTGGTTAACGTACAACCAAATCCTTATCCCTCTTCTATTGGGAATTCGCCTTCTTTACGCAATGATGCTACAGAAAGAATATAGGCTAACTTGACAAGAGGTTCAATAGTCTCAGCAATTTGAATAATTTCCAAATGCTTGTCTGTCGGAAATCTGACCCTGGTTGGACGAAACGTTGTATGTGTAAGAAAGGCTCCTCAACAAATGCATAATAAATACATTATACAAACACGGGATAAACTAAAACGATAATCGGCAACCTTCCTTGATTTATTTCGTTTCTGGAGTTTGAAATATCTGGATCTGGAATTGAAACACAATGCTCAGGCGACCGCAGATTGAGTATTGTTTAAATATATAACTGACTTTAATACTATTCCTTTCAAGATTCTATGTAAATAGACGCGTATGACGTGGATAATAAAGGGTGCGATAAAAAGAAAATTAAGTAGCAAATAAGACACACTGTTACAAATGCGCAGTAAATTCACTTTTAATTTCTAGTAATTGTACATTTCCAAAATTCAAAATCGCCTTGTAGATGAGACGAATAAAAAGGATGGGCTGTTGATGGATGCACCTTGGCAGTGCGTTCTCTCAACACACCATAATTTTCCAAAAAAGTCGATCTTGAAGTTCCACGAGTAAAATTACAATTAAAGAGAGTAAAACTTCACTGCGTTTTTTCCGCTCGCAGTGATGAATCAGTTGATTAATAATTGAATAATATAAAAAATCAAAGTTTATTTCATGTTGTTCATTTCTAACTAAATTAATATGAAATTGGCAAATTTAATGAAAATAATAACAAAGTTTGAAATGAATAATGGGATCATTATTATAAGATTGTCTTTACAATATTCCTAACGTAGTTTCAGCTCAATTCACTTTACCATGGTGGTTACGTTCTATATGAGATGTTTACCTATGAGAATGCCGTCTGATTTTGGCCTTGCTCAGTGCGAAATTCTTAAAATAGAATAAAGGCATATTTACAGAATAAATTGCGAATAACAAGACAATAGAATAATCGAAGTAAAAATATCCAAATGACAAAAATAATTAGATTTTTGTTTCGATTGAAACTTAGAGATATTCGTGAATATTACTAAAATCATCAGATAAGCGACTTTGGATTGATATTAAATTTCAATAGAAAATGATAAAAAGTCACTAAATTTATAAGATGCATACGAGAAGATTTAAAATCATTTACAGACAAATTATTGGCATTTATAGCAAAATTTATATTTTAAAAAAAATTAGAGGCAACGCTGTGAAAAATGCGGTAAATTTACTGTTAATTTCCAGTGATTGAATTTTTCGAAAAAACTCCAAACTGACGATTTGATGAGAATAAATGACAAATATAGGTTGTTGATTGATGCATCTTGGCGGTACGTTCCATCAACAGCCCATATTTGGCCAAAAATTTGATATTGTAGCTTTATTTCAATATCACCGAGTGAAATTACTGTCAAAAAGAGGAGATTTTACTGCATTTTCGTTACAGTTTAGTTTAGAACTCTCAACCTCTATTTACTGCATGAACATTCGCAGTTACTAATTTTTGTTGTCTCAAGTCAACACGTAATGTAGTCCAACTCAATGATGACGTCATCATGACGTAATGAGCGAGCAGTGGTCGTACGTTGAATTGCAGTTCCATAGTTTTGCTGTACATTAGATGTTGAACCAACCTCTATGTCTGAAGTTGGTGCGATATTAAACATTCGTTCCCTGATCACTGATATATTATTTCTGTAGCCAACACGGCTTGATCTTTGTCGATCAGTGTTGCCGAATATCGTTTGATTTCCTTGGATATCCGATGTTGGTGGAACAAATAGTGAACGCATTTGATCGTCGTTGAATGCTCGATCCATGATGACGTCATACGATTAAACCTTTGAAGAATAACAGTGATTTCATATGTTATCTTTTATTTAGTTTGCAAATGTATTTACTATTGTTGTCTCCTGCATAATACAATGTATATCAGATAGAATTAGGAATAGAATTAGAAACTAATTGGTGTAATAGTTAAAATAGAGCGATGGTTTCAAACTTTTTTTAATTGTCGACTCCCCCCCCCCCCCCCCCCCCCTCACCCTCAAACTGGTTTTAAATATGTTGCCTCCTCCACGAACTAATATTTCTTTTTTTTTTTGTAGACAGGAAAAATGAAAATCCATTCAACATTATAACGTTTATCTGCAATAATACGATTTAGCTTCTCCTTCACATGATTGACCTGGTGACGGCCGTCAGACTACAGTTTACTGCTCACGTTTACATGACGTCACGAACATTGAGACACTGTCCATTGTCTGTTTTCATTCTCCATTTTTTCTACAAAAACAGGTATACTAATGAGAATTTCGTGACAAAACATAAAGTCGAGTCAAGGATATATACTCTCAAACATGATCCACATATAAACTGTGCTTAGACGGAGCGACCCATGCTTGGCACAACATGTCTTTTAACAACTTCACTCAAACATTGCTTTACATTTGGTGAAACAAATCTCTCAAACATCGTGTTGCAGTTATAACAAAATTTGGTCCCTTAATCTCGTTTCCAGACAAATTTTCTAGTATCCTGTCTCAATTTTTTATATACGGTTAAAATATTAGCAGTCAATTCTGCACACGACTTCATACGGAATCTGATAATCAGTTTCTCCCTCCCCTGTTCAAGGTTCTGAATACTTCACCAATTGTTATCAACAATAATGAACGAATTTCAACTTGTTCAACGCTCCATGAAAAACATATTAAAACAACTTGATCATATGCTACTCTTTACTCTCTTTATCTACAACTATACTGTAAAAATTTCACAACCACATGGAGCTAGTGCATTCTATGGGTACTTACTCCGGGAGAACCGAATTGAAAAAAACAGATATTTAACATCGTCTACTTGTTTCCTCAACCCTAAATATTTCCTGTGTTCCTGGCGTTTTCAGATCTATGACTTGCAGTTGTCGGTTCCAATCCCAGAACAAGCATTTCTATCTAACTTCCATTTAATCTCTAATACGAACGTACGTATATAAATAACGTCCGTCGCATTGCGACTTGAAATGAGAGAGCGCCACCACGCCTTGCGACCTGAAAGGGGTGTGTCATGGTATCAATTTCAGAAAAAAAAGAAGTGTTGCCCATTTCTTAAATGTGAAATGAAGTATAGTATATAGTATAGTATAGGTATTATAAAGCAAGCAATTGTGTAAAAAATCAAGAATTTCAATGTAATGGGGAATTATATAAATGCAATTTCGACAGATTTGATGGTGTTTTTTCAAGTTTATAGTTTGAATAGTTATAGTTTGATAGTGTGTGTAAGGATCATTGTGTAATTGTGTTTTGATTCCAAAAAAATTGCTAACTTTGCGCTGTTTTGTTTTTATTTAAAAAAAATAAATATATTGACAAAATTGTCGTTGTGAGCACGAGAAAACTTAATAGATATTAATATTTTTGTATATTTGGAGAGCTTTGGACCCTCTTTCAATATTCATCATTGGGATATTTTCTCCCCATTCCATTGAAATTATATTTAAGACTTGAACTGACCCGACACGCGCAAAAAAAGTTCAAAGATGGTTAAATTTGAGATCCTAAAACTTCATTTAAAGTTAAGAATCGCTAATATATATAAACATCATAAGCTCGTGACGTCACAAAATTTTACTTTTCGCTACTCCCTGGTTAGAACCCCGAGTCGACGAGTTTCTCGAATGACGTGAGAGGCATGCGACACAATATATTTGCTCAAGACAAGCGCGTCAGATACAAGAATATTAATACTCCCAGCTAGAGGGTTATAAGAAATGGAGTTGCTAACATCGCCAATTGTAATCAAATACACTAACAGGAATGTTCGCAGCAACATATTGGTCGAAGGCGCATTTCTTCGCCCTTTAGCTAATACCGGCTCCTAAATATTCTTCAATAAATTCGCGCCTTCAGTTTGATTTTTTTATCATTTCTTGCCATAAAATTGTTTTGCTGAGAAAATATTTCCATACGTCAACCATTATGACCTCACGAATTTTTGGCCTTACTTCATATCCCACCAAAACAATTCTGTGTGCGATACAGTACAGCACATCCTTCACTTTATTTTAAATTTGATCTAATTTACCTAATTTATCAATTTCTGCATTGCAGCGCACTTTTGTAGTGGAATCGCCAGGAATGTTTTTTTGTTTATCACAGTGGTTCAATCCCTATTGGAAGCTTTTCCACTCGCTAGATCGTTAGTTATTTTCTTTTATTCGTTCGATCGAGCCGTGCAAAAAGCAAAAATTTACTAAACATGATGCTTAAGTTTAAGTGTAATAATTTTTATCTATATTCTCGTGCATATTAATTAACTCAGAGATAAACCGGAGACAGTGCCTGAAAAGATGAGACAACAACCTCCACGGGAGCACATTTAAACATCTTAATTATATTTCTTATTTCACTGGTTCAATAATTTAGCTACTAGCTATCGAATCTGGATCAAAGTTGGACAATCGTTCATTCTCATACTCAATTCTGAATTCATTTTCTGATTGTCACACATGTGCAAAGCTTCTAGCCTTCCCAGGTAATCGAATATTGTTTCATCATATTCATCCCATTGCTGTTCTAGAGACTTTTCTATATCAAGTTTGTAAATAAAAATATGCAAAATATCGACTGTACGATCAAAACAATAGTCGAATCGACTTCGCCTTGAATTTAAATTTTCGCTATGCACACCACGAAGCATCCCATTCACGATTATCGTAACACAAGAAATACGTCACGTGACCAAGCAGCTTAATAGCCGACAAATCCCATTTTTCCCCTGGACAGAACGTGTTTCTGCGTCTATTTGCTATTCGCCATTGATTTATAAGTGTAATTTCATTTACTTAATCTTTACAATTTTCAATCTCAATATTTTTTAGTTCTGCTTGATTCCAAACTAATCTATTCCAATAAATTCCTTGAATAACTTTTACATTTTCCTACCTTTCGTAAGAGGGTTAGCAATGAGGTAAGGTAGTATTCGCCGTGGGTCTGTGAAAATAATATCTACAATAACGTCACAGATATTCTCCCAAACATGAGCCACATATAAACTGTGCATAGACCGAGCGTTTTATTAGCGACACGCTTGACAAAACATGTCCTTTGATAATGTTTATTTCTGTTGCCTTTTTCATATGCAGACTGAATAAAATATCTCTCGTTTTTTGATCAATAGTCATGTGCAAACCTCTAGATCAGCCTAACAAAAATTCCCCCAAACCTGAGCTAATTTGGGTGGAGTGGAGTGGAGTCGAGTGGAGCTTTTCCACTCGTTAGATCGTTAGTTATTTCCTTTCATTCGTTCGATCGAGCCGTGCAAAAAGCAAAAATTTACTAAACATGATGCTCAAGTTTAAATTTAATAATTTTTATCTATATTCCCGTGCTTATTGGTATATGCACTGATTTTTCTATGAGAATTTACTCAGAGCAAAACCGGAGACAGTGTCTGGAAGGATGAAACAAACAACTTCAACGACAGAACATTCAAGTATCCTAATTATATTAGATATTTAATTGGTTCAATAATTTATTTACTATTTAGCGAATCAGGATCAATGTTGCACCATTTTATTATCTGATACTCAATTCTGAATTCATTTTCTGATTGTCAAACATGTGCAAAGCTTTTATTCATCCAACTAATCGAATATTGTTTCGTCATATTCATACTTTTGCTGTTCTAGAGTCTTTTCTATATCAAGTTTGTAAAAAAAGACGGAAGATGGACAATACGGTCAAAAATCGTCGAATCAACTTCGCCTTGAGTTATATCGTTGCGCTGCATACCGCAAACCATCCCATCGATGATTATTACACAGAACATACGTCACGAGATCAATCAGTTCAATTGCTAACAATTGACAAAACTAACTAACATCGAAATTCTATCCTTCCCCTGGATAAAACATGTTCGTGCATCTATTTACTATTCGTCATTGACTTATAAGTTCAATTTCATTCACTTAACTAATATATATAACTTAAATCATTTACTTAACCTTTACAATTTTCAATCTCAATATTTCTTTGTTCTGATTAATTCGTAAAACAAATCGATTCTAATAAATTGCTACGATATTTCTTAGATTTTCCCGTCCGCCAGCAAATCTTTGCATGCTGAATACTACATTACTACTTACTACTACGTACTACAGGACATTGGTTTTGGATATTGGAATTGGTTTAGCTCGAAACGCGCATTTGCTCTCTCCGCGTATTCCCCTTTTTCTCATCTCTCGAATTTGCAGAGTGACTAAAGGTAATATCACTTTGGTTTCGTCCATATTCGCAGAGATACTGTTAGGCAGCTTGTTAAAAACTATCCCACAAATTTATAATAGTTTCACCCGATTCGCGTTCGCGTTGTCCATGCAGAATAAAAGTCAATAAAACTGCGAAAATTTCAAACACCAACTTGGAAGTAGTATCCGCACGAGAGGTTGTAGTTCGCCATATAGTTTAGCTGTATTCTTCATTTTCCTCTCCCACGAGATAAAAATGGAATCCCTGACCCTATCCACACCTCCACTGTTATCCTAGAAAAGATTGAATCAACTGAACACTTGTTCCACAACAAACTGAATTTTAACAATATAGTTGAGCGTTTTTCGGCAAATTTGCAATTTATCTATGGCCCATGCTTGGAACTGATATGACACTAACTTATACCTATACTAGACATATGGCCCAAGTTTGACTGGGATACCTTCAATAGTTAAGCTTGTTTCGATGAATTTGTAATTTTTCAATAGGCCATGCTTGGAACTGATATGACACTAACTTATACCTATACTTGATATATGGTCCAAGTTTGACTGAGATACGTTCAATAGTTAGGCGTTTTTCGATTAATTTGTAATTTATCTATGGGCCATGCTTGGAACTGATATGACAATATCTTTAAACTATAATCGTCATTCGGTCCAAGTTTGACCGGGATACCTTCAACAGATAGACGTTCAGATAGACGACGAAAATGTCTGGTTGTGAATAAATACATCGATCAAACGAAACAAATACCGAGTGCTGCAACGATCATGACTTCACTTGAAGCGCTTCATACGCTTGAAGCGCTGGTACATCAAATAAAATAAATGCCTAATCGGAAAATCTAGTATTCGAATCAACGAAACCGAATCTGTTTCCGATTCGAATCTAGAAGTTGTATTCCTAGATAAGCATTTCGTCAGCACAAAAGATTTCTTTGATTGAACAACAGCGCCGTAATTGTAAAATTCATTGGCGACTCATGTTTGGCCAAACATATCTGTCTCTACGCATTGACCACTAGACCCTTGTGGTTTGGGTGGCTTTGTTTTACACTTTTCCCTTATGTTCGTTCTCTCGTTGTGAGATGGCAGGAAATATTATTATTTCGGTGAAGATAGTGCTGGATGTCATCCAAGTGATCAAGATGTTTGGAATATCTCCACGTATTGGAGGATAGATGCTTAGACAGGATTTATTATTCATCAACAAGTTTAGATAGAAATTCCCTATTCTGGACTTGGAAGCGGTAACTTTGAGGCATATCCATAGATATAGAAACAATGGTAATTTCTTAAAATTAAACTTAAGTGAAAAGGAAAGGAGCAGACGATGATAAATACCTGTCTATGTTTTCAATTTGGTTCTCCTGGAGCAAGTACACAAGAATGCAATTGCTTTTTAGATGTGAACTTTGTAAAGAGTATATTTGAAGATATCGAGAGTAAAGAGTAGCATATGGTTGAGTTGTTTTGATATGTTTTTCATGAGTGGCATGAGTTGTTGATAATAATTATTGGCGTATTTTGAACCTTGAATGAGAAGGAGTGTAAAAAAGTTAGTGATCGAATTTTATGAAGCCACAAGCGTAGAGAAAAATTGTGAAATACATTTTGATTCGATTTAAAAAAAAATTGAAGTGATTCCTCAGCCCCTGCGGTTTAAACCATCATTGTCAAAAAAAATGTTTTGTCAAGCATGAGCCACAGATGGACCGCGCTTTGGCAACATAGTAATATAGGCATTAAATTTGCAAATACTCCTCTCTTGGAGACGCATCGAAAACCAACCGAGTGTGACGACGTCTGCGAAATAGAAATTTGGTTTCGCCCATATACACACAGGCAGGTATCCTGTCCGACTTGTACTGTTGTACCGCGGACTTGTACCGCCCTTTTATATGAGTACTCAAAGTACTGTTATTGGACTTATAAAACCGTTCCAGAAATAACCAGAGCTTTATCAGTTTATTTTGACTAGCTGGGTATTTACAGCGACTTCGGGGCATAATTACCTTTCGTGTATATTTTTTGTCCCAAAATGTTCAATTTTTATTTCTGAAGAGCAGAATGGATAAATATTAATGATTGAGTAAATTGAAAAAAATCTGAAAATATTCCGGTTGTATAGATGGTATGAAATTGAGTTTGAGATCTGTTTTGAAATGAAAGTCAGGACATCAACAGTTGTATAAATTATGTTGATTTAAAGCAAATATAAAAGATTTAAAAACTTGAAAATTATTAATAAATAAACATATTATGATCTAGATTCAGTTCATAAAAGCGAACCATTTGCATTTTTATTTATTGGCATTTTCGTCGGTTGACAGACATAAAAACATGTTTCAAAAGAACCGACTTAAAACTTTGTTTCCAAACGAATCCTTCAGTGAGAAACAGACGCTTAAATTATACGTTGAGTGTTGAGACCCGGAGTAATTCAAGAATTAAAAGATAATATTCCGTCATGATAAATGGTAAAAGTTGCTCAATAAGTAACAGATAGCACTTGTTGAACCTGTGTTCTTAAAATATCGCATAGTTTTATTATAGAATAAAATAAGCACAAACCAGTGAAAGTTAAGCCTTATATATATAATATATATAAGGCGCAATGGCCTCATCATGGAAATTATAGGTTGAAAATCTCGTGTTCGAATCCTGGGGAATTCAACTCTTTTATCGCTGTGTACCACTCAATCCAGGAAATAATAATTAAAGAAGTTTGTTCGTATGAACATTTGGAACAACTGCAGTATACATGGTTTAGTTTCCCTGATTGCGCTTGTTTTGGTTTCAATATACATATACCTAGTTTGGTTAAAAGTTTCATTTTTCTCAATAATCAAGTAAAATAAAAAGAAATTCGACCAGAATGCCGGGAAAGTTTTATTCTAATGAAAGTATAGGGCTTGAAGTGACTAAATCTCGAAAGCTTCATATCTGATTAATCCAATCTCGTGTAGTTCATTAAAAGATATAGAAAACGACGATGGGCAATTTTTCTCAACTAAAAAGATTTATTGGGATCGGTAAAAACTGTGACATAAGTTTCATTCCAACATTTGTGATTCAAGACTCACACTACTACGCCGGAGTATTCATTACATTCCGCCGCCTATTGATCCCTTCATCCCCGGGCATAGAATTTAACACGCCCCGGCGTAAGAATGAAAAATATGTCGAGGATTCGCAAATTTGTGTATACGTAGCTTAGATGCCGTTTGGCCAAGTTCAGTGAAAGTTCATGACGTAGTATTTAAATGTGCCGTTCAATTGTGGTTCATGACTAATAAAATTAAATGAAAGGACAACCATGGCGGTATAGTCAATCATAAGAAAAATATTACTTCTCACGCATGAGCCACAGATGAGCCGCATCTAATCGACGTGATCCATGAGTAACTCATACATAACAACAACTTTGTTTTGCCAAAATATGTCTGAATGAGAAAGGAGAGTATCAAAGCCAACACACAAACAATACAATGTAAAGACTGCAACTTTGTGTACAGTAAATTTACTCGTCATTATTTATAGTAATTGCATATTTCCAAAGTTCATAAAACGCCGTGTTATTGAGATTTATGTAAAAATTATGGGTATTTACAGCGACTTCTGAGCATAATTTCTTTTCGTGTTTATTTTTTGTCCCAAAATGTTCAATTTTTATTTCTGAAGAGCAGAATGGATAAATATTAATAATTGAGTAAATTGAAAAAAATCTGAAAATATTCCGGTTTTATATATGGTATGAAATTGAGTTTGAGATCTGTTTTGAAATGAAAGTCAGGACATCAACAGTTGTATAAATTATGCTGATTTAAAGCAAATATAAAAGATTGAAAGCAAATATAAAAGATTTAAATCAAATATAAAAGACTGAAAGCAAATATAAAAGATTTAAAGCAAATATAAAAGATTCCGAAGTTTGACTGGGATACCTTCAATAGTTAAGCGTTTTTGACTGATTTGTAATTTATCTATGGGCCATGCTTAGAACTGATATGACAATATCTTTAAACTATAATCGACATTCGGTCCAAGTTTGACCTGGATACCTTCAATAGTTAGTCGTTTATCGATGAATCGGCAATTTATCTATGGGCCATGCTGGTAACAGACAAGACAACACTAAAACTTAAATCTACTAATTTTTTCTGAGACTCAGTCCAAGTTTTATCAGTGTACCTTTTACAGTTTTTTAGTAAACGGCAATACTTGTTTTTTACATATCTATTGTTTATCTATGGACCATTCATGGAACTGACTCCATTTTATCAAAGTTTCATCTACTACTCATATCTGATACTTGGTCCAAGTGTGACTTGGTCCAAGTGTTCATAGTTTGAGGAAGTAGTTTGTTCGTCACGGTTGATTAGCTGATTGACGTTACTCATATTTCTCATCTATCTCAAAGCAAACAACTACCGAATGCTACAACCTCATGGCGATGTTCCTCTACCTATTTTTCGCATTCGCATTCGTATAGGTTAAATGTACAAAACTCGCGACGATCGCTTAGCTATCGTTGATAGGTATGGCTTAATAAATCACAGCATTATTTTTGGAGATTATTGATGTATTCATGTATTGCTAGAAGTTGGGGAAATAGTACGTATGAAGATGAAATAGAGGAGGGGACTCAGTAAACGAACTCTAGAAAGAAAATATTAGGAATTGTAGTTGAGTTTTAATTGTTTTAAGGAGAATATGCGGCGTTGGGGTCTGATTCCAACGAGTTCTTTCGTCTGAGCCCCGGTTTATATCAAATTCAGGGGTTTGTAGATTTGTATAGTAACAAATTTCATATTCAGGGGTTTGTAGATTTGAAAATATTTAATCCTGAGCTATATTGAGCAATCAATGCGCAATATGAAAATTTTTTCGTGGATTCATCTCACTTATGAGTGAGGGACATTATGTTCCCTGCACTCTTGGACCGAAGAACAATTAGTTGCCATTAGTTGAACATCTAAACGGCTGCCCGGTTAGCGCAATCGGTAAATAAGCTGGGAATACGCTTCGAGCAACACATCTCAACACACTCAACAGTAGATTACAGCTTCCCCCGCCACCATGTCCATGCAGAATAAAAGTCAGTAAAACTGCGAAAACTTCAAACCCCAACTTGGAACTAGTATCTGCACGAGAAGTTGTAGTTCGCCATATAGTTTAGCTGTATTCTTCATTTTCCTCTTACACAGAATAAAAACGGAATCCCTGTCCCTATCCCCACCTCCACTGTTATCCTAGAAAAGATTGAATCAACTGAACACTTGTTCCACAACAAACTGAATTTTAACAACTGAGCTTCTTTGGTTATCGACACTACATAATTTTTTTTACCTCATTTTGTGGCTGACAATAAACTGTAAAGTTGTATCCATAATTTCCTGAAAGTCCCGCTCAATGTTTGACTTTAATTCAAAAGTTGTGCTCGATGAACAAAAGCGCGAAGAGTAATAAATTCTCTCGTTTCATAGACAAGGGAAACACTTGTATATTCGATGTAACCCAACCAGAAATTCATTAGGTTAAGCTTGAGACACTGTTGGCCCGCGCTTTGGGCACTGCGAACTAAATTCGCATACATATCTACAGCACAGGTAAAAGATATATATTCCCCCAAACATGACCCACTAATACACTGTGCATAGACTGAGCATGTATACATTTGCTTGTCACTAATTTTAGTCTTTTTGTACCAACCATACCAACAGAGTAATCTCTCACCCGTTCTTTGAAAAACGAGAGAACGTAGTGCAATGTGTACTAGCGCTCAATCATCTGATTGACATTATTCATATTTCTCGTCTATGACCCTGTTTCTGTGGCTGTGAGAAATCAAATATGTCTGACTAAGAATACATCGATCGAACGCAATATTGTTCTTTTTTGTCGTCAAATGAAACCATACCAGACCTTTGAAAACTTGAACATAACATACAATAGTATATATAGAAAAACATTAGAAGTGAGTCGCCGTATTTTGGCAGCTCATTTTCCGATATTGTTATATTATATATTATCGAGGATAAAATTTCAAATTCTGGTATGAGACCGTAGATAAAGTATATTATCGCTTTACTATGTATTTGCAATAAAAGACGAAACGACTTTTAAACGACAAATACCTGTACTACATAGACTTGGACTTTATTGCATATGTCAGGTCAGATCAGGTCTAAAATAGGGTACCAAAGCTGCCATGCTTAGTGAGAAAGGAACAAAATGGCGTTCGATCAATGTATTCTCAACCTGAAACTTTATTTTCTCAAGCATGATCCATAATTGAACCGCATCTAATCCACGTGATCCATGAGTAACTCATACATAACAAAAACTTTGTTTTGCCAAAATATGTCTGAATGGGAAACGCGAGTATCAAAGCAAACACACAAACAATACAATGTAGACTTTAAATTTATGTACAGTAAATATACTGGTCGTTCACAGTAATTGAATATTTCCAAAGTTCATAAAACGCCGTGTTATTGAGATTCATGTAAAAATTAAGCACTGCTGATGGACAGCATCTTCCCATCAACACCCAATATTTGGCTAAAAAAGTCTATTTTGAATTTTTCTCAACACCGCCAAGTAAAATTACAGTCAAAGTCCAGTGATTTCGTTGCAGAAAATTATCAAAACACATGAGTCGCTAATGAATCGCCCCGTCTAAGCGGGGTTTATATGTGGATCTTGTTTGACACAATATATATCTCTGACTAGATTAATGTCGCGGAATTGTCAGCAATCAATAGTTGCTTATACTTATGTCTGCGTCACGTAAGCCAAGTTCCAAGTGGTTCCAAGTCCAGAACAAGCATTTCTATCTAACCACCATTTAATCTCTAATACGAACGTACGTATATAAATAACGTCCGATAGATTTGATGACATACGATGCTTCCAGCGCCAACACGCATTGCGACCTGAAATGAGAGAGAGCATGGTTTATTCAATCACGCGTCAAACAAATACTAAAATACGTGATGCGATCATGAAAAATTCAAATAATTAGACTTCTCTATAGAATAAATATTACGAGCGCGAGCGCGTTTCCCATTCCCATTTCGCATTCGTATTTCGAGACTCCTAGAGAGGTTAAATGTACAATTCTGAGGCAACAATCGCTTAGCTATCGTTGCTAGGTATGGCTGAATAAATCACAGCATTATTTTTGGAGATTATTGATGCATTATTGTATCATTAGAAGTTGGGGAAATAGTACGTATGAGGATGAAATAGAGGAGGGGACTCAGTAAATGAACTCTAGAAAGAAAATATTAAGAATTGTAGTTGAGTTTTAATTGTTTTAAGGAGAATATGCGACGTTGGGGTCTGATTCCAACGAATTCTTTCGTCTGAGCTCCGGTTTATATCATATTCAGGGGTTTGTAGATTTGTATAGTAACAAATTTCATATTCAGGGGTTTGTAGATTTGAAAATATTTAATCCTGAGCTATATTGAGCAATCAATGCGCAATATGAAAATTTTTCGTGGATTCATCTCACTTATGAGTGAGGGACATTATGTTCCCTGCACTCTTGGACCGAAGAACAATTAGTTGCCATTAGTTGAACATCTAAACGGCTGCCCGGTTAGCGCAATCGGTAAATAAGCTGGGAATACGCTTCGAGCAACACATCTCAACACACTCAACAGTAGATTACAGCTTCCCCGCCACCATGTCCATGCAGAATAAAAGTCAGTAAAACTGCGAAAACTTCAAATCCCAACTTGGAACTAGTATCTGCACGAGAGGTTGTAGTTCGCCATATAGTTTAGCTGTATTCTCCATTTTCCTCTTACACAGGATAATAATGGAATGCCTGTCCCTATCCCCACCTCCACTGTTATCCTAGAAAAGATTGAATCAACTGAACACTTGTTCCACAACAAACTGAATTTTAACAACTGACCTTCTTTAGTCATAGACACTACATAATTTTTAACGCCATTTTGACGCCTTCATAGGCGTTTTTGACTCATTTTGTGGACGACAATGAGCTGTAATAAATGCCTGGAAATTCCGCTCAATGTGTCACGTGAATTCGAAAGCATAATTAGTAATACACAATTTTCGAAAGAACAAAAGCGCGAAAAGTAATAAATTCTCACTTGTATATTCGATGTAACCCAACCAGAAATTCATTAGGTTAAGCTTGAGCCACTGTTGGCCCGCGCTTTGGGCACTGCGAGCTAAATTCGCATACATATCTACAGCACAGGTCAAAGATATATATTCCCCCAAACATGACCCAAAAATAAACTGTGCATAGACTGAGCATCTATACATTTGCTTGTCACTAATTTTAGTCTTTTTTTAGTAATCTCTCACCCGCACGTTGAAAAACGAGAGAACGTAGTACAATGTGTACTAGCGCTCAATCAGCTGATTGACGTTACTCATATTTCTCGTCTATGACACTGTTTCTTTGGCGCATACTTGGCATGAAATAATGTCTGACTGAGAATACATCGATCGAACGCCTTATTGTTCTTTTTTTACGGAAAATGAAACCACAAAACATCCAACAGGATATATACGTTACTCATACGTTACTCACATAACATACAATAGGATATATAGAAAAACATTAGAAGTGAGTCGCTGTATTTCGGCAGCTCATTTTCTGATATTGTTACTATATGATAACTGGAGATTAAATTTCAAATCCTGGTAATTTTGAATGAGACCGTAGATAAAGTATATTATCGCTTTATTATGTATTTTCAATAAAAGACGAAACGACTTTTAAACCTGTACTAATAGACTTGTACTTTATTGTATATGTCAGGTCAGATCAGGTCTAAAATAGGGTTCCAAAGCTGCCATGCTTAGTGAGAAAGGAACAAAATGGCGTTCGATCGATGTATTCTCAATCAGAAATTTTACTCCTCACGCATGAGCCACAGATGAACCGCATCTAATCGACGTGATTCATGAGTGACTCATACATAACAAAAACTTTGTTTTGCCAAAAGAGTTCTGAATGGGAAACGCGAGTATCAAAGCAAACACACAAACAATACAATGTAAAGACTGTGAAATTATATACAGGAACGTACAGTAATTTTATTGGTCGTTTACAGTAATTGCATATTTCCAAAGTTAATAAAACGCCGTGTTGATGATATTTATGTAAAATTATGGGCTGTTCATAAACCCACCTTCGTGGTACGTCCCATCAACACCCCATATTTGACTGAAAAAGTTAATTTTGAATTTTTCTCAACACCGCCAAGTAAAATTACTGCCAAAGTCCAGTGATTTCGTTGCAGAAACATTATCAAAACACATGAGTCGGTAATGCATCGCTCTGTCTAAGCACGGTGCATATGTGGAACTTGTTTGAGACAATATATATTTCTGACTAGATTTATGTCTCGAGATTGTCAGCAATAAATAGTTACTTATACTTATGTTTGCGTCACGTAAGCGAGAGCAGCAACTAAAGAGCAGCAACACTTTAAACTCTGGTCCAATGACCGTCACTAGCTTATTTATGTGAGGGGGAGGCAAAATCGCATTATATTGTAAAATTGATTTAATTTTTCTTGTTTACGAAAGAAATTGTTTGCGGAGGACGCCAAATATTTAAAACCAGTTTGGAATTGAGGGGGAGGATCCCTAAATAAAAAAAGGTTGAAAACCACCACTCTATGCCAACTGTTATATTAATTAATTTCTCTTCGATATCGTATCACGTCATCATGGTTCGAGCATTCAACGACGACCAAATACGTTCACTATTTGTTCCACCAACATCGGATATCGAAGGAAATCATCTAATATCTGGCAACACTGATCGGCAAAGATCGAACCGTGTTTATTACAGAAATAATACATCAGTGAGCAGGGAACGAATGTTTAATATCGCACCCATTTCTGATGTACAGCAAAACTATGCAACTTCAATTCAACGCACATCCACTGCTCGCCTATTACGTCATGATGACGTCATCATGAGTTGGACTACAATACGGATTGACATAAGAAAAACTATCGACTTCTATAATTTAACTGCTAATGTTAATGGAGATAAAGCTACAATATCGACTTTTTGGTCATCCATATTAGGCATTTTTCTCATCAACTAGTCGGTTTTGAATTTCTTGAAAATATTCTGCATTTATTAGCAACATAGACAGTATTGCTGTCTTCTGCATAATACAATGCATAGCATAGAGAAATTAATCAAATAAAGTTGGAATATAGTTGGAGTTTCATAGCATATGTACAACCCGTATATATCAGATCATGTTCAATTTACTCAATCTTTAATATTTATCCATACTGCTCTTCTCGCAAATTCGCGTGGAGGAGGCATTTCACACCCTCTCTCTGTTTCTGCATTTACATGTCTCTGATTAGACTGAGTAACCCTTCTACTGACCTACATAACTAACTTGTTTTTTCCGTGTGATTTTCAAAAATTATTCAATTCCTCATCCGTGCTCTCTACATGAATAGAAGTTTATTCAAATATTAAATTATTCTGTATCTTTCTATAGTTATCTGATCAGACCCACCAAATACTAATGCATGATTCGGACCGAACCAGAGTACGGTGTTCGGCCCAGCAAGATGAAAACTCAACATTCTACATAAAGTTTTATGTCTGTTTGAATAATAATGAAATGTGGTTACTATATATAAACGAGAGAATAGATGTGAGAGAAGCGAACAAATTTTGCGCATTCATTTTATGAAAGAAGCGCGCATGTTAAATTCTTAAAGGGAATTTGGTTACATTCTGCGAAGTATGCGTAGTCCGCGGGGAAGTACCAGGTTATTTGAAGTGAAGTTATTTGAACTGTTCGTCCTGTGTCTATTTTACAATGTCTAAGAACAATTAATATGATTCTATTCAACTCTAGATTCCAACATTAACTTGAACTATTGGACATCTTGCCACTAAGAAAACTGACTATACGATGTGTTAATCTGGTGAAATACAATGCCCTCATCTCCTTTCACCCACTGAAAAAGTATATTCCATCAATATACTATTATTTTTTTAAAATTCCGGCGCACTTGAAGCACAGATTTATTCATTTTAACTGTATTCTCTGAAATCGACTGAAATATGAGTCTTTGCTTCAAAAAATAGTTTTCCCAAAAAGCACAAAAAGTTTTACGCGCCTTCGACTTGCAACATTCAAATGAGATAGATGACATTTAACCCTGTGAACATAGGTTGAGAGTTCAAAACTACACTGTAAAAAAATGCGGTAAAAGCAACCTTCTTTTTGGCTGTACTTTTACTCTGTGATATTGAAATAAAGCTACGATATCAACTTTTTTGGCCAAATATGGGCTGTTGATGGAACGTTCCGATGCAAGATGCATCCATCAACCGCCCATATTTGGCATTTATTCTCATCTCAACTCGTCGGTTTTGAATTTCTTTAAAATATTCAATTACTGGAAGTTAACAGTAAATTTACTGCACATTTATCATAGTGTAGTTTGATATTTTATTATTTTGAAACTTTATCGAAATGCTGATTTTGCCTTTAAAAGTGTCGCTTGTCTGATGATTTTATTACTGATCATATTTACCTTGAAGTTCCAAACAAAAAGTCAATAAGTTGAAATTATTTTTGCCATTTCGAGATTTTCACTTTAATTTCTCTATTTTCTAGTATTTACCAATTTGTTCTGTACATATGCAATTATTCTTTGTTGATTGATTGGATTCCACTGTTATGAACTGACTGAGAATAGACGTCCATGATAAACCTGGGAGAAATATATTTTTTCCGAGTTAACAAAAATCAATAACCAAAACCTCGCAAGTGCAAAATTTGACGTTATTTGTATAATGGTAGTTATAGTACGTGTACATTGGACATAAGCAACTGATAGATCACTAACTTCTGCGTCCATGAGGCAAAATTTTCACATTTCTTCAAAAATAATGAATGGAACAAGCGATTAGAAAGAGAAACATTGCACTTACAAGGTTTCTGTTTTTATTTTTGTTTTATAATTCATGGAACACTGCTGGATCTGTATATCAAGATATTCTGCAGAACGAAAATCGAATTTTATTTCATTGGAAATTGGAAATTTTCCACTCAATTTTGCAAGTTGTGTCCTCATGACCGATTGATTCGAACAATATATGCTTCGAATCATTTCGAGTCAAATACTCGAATTCTCCAGCCCTATTTGTAATATTTGTCTTGGTGGATGTATGGTCCATGTTTGGCAAATACTATACAAACCGTTTTATTTTCTAAACCTCTACAATCAAGCTTGATCCAGCAATGGTCCATATAAAAATCTCAATTTTTGAACAATATTAGTGACGTCCATATGAATATTTTTACTTTTCTTCTTTTTATTTCCATTTAACTCTGCACCCGTTTGACACAAATCTGAATGTTGATGCAAATTTAAGCTTGTTCAAGCTCGGGCCACTGATGGATTCGATGATAAAGCGTGGTTCATCTGTGGCCCGAGATTGGCTGAATTCAATTTCTTATCGTGAACAAAGTTGTCACGAAATTTCTCATTTTCTCTAATTTCTCTACCATTGAAACAGGAGACTCGGAGTAAGAGGGGAAATAGACAATTTCGCTATCTTCCAGGGCAGATATCACTAACTGCACTTTACTATACTACTATATTTTACATAAGCAGTCGTCAGTTTGTTCCTTTTTGGTCTAATTGCGGCCTTCCAACTTACAGTCAATTTCACTATAAAAAAATCTCAAACCTGCCCTGGGCGACAATCTATCGCTCCATTCTACCATGATTTGCATTCTCTAAATTAAAAGCATGAAACTGGGCGGTGGATAATCTCGAATATGAGAAAAAATCGATGTAACTTCCGTGGATTTAAAGAATTGTCAATTTTCGAAGTTTATTCAAACTTAGTATTTAACAAAAAAATACATCGACAATTTCACAAATTTTAGAATTTTGCAAAAATATCATTTTTTCAAACAAATACGCAGAGTTAACCAAAATTCCAAGTCGATAGAATTATTGTAACAAAGTAAGATCCATCAATGATTTTATTGTAACAAAAAAAATGTTTGGAATTTCTGTAAAAATAACATTTAGCAATTAGTTCAACAAATTAAAATTATCAGCAGAAGTTAACAGGTTCGAACAATCCATTCACTTGACATCCACAACTATTCAGTTTTTTCTCATAATTTACCAAAAATCCCCCCCCCCCCCCCCCCCCCCCCCCAAAAAAAAGAATGCTCCGTACGTAGTTGAGAACGAATGAACTTGTAACCTTGACATCCACAATTTTTCATTTTTTTTCTTTTCACTCTGTGCTATCCAAGTCGTTTTTACTTGAAAAATAAATTTTATTCCATATAATGTGAGATCTTGTTTTGTCAGTTTTTACAGATATACACTGTGACAAAAAGCAGTAAATTTACTGGTCATTTGTAGTAATTGCATACTTCTAAAATCTGCAACCGCCTCGTTAATGAGATTTGTGCCAAGTATGTGCTGTCGATGAGCGTACCTTGGCGGTTCGTTGCATCAACAGCCCATAATTGGTAAACAGTCGATTTTGGCTTTATTTTAATATCACCGAGTAAAATTAAGGTCAAAGAAAGGTTATCTTTCACTATAACAAAAGTACAGTGAATTTTCTGGTCATTTGCAGTAATTGCCTATTTCCAAAGTTAAAAAAACGCTATGCTGATGATATTTCCGCCCATTATGACCTGTTGATGAACCGCACCTTCGCATATTTGACCAAAAGCGTCGATTTTAATTTTTTCAATATCGCCAAGTTAAATTGCTGTCAAAGGCCAGTGATTTTATTGCATTTTTGTTACAGCGCACTGCTATTCTGTTGCGGTTTGGTTATGAAGAAATATTAGATCATATTGAAGGACTCGACGTATAGTGTAGAGCAGGGGTAAATAGAAGATCAGAGTGCTGTCCAAAAGGTAGTGAACGATGGTTGCACCATCTCCCAGGGAAGATATAAATAATTTCACCCTGCCATACACAGTGAACAGTTATCTGGCAGAGTGCTGTCCGGAAAGAAGTCAACGATTGCTGTACCAACTCTCAGGGTAGATATAAATAATTGCACCCTACCGTACACAGAGTACAGTTATCTGTTACAGTGCTGTCTGAAAGGAAGTGACCGATGGCTGTACCATCTCCCAGGGTAGATATAAATAATTGCACCCTACCCTTCACGTGTGTAGAGTTTAGTTATCTCTTCGAGTGTAATTCCAAAGGAAGAGGGCGATGGCTGTACTATCGCCCAGGGAAGATCACAAGAAATTGCACTCGACTGAACACAGGCTACAGTTAACCGTTAGAGTGCTGCTCAAAAAAGTGGCCGATGGCAGTATTATTGCCCAGGGAGGATATTAATGAATTGCACCCTACTATACAAAGAATTTACTTATTTTTAGAGTTTCGTACAAATAAGTGGTCGATGTCGGTACCATCACCCAGGAAAGATATAAACAATTGCACGCTACTATACACAGACTTCAGTTATCTTTTGAAATTCAATCCGAAAGGAAGTAGTATGTCCTTCAGGAAAAAGGAATGCGAATGTAAAAATTGACGACCTAAAAATACGCTGAATCATCTTCCTAATCCAATCGATAAATTAATGTCATTGTAGTTGAAATTCCTATCTTTAAATCTGAGTTTTGTCTTCAGAGTGTAGGTTCCAAGCTGCAAATGTAAAACGAGCAGAACCCCGGCAAATATGGTCAAGATCAATAAGACTACGGAGATCAATACATACAAAGTGCACCTGGGTTCATAACCTGCCACCTCAGGCACGGATTTTTGTAGTGAATGGATATCTGTCCTAGGTTACAGCTACTCGCAAAATGTCTTGCCCTGTTCGTTGGCGAAACGACCAAGCATCGAAACATCGGCCTTTCGGACAATACCATCATGTTTAACCAAGTGAACCACCAAGCCGGGCTTCTCATTGGTCGACCAGATCTTAACCAGTTTAAATAGTAGGATGAACATTTTTGTGCGCTTGGTGTCGCTAAAGAGAGTGCAGTGATAATGTTATATACTTGGATAAGCCGCCATTTTGTTTCGAATCAACGGAAATATTTTCGACGTTTGTATGTATGTTTAATTGTCTCAAACAAAAAAGATAACAATGAAATCACAATCAAATAGATATAATTGAGTTGGGCTATTACACTTACAAGAACCGGTAGGCTTTAGATACTAACGTGCGACGTATTCCCCGAACTAATGATGGATGAATATTTCTCAAACTAGGTAAAGTGAAGCGAATTTACCACAAAACTAGCTAAAGTATCACTAGGTAATCTAGTTTCATTTTCAAAACTAGGTTGTAACGAAATCAAAAAGGTGAACTATGTAATTTTTGTTTGGCTGCATTTAAGGCATAGTCGATGGACATAGTCTATATTTAAAGCTTTTTATAATGAAAATATGATTCACCTATATTTTTTATACTAGGTATCTAGTTTTTTCAACCAGGTGCTTAGTTGTAATATCAGCTAATTTACCTATTTAACCCAGTAAATTTATCAGGTAAAATATGAAACAAAAAACTCGGTAAAACTCAAACCAGGTTAGTTTTATTTTCTTGGAACAGGTAAAAGTACTTTGAAAATAAACTAGGTTTACTAGGTAAACTTGATACTTTTACTTTGAATTACCAACGCTACCTGGACCCACTAGCGATCAACAAATCCCAGAGTGGCATTCTAAGCTTAAATTCTAAATCTTACAATAAACTTATATTTCTGTGGAATGAGAACATGATATTTTTGGCATTCTAAGTGCTTTAAAACGTAGCAATTCTCAAATTTTGAAGCGCATAATATATTGCACTTTTTAGCGTATTTTAGACTCTATAAGCCTCGTTCTCAAAAATTTTTAGCGTTTTCTGCCTGATTTTCTGCATGTTTTATAGTGATATGCAACAGAAACGTACTATCCAGAAATTTGCACGCCCGCATTATGGCGACATGATTTGACCGAGAAACAATTTTTGAATTTTGATTACTTTTTACGATTCTATATACGAAATTATAAACAATAAAATAAATGAAAGTAGTAATGTAACAGTAAAGCGATACATGAATGCAGCATGTGCACCTCACACTGTGGTAACAAGTTCGTGTTGATGAACCTAGATAGAAAGATATTAAATCAGTCAAGAACCACCACGGTCAAGTAAAGTGAGTGGTATCTGCTCAGGGCATTGGGAAAGCCATTTTTTTGGTTTTACTATCCTTACAGTGAATCTAGATTGGAAAATGACCCTAATCAGACAATCTGCTTACTTAAATATTTGGTTGTTCGAATCATCCAATCCTAGTTGACAATATGATCACCAGTTCAAACAGCAGGGGTTCATCGATATGAGCGCTTCGTGTCGCTAAAGAATGTAAATTACTGATCTTATATCGACTGCCGCCATTTTGTTTTTTCATGCAAACTAAACCCGAAAGCTTCGCCTAAAAGGCGTCAACCAATGGAAATCCAAATGAAAGAGTGCAATATGTGGTATCAGCATCTGTACTCTAAGCACTCAAGGTTTAATATGCGTCCTTAATGTCACCAAATGATGTAAATTAATAATTTTTTTGCATCGAACGTCCGCCATTTTGTTTCTTTACCGCTTCAACCCTTTAAGCTGAAAGCATCGCCTAAAAGGTGGCAACCAACGGCATTTGAATGGCGAAGATGTGATGCCAGCATCTGCGCTATAAGCGGAAACACTCCATATGGAACTAGGGCTCGACAAAATTGAATCAGTTGGAATTCGAATCTGACTCGGATAATTTTTCGACTCGGATCGAATCGCTGATTCCATAAAACTAACGAATATGCCCATTTTACTATTACTATTTTTGATTTCTTTATGATATCTGAGAATTTCATGGTTACAAATTGCAAATATTAGGATAAACAGACTCAAAAGGGTGCATTTTCAATTACACCTCCATTTAAAAAGCGAAAATTTTTATTTTAACGACAAAACGCAATCGTTTTTGGAAAATTTTTACCCAAATCGACTGCATTTTGACAATGCACTTTCAATGCAGAATGCCAAGATCATTTCAAAAAATTTCACTTCCTTTTTAAATCCTAGTTCCTATGACCGATCAACGACTGATTTGAAGCAATAGTGCTTTGAAGCGATGCGATTAACCGAATTAAACTGACCACGCCACTTGTACCAGGTCAGAATAATATTGTCGAAGCAAATTTTGTTAAGCATGATGACTGATGGATCGCGTCGATAAGACACGGTCCATCTGGGGCGCATACTTTATAAAATTAAATGTCTTGTTGGGAATAAATACATCGATCGACCGCCATTTTGTTCTTTTCTCTCTAATCATGGTAGAAAGCATTGCTTTGGAGGAAGCAACTAACTGTCATTTAAATGGCAAAGAAATATTATAATATGTAGTGTGAGCAACTACACCCAGAGCGGAAAACACTACATACGGAACTGAACCGCCATTATTAAAGTGCATTGAGTGGTATCTGCCCCTGGTAATCGGGAATGTTATGAAAGTTTAGAATATTTTTGTTTTCGAAAGAAATCTCGATTGAAGAAATATCGAATCGAATATTTTCGAATATCAAGTTATTTGACTTCAAAACTTAATTTTAGAAAATTGTGCTGAGCTTACCACTTGTTCCACGATGAGGGCGGAAAATCTAAAATGGCGTCATTTTAATAATAATCCAGTGTCCCCCGTCGAGAAAACGCGTTCCATCTGTTGTTCATGCGTTGTAAAATCAAATTTAGTAATGGGATTTCATGTTTATTAAAGGAAATCCTTCTAAATGTCATATTTAATGTGATAAAAGTCATTTTGAATAAATAATCCGACATTTCGTTTTTCCAATCCGCAGTTTTATATTCTCGCACGTGATTCACTAAAGGAATGCGTCTTGGCAACGAAGGTGACCTACACCCCCTCCCACACAAACTAAAAATTCGGGATAAAATTATGAAAAAGGCACCAAGACTCTGCGCGCCGGGCTTTTCTCTTTTATAAGAAACAATTATCAAACGATGTTTTTGGGCCAAAATTTTGTTTTTTTGCAAAATAAAACATTAATATCCTGACACTGCTCCTCAATTCTGAAAATGCGTCAAAATCATTTCATAAATCGAGTAAAAAGTAAACACACACATAGAGGTAAGGTCGAGCTGTCGAAAATAAAAAATAAAACTATTTTCTTTGTCTGGTTAACGCACAACCAAATCCTTATCCCTCTTCTATTGTGAATTCGCCTTCTTTACGCAAAGATGCTACAGAAAGAATATAAGCTAACTAGACAAGAGGTTCAATAGTCTCAGCAATTTGAATAATTTCCAAATGTTTGTCTGAGGAAATCTGACCCTGGTTGGACGAAACGTTGTATGTGTTAGAAAGGCTCCTCAACAAATGCATAACAAATACACTATACAAAAACGGGATTAACTAAAACGATAATCGGCAACCTTCCTCGATTTATTTCGTTTCTGGAGTTTGAAATATCTGGATCTGGAATTGAAACACAATGCTCAGGCGACCGCAGATTGATTATTGTTTAAATAAATTACTGACTTTAATACTATTCCGTTCAAGATTCTATGCAAATAGATTTGTATGATGAAGATAATGAAGGGTGCGATAGAAAGAACATTAGGTACCAAATAAGATACACTCTTACAAATGCGCAGTAAATTTACTTTTAATTTCTAGTAATTGTACATTTCCAAAATTCAAAATCGCCTTGTTGATGAGATGAATGAAAAGGATGGGCTGTTGATAGATGCACCTTGGCAATGCGTTCCATCAACAGACCTTAATTGATCAAAAAAGTCGATCTTAAAGTTTCATTTCAATATCACTGAAGTCAAATTACTATTAAAAAGCGTAAAACTTCACTGCGTTTTTATAGCCGTTGTGGTGGCTCAGTCGGTTATTAATTGAACAAAATAAGGGATTAAAGATTATTTCATGTTGTTACTAAATTAATATAAAATTGGCAAATTTAATAAAAATAATAACAAAGTTTGAAATAAATAATGGGATCATTATTATAAGATTGTTAGGAACTGTCTATATATCTGACACGATGGTTTAAATTAAGTTGGAAGAGTCTTTGCTAGATGAAGAGATATTTTTACGTTAGTCGGTTCATTTCAGACACTGCTTTCGATCTTGCTTAGAGTGAACTCAAATATAAATAATAATTTAAATGAAATGTTGGAATGATTCAGTTGACGAAACGGGAACTTAATTTCAAGAAATTATCAAAATAAAATTGATGAATAGAAAATATAGATAGTCCTGGAAGACACGGCCTTTACAATATTCCTGACGTAGTTTCAGCTTGTGGCAAGGGACGACGAAAATGAAACAAAGTATTAGTATTTAAAGCGACACAGAGCAGATACCACTCACTGCACTTTACCATTGTGGTTAGGTTCTATATGAGATGTTTTCCGGTGAGAATGCCGTCTGATTTTGGCTTTACTCAGAACTAACATCTAAAAAAAGAATAGAACAAAGAATAAACGCATATTTACAGAATAAATTGCTAATATCAAGATAATGGAGTAATCGAAGTAAAAATATCCAAATGACAAAAATAATGGGATTTTTGTTTTGTTTTGTTTAAGACTTGAGATATTTATTATTTTGGATAAAATCATCAAATAATAATGGATTGATATTGAAATTCATTGAAAAATGTTGAAGAGTCAGCAATTCATAAAATACATAAGAGAATACTAAAGACTTTTAATAGCAATATCGACATTTTTAACAAAGTTTCAAATTAATAAATGCCAGGCTACACTGTGACAAATGCAGTAAATTTACTGTTGATTTCCAGTAAATTTTTAAGAAATTCAAAACCGACGAGTTGATGACAATAAATGCCAAACATGGGCGGTTGATGGATGTATGTTGGCGGTACGTTTCATCAACAGCCAATAATTGTTTAAAAAAAGTCGATATTATATCATTATCTCAATATCACTGAGTAAAATTACAGTCAGAAAGCTGTGATTTTACTGCATTTTTGTTGCAGTGTAGTTTTGAACTGCCAACCTCTGTTACCATTAGCTCCATTAACACTAGCAGTAACTAATTTTTGGTTTCTCAAGTCAAAACGTAATGTAATCCAACTCAATGATGACGTCATTATGGCGTAATAAGCGAACAGTGGTCGCACGTTGAATTGTAGTTGCATAGTTTTGTTGTACATGAGATCTTAAACAAACATCTATGTCTGAAGTTGGTGCGATATTAAACATTCGTTCCCTGCTCACTAATGTATTGTTTCTGTGGCAAACACGGTTCGATCTTTGCCGATAAGGGTTGCCAGATATTGGAAGATTTTCTTCCATATCCGATGTTGGTGGAATAGATAGTGGACGTATTTGATCATCATTGAATG
The DNA here is from genome assembly GCA_963675895.2 of Styela plicata. Classification (NCBI taxonomy): domain Eukaryota; kingdom Metazoa; phylum Chordata; class Ascidiacea; order Stolidobranchia; family Styelidae; genus Styela; species Styela plicata. Next base: position 19,343,033 of record OZ023142.1, on the reverse strand, counting down.
CTCGAACCATGATGATGTCATACGATCAAACTTTTAAAAAATAGCAGTGACAGTAATTTGCAAATGTATTTACTATTGTTGTCCTCTGCACAATAGAATATATATCACAATAAAATTAATCAAGATTTAGAATGAGGCTGTAGTTTCCCACACTTTTTAATTGGCGACTCTTCCCCCTACCCCCTAAACTGGTTTTAAATATTTTGCGACCCATGAGAACTATTTTGTTTGTAAACATCAAAACTAGAATCCATTTCATAGTATAACATTTATCTGTAATAAAACTTGTATTAGCAATTATGAAATTCTTAGTGGTCTCTGGAATGGATTAATAGGTGAAGTTGGCGTTGGCATCAACAATTCTAACCCTGTCTGTCCCTAAGTGGCCTCTGGTATAGGTTGTTATTACTCTGGTATTACTACTTACTGTTACCATCACTCTGGTATTACTACTCACTGTTACTGTTACTGGGGTTTTAGCTAACTTAGACATTCGTTCCCTGTCACTAATATATTATTTCTGTAGTAAACACGGTTCGGTCTTTGCCGATCAGTGTTGCCAGATATCGGTTGATTCCCTTGAATATCCGATGTTGGTGGTATAAATAGTGCCCGTATTCGATCGTCGTTGAATGCTCGATCCATGATGACGTTATACGATTAATCTTTTGAAGAATAACAGTGATTTCATATGCTATCTTTTATTTAGTTTGCAAATGTATTTACTATTCGTGTCTTCTGCACAATACAAAGTTCATCAAAGATGTGAATGTACAATACAATGTATATCAAAATAAAATTACTCATAAATTCGGAATTGGGACGTGATTTCCAACCATTTTTAATTCGCGACCGGGCCTTTCACCCCCTATTCTGTTTTTAAATCCCGTATGAGATATTTAGTGCACGCACATGAGCCACACATAAACCGCACCTAGACTGAGCAATTCAATAGTTGCATGCTTGATCAATCTTTTATTTTGTCATTATTTTATTACCATTGTATTATTTCTTTTGTGTGTTCTGAAACACGTATTAAGTTTCATCTCAATCAGGAGAATATTCATTCATGCGTGAAAAGCATTGTTCTGTTCCTCGCGAAAGGAACAGGCAAGGGTGTGTTCAATAATTTATGTAATCTTATGACTGGATTAATAATCTCATTGAAAAAAAAAAATTAAACATTTGTAAAAACGTAAAATAACGTTATTATGTAAAAAATCAAGAATTTCAATGTAATAGGGAATTATATAAATGCAATTTCAACAGATTTGATGGTGTTTTTTAAAGTTTATAGTTTGAATAGTTATAGTTGGATAGTGTGTGTAAGTGTGTTTTGATTTCTGAAAAATTGCTAACTTTTCGCTGTTTTGTTTTATTTTAACAAAACAATGAATATATTGTCGTTGTGAGCACGAGAAAAATTAATAGATATTAATATTTTTGTATATTTCGAGAGCTTTGGACCCTCTTTCAATATTCATCATTGGGATGTTTTCTCCCCATTCTTTTTGGCCTCACTTCATATCCCACCAAAACAATTCTGTATACGATACAGTACAGCACATCCTTCACTTTATTTTAAATTTGATCTAATTTACCTAAATTATCAATTTCTGCATTGCAGCACACATTTGTAGTGGAATCGCTAGGAATGTTTTTTGTTTATCACAGTGGTTCAATCCCTATTGGGAGCTTTTCCACTCGTTAGATCGTCAGTTATTTCCTTTTATTCGTTCGATCGAGCCGTGCGAAGAGCAAAAATTTACTTATTTTATTTGTATCTTATGCGCTTCTAACGCGACGTATTGACTGTTTTATCTTTTAAATATTGAAAAACGCTATTTTCAGTAATTTTTTTCTCTATGTTAACTGATGTGGCTTCATATTTGAATCCTTGTTTTTTTAACCCCCTCTCTATTCAATGTTCTGAATACTTCACTAATTGTTATCAATAACAATTAAGATCGAATTTAAACTTGCTCTACACCATATGTAAAACACATTAAAACAACTAAGCCATATGCTACTCTTTACTCTCTTTATCAACAATTTAAAATATTTCATGTCACCAGAGAGCGAGTGTATTCCTGTGTACTTGCTCCGCAAGGACATAACTAAAAAATAAAACTATGATTCGACATAGTCTTCGACATAGTCGAAACTCCTTCCTTTTTATGAAAAATTTGAGATTATTCTGTGTTACGTGACCTGCACACATCAAACATGAGCCATATATAAACTGTGCTTAGACTGATCGATTCATTAGCGACTCGTGATTGACAAAACATGTCTTTTGCTATTGTTTAGTTCTCTTTCTTTTCTCTCTGCTGACTAAAATATCTCTCGTTTTAAAAATATGTGAACTTTCTTCACATTACTATGTCGAGGACTATGTCGAATCACAGTTTTATTTTTTAGTGATGTTCATGCGCGCCAATAAAGTTCTCGTTTTTGTCAATAAATAATATCGAAAGACGTGTTTTGTCAAGCTTGAGTCTAAGCACAGTTTATATGTGGCTCATGTTGGGAAGAATATCTGTTACGATATTGTGGATGTTCGCATATTGTTCAGTTTTTAATTTGCACCCTTAATGAAGTTGTCTGATCGATCAGATGCGGCATTTGTAAAATGTATAATTGTAGATAAAGAGAGTATTTACTAGTTACTAAATCAGGTTCAAAGTTGCACCATTTTATAATCTGATACTCAATTCTGAATTCATTTTCTGATTGTCAAACATGTGCAAAGCTTTTATTCATACAACTAATCCGACTATTGTTCCATCATATTCATCCCATTGCTGTTCTAGAGACTTTTTCTATATCAAATTTGTAAAAAAAAAAGACGAAATATCGACTATACGGTCAAAAAATCGTCGAATCAACTTCGCCTTGAGTTATTTCGTTGCACTGCATACCACAAACCATCCCATCGATGATTATTACACAGAACATACGTCACGAGATCAAGCAACTAACTAACATCGAAATTCTATCTTTCCCCTGGATAAAACATGTTCCTGCGTCTATCGTCGTCGACGTAAAAGTTCAATTCCATTCACTTAACTAATATATATAACTCAAATCATTTACTTAACCTTTACAATTTTCAATCTCACTATTTCTTTGTTGGTTGATTCTAAAAAAATCTATTCTAATAAATTGCTAGGAATTGGCTCTTGCCTGTCGTAAGAGGTGATTATGAGCAAATCAAAATCATCTCATCTAATTTCCCGCTCATGTGCAGTTAAGGTTCGTTGTGGTTGTCCACACTTACGCGTTGGTCTTGGTATTACAATTTAGTTTCTTCCATATTCGCAGAGATACAGATAGGAAGCACTGCAACAGGTTAAAAACTACCTTACAAATTTACAATGGTTTCACCAGCCACCAGCCAACCGTGACGTTCATTCGATCATTAATTACTCACTTCACCTGACCTATTGTATTTTTGTTATTTTGGTGAGTAATTTTGCTTTGCTGCTGATTAGGGACTCTGCCAGCGATTTGGAGTCTATGTAATCTGAGAGTACGGATTCGGAATTGAATAAGTTAAAACAAAATAATGCAGATCAGGAGAAGGGTTGCTGAGATTATGCAGAGACATATAAAGCAATTAAGGTTATAGAAACTTGAGACAGACCCAAGGGGTAAGGTGAGGCATCGTCCCCACACAGTTTGGAGCTTTTTAGTTTATTTCAAACAAATGAATTTTTACAGCGCCTTCGGACCACCATCATGTTTCGTGGATGTTTTTAACATTTTTAGTCAAAAAATATTTAATTTTTGTGTCATTCATTCCTTCCTTCATTCTGACTAGCAAAATAGATAAACACAATTAATTAAGTTTTTTAACAAGGTTCAATATATTCTGCTTATTCCTTTGCTATAAAATTGGGTTTGAGATCTGATTTGAAATGCAGATTTCACGACATGACAGTTGTATAAATTATGTTGTTTTGAAGAAAAATATAAAATGTTTAAAAGGTATTTGAAATACAAAGCTGTAGTAGATTATTCCCTTACACTATCACGACAGGGAGGCAAACGTTGGAGCAGGTAATTTATTAACATAGTTTTTGTCGTCAAATGAAACCATACCCGACCATTGAAAATTTGAACATAACTTACAATAGGATATATAGAAAAACATTAGAAGTGAGTCGCCGTATTTCGGCAGCTCATTATCTGATATTGTTACTATATATTACCAAGGATTAAATTTCAAATACTGGTAATTTTGAATGAGGCCGTAGATAAAGTATATTATCGCTTTACTATGTATTTGCAATAAAAGACGAAACGACTTTTAAACGACAAATACCTGTACTACATAGACTTGGACTTTATTGTATATGTCAGGTCAGATCAGGTCTAAAATAGGGTTCCAAAGCTGCCATGCTTAGTGAAAAAGGAACAGAATAGCGTTGGATCGATGTATTCTCAATCAGAAATTTTATTTTCTCACGCATGAGCCACAGATGAACCGCATCTAATCGACGTGATTCATGAGTGACTCATACATAACAAAAACTTTGTTTTGCCAAAAGATTTCTGAATGGGAAACGAGAGTATCAAAGCAAACACACAAACAATACAATGTAGACTTTAAATTTATGTACAGTAACGTACAGTAAATATAATGGTCGTTTAAAGTAATTGCATATTTTTAAAATGAATAAAACGCCGTGTGGATGAGATTTATGTGAAATTATGGGCTGTTCATGAATCGCGGTACGTCCCAGTAAAACCTCATATTTGGCTAAAAAAGTCAATTTTGAATTTTTCTCAACAGCCGCCAAGTAAAATTACTGCCAAAGTCCAGTGATTTCGGTGCAGAAACATTATCAAAAGACATGAGTCGCTAATGAATCGCTCCGTTTAAGCACGGTGCATATGTGGATCTTGTTTGACACAATATATATCCTTGACTAGATTAATGTCTCAGAATTGTGAGCAATAAATAGTTGCTTATACTTATGTCCGGTTCACGTAAACGAGACCAGCAACTACGGGCATCACTTCAAACTCTAGTCTAACGACCGTCACTAGCTTAGGAAGGGGCAGGCTAAATCGCATTATATTGTAATTTTTTTTTAATTTTTCTTGTTTACAAAAGAAATAGTTCGCGGAGGACGCTAAATATTTAAACCCAGTTTGGGATTGAGGGGGAGGATCCCTAAATAAAAAAGGTTGGAAACCACCGCTCTATGCCAACTGTTATATTAATTAATTTCTCTTCGGTATACATTGTATTGTGCGGAAGATAACAATAGCAAATAAATCTATAATCTAAATAAAAAATCACATCAAAATCACTGTTATTCTGTAAAAGATTACTCGTATCACGTCATCATGGTTCGAACATTCAACGACGACTAAATACGTTCACTATTTGTTCCACCGACATCGGATATCCAAGAAAATCAAGTAATATCTGGCAACACTGATCGGCAAAGATCGAACCGTGTTTATTACAGAAATAATACATCAGTGAGCAGGGAGCGAATGTTTAATATCGCACCTACTTCTGATGTACAGCAAAACTATGCAACTTCAATTCAACGCACGTTCACTGCTCGCCTATTGCGTCATGATGACGTCATCATTGAGTTGGACTACATTACGTATTGACTCAAGAAAAACTGTTGACTTCAATAACTTGACTGCTAATGTTAATGGAGTGAACAGAGGTTGAGAGTTCGAAACTACACTGTAACAAAAATACAGTAAAATCACCCGTTATTGACAGTAATTTTATTCAGTGATATTGAAATAAAGCTACAATATCGAATTTTTGCCTAATTATGGGCTGATGATGGAACGTTCCGCCAAGATGCATCCATCAACCGCCCGTATTTGGCATTTATTCTCATCTCAACTCGTCGGTTTTGAATTTCTTAAAAATATTCAATTACTGGAAATTAACAGTAAATTTACTGCACATTTGCCACAGTGTAGTTTGATATTTTATTATTTTCAAAACTTTATCGAAATGCTGATTTTGCCTTTAAAAGTGTCGCTTGTCTGATGATTTTATTACTGATCATATTTACCTTGAAGTTCCAAACAAAAAGTCAATAAGTTGAAATTATTTTTGCCATTTCGACATTTTCACTTTAATTTCTCTATTTTCTAGTATTTACCAATTTATTCTGTACATATGCAATTATTCTTTGTTGATTGATTGGATTCCACTGTTACGAACTGACTGAGAATGGACGTCTATGATAAAGTTGAGCGGAATATATTTTTCCGAGTTAACAAAAATCAATAACCCAAACGTCGCCAGTGCAAAATTTGACGTTATTTGTATAATGGTAGTTATAGTACGTGCACATTGGACATAAGCAACTGATAGATCATTAGCTTCTGCGTCCATGAAGCTAAATTTCCACATTTCTTCAAAAATAATGAATGGAACAAGCGATTAGAAAGAGAAACATTGCACTTACGAGGTTTCTGTTTTTATTTTTGTTTTATAATTCATGGAACACTGCTGGATCTGTATATCAAGATATTCTGAAGAACGAATATCGAATTTTATTTCATTGAAAATTGGAAATTTTCCACTCAATTTTGCAAGTTGTGTCCTCATGACCGATTGATTCGAACAATATATGCTTCAAATCATTTCGAGTCAAATACTCGAATTCTCCAGCCCTATTTGTAATATTTGACTTGGTGGATGTATGGTCCATGTTTGGCAAATACTATACAAACCGTTTTATTTTCTAATCCGCTACAATCAAGCTTGATCCAGCAATGGTCCGTATAAAAATCTCAATTTTTGAACAATATTAGTGACGTCCATATTATATTTTTTTATTTTTATTTTTTTTTATTTCCATTTATCTCTGCACCCGTTTGACACAAATCTGAATATTGATGCAAATTTTAGCTTGTTCAAGCTCGGGCCACTGATAGATCGTGATGATAAAGCGCGGTCCATCTGTGGCCCGAGATTGGCAGAATTCAATTTCTAATCGTGAACAAAGTTGTCACGAAATTTCTCATTTTCTCTACTTTTTCTACCATTGAAACAGGAGACTCGGAGTAAGAGGGGGAATAGATAATTTCGCTGTCTTCCAGGGCAGATATCACTAACTGCACTTTACTATACTACTATATTTTACATAAGCAGTCGTCAGTGTGTTCCTTTTTGGTCTAATTGCGGCCTTCCAACTTACAGTCAATTTCACTATAAAAAAATCTCAAATCTGCCCTGGGCGACAATCTATCGCTCCATTCTACCATGATTTGCATTCTCTAAATTAAAAACATGAAACTGGGCGGTGGATAATCTCGAATATGAGAAAAAATCGATGTAACTTCCGTGGATTTAAAGAATTGTCAATTTTTGAAGTTTATTCAAACTTAGTATTTAACAAAAAAATACATCGACAATTTCAAAAAAATTTTGGAATTTTGCAAAAATATCATTTTTTCAAACAAATACGCAGAGTTAACCAAAATTCGAAGTCGATAGAATTATTGTAACAAAGTAAGATCCATCAATGGTTTTATTGTAACAAAAAGAAATGTTTAGAATTTCTGTAAATATAACATTTAACAATTAGTTCAACAAATTAAAATTATCAGTAGAAGTTAAAAGGATTCCAACCATCCATTCACTTGACATCCACAACTGGTCAGTTTTCTCTCATAATTTACCAAAAATCCTCCCCCCCCCCAAAAAAAAGGCCCCAAACGTAGTTGAGAAGGATCGAACTTGCAACCTTGACATCCACAATTTTTCATTTTTTTTCTTTTCACTCTGTGCTATCCAAGTCGTTTTTACTTGAAAAATAAATTTTATTCCGTATAATGCGAGATCTTGTTTTGTCAGTTTTTCTAGATATACACTGCGACAAAAAGCAGTAAATTTACTGGTCATTTGCAGTAATTGCAAATTTCTAAACTTTCCAAAAAACGCCATGTTGATGATATTTCACCCATTATGAGCTGTTGATGAGCCGCACCTTCGCATATTTGACCAAAAACGTCAATTTTGATTTTTTTCAATATCGCCAAGTTAAACAGCTGTCAAAGACCAGTGATTTTATTGTATTTTTGCCAAACTGTTACGGTTCGGTTATAAAGAAATATTAGATCATATTGAAGGACTCGACGTATTGTGTAGAGCAGGGGTAAAAGGAGGTCAGAGTGCTGTCCAAAAAGAAGTGACCAATGGCTATACTATCGCCCAGGGAAGATATAAATAATTGCACCCTACCATACGCAGAGTTCGGTTGTCCGTTAGAGTGCTGTCCAAAAGGAAGTGACTGATGGCTGTACCATCTCCCAGGGTAGATATAAATAATTGCACCCTACCATACAAAGAGTTCAGTTATCTTTTCGAGTGTAGTTCAAAAGGAAGAGGGCGGTGGCTGTACTATCGCCTAGGGAAGATTCCAAAAAATTGCACTCGATTGAACACAGGCTACAGTTAACCGTTAGAGTGCTGCCCAAAAAAGTGGCCGATGGCTGTATTATCGCCCAGAGAGGATGTTAATGAATTGCACCCTACTATACAAAGAATTTAGTTATTTTTAGAGTTCCGTACAAATAAGTGGTCGATGTCGGTACCATCACCCAGGAAAGATATAAACAATTGCACGCTACTATACACAGACTTCAGTTATCTTTTGAAATTCAATCCAAAAAGGAGTAGTATGGCCTTCAGGAAAAAGGAATGCGAATGTAAAAATTGACGACCTAAAAATACGCTGAATCATCTTCCTAATCCAATCGATAAATTAATGTCATTGTAGTTGAAATTCCTATCTTTAAATCTGAGTTTTGTCTTCAGAGTGTAGGTTCCCAGATGCGAATGTAAAACGAGCAGAACCCCGGCAAATATGGTCAAGATCAAAAAGACTACGGAGATCAATACATGCAAATGTGCACCTGGGCTCATAACCTGCCTATGTTAGGCGCGGATTTTTGTAGTGAATGTATATCTGTTCTATGTAACTCGCAAAGTGTCTTGCCCTGCTCGTTGGCGAAACGACTAAGCATTGAAAGATTATTGGCCTTTTCGACAAAACGATCGTGTTTAACCGAGTGAATCACCAAGCTGGGCTTCTCATTGGTCGACCAGATGTTAACCAGTTCAAATAGTAGGATGAACATTTTTGTGCGCTTGGTGTCGCTAAAGAGTGAGTAATAATCATGTAACATACTTGGATAAGCCGCCATTTTGTTTTGATTTGACGATACTATTTTCGACGTTTGCATGTATGTTTAATTGTCTCAAACAATAAAGATAACAATGAAATCACAATCAATTGATATAATATGGTATAATTGAGTTGGGCCATTACACTTTAGGCCTTAGACCAGGGTTTCCCAAACTTTTTGGGCAATGGACCCCTATATGTCGATGTAGTGATTCGCGGACCCCAATCTTATGTTGCATTAATTTTCCGCCTAACCAGCGATATAGGTTAATACAAATACAATGGAAAGAAATAACACTGAATCATGTTTATTAATCGAAATGACAACATGACAAAATCAATGGGATGGATGGGGTTGTTTCTTACTGCACAACTTGTCAATTCTAGGAGTTGACAAGCATACTGGCAATTCAGTGTCTATGGAAAGTCTGGGCCGATATTTTGTCTTCATATTTGTAAAAAATATCTATGTCAGTCTGGATATTAGAAAAATCGAAGGGATGGCACTGCAGCTGACTACCGGGACACGTTTGACAAATTTATTTCTGCACAACCTTTTTACAACAGACTATCGCATTAGCCGCTTATTAAGCTACTAGTCCTAAGGCCAATTCGTACAAAAATTAAAACTTCATAACCTGATCACCTATTGGGTACTCTATTTTAATGCTATGACTACATAGACCAACAGGTAGCTAACCGACAAACAGTTTAGCCTTGTAACTATACAGCAAACATACACCGTATACGAATAATTGTTGCGTCACAGACGCCGAATATAATTTTCAGGATAGAGCGACTGCCAAGACGTGCTAATTCATTTTAAATATTTAAGATTGACAAGACCTAACATTCTTTGATTGATTTATTTTAGTAACGAATCACAGCGACATTCATCCGCGACAATGGACGTACGGGCACCGTACAATGTAAAGCATGTTTTCTCCATTCTGCTATATGGTCAGGTGCCCCCTGTGCAGTCTATGCGGACCCCGCTTTGGGAAAACCCTGCCTTAGACACGAACGTGCGACCGGAACTAATGGTGGATGAATATTTCTCAAACTAGGTAAAGTAAAGCGAATTTACCACAAAACTAGCTAAAGTATCACTAGGTAATCTAGTTTCATTTTCAAAACTAGGTTGTAACGAAATTAAAAAAAGGTGAACTATGTAATTTTTGTTTGGCTGCATTTAAGGCATAGTCGATAGACATAGTCTATATTTAAAGCTTTTTATAATGAAAATATGATTCACCTATATTTTTTATACTAGGTATCTAGTTTTTTCGGTAAAACTCAAACCAGGTTAGATTTATTTTCTTGAAACCAGGTAAGAGTACTTTGAAAATAAACTATGTTTACTAGGTATAGCTAGATACTTTTACCTTGAATTACCAACGCTACCTGGACCCACTAGCGATCAACAAATCTCAGAGTGGCATTCTCTGCTTAAATGACATTCTAAATCTTACAATAAACTTATATTTCTGAGGAATGAGAACATGATATTTTTGGCACTCTAAGTGCTTTAAAACGTAGCAATTCTCAAAATTTTGAAGCGCATATTATATTACACTTATTTAGTCTATTTTAGACTCTATAAGCCTCGTTCTCAAAAATTTTTAGATTTTTTTGCTTGATTTTCTACATGTTTTATAGTGATATACAATAGAAACGTACTATCCAAAAATTTTGCACGCCCGCATTATGGCAACATGATTTGTTCGAGAAATATTTTCGAATTTTTTATTCATTTTTGCGATTCTAAATACGCGATTATAAGGAATAAAATGAATGAAAGTTGTTTTAATTCAGTAATGCGATACATGAGTGACGTATATGCACCTCACACTGCGGTTCAGGTTTGTGTTGATGAACCTGGATAAAAAAAAACGTATATAATATCAGTCAAATAATTTAATAAGTCAAATTGAACCACCACGGAAAAGTGCAGTGAGTGGTATGTGTACAGGGCATTGGGAAAGCCATTTTGCTCTTGGTTTGACGATATTTACAATGAATATAGATCAAAAATTACTCCAATCAGAAATCTGCTTACTTAAATATATGGTTGTTAAAATCATCCAATACTAATTGACAATATGATCACCAGTTCAAACTCAGAGATTCATCGATATGAGCGCTTCGTGTCACCAAAGAGGGCAAACTTCTTACACATCGACTGGCCGCCATTTTTTTTTTGCTCAAACTTAAACCGAAAGCTCCGCCTAAAAGGTGGCAACCAACGGTTATCCAAATGAGAGCGAACAAGATGTGGTGCCAGCATCTGCGATTTAATCACTTAAGGTTTAATATGCTCGCTTAATGTCGCCAAATGACGTAAATTAATATTTTTTTTGCATCGATCGCCCGCCATTTTGTTTTTTCGCTTCAACCCTTCAAGCTAAAAGCATCTCCTAAAAGCTACCAACCAACGACATTTGAATGGCGAAGATGTGATGCCAGCATCTGCACTATAAGCGGAAACACTCCATATGGAACTAGGGCTCGACAAAATTGAATCAGTTGAAATTCGAATCTGACTTGGATAATTTTTTCGACTCGGATCGAATCGCTGATTCTATAAAACTAACAAATATGCCCTTTTTACTATTACTATTTTTGATTTCTTCATGATATTTGAGAATTTCACAGTTACAAATTGCAAATATTAGCTTAAACAGACTCAAAAGTGACGCATTTTCAATTACACCTCCGGTTTAAAAGCGAAAATTTTCATTTTAACGACAAAACGCAATCGATTTTAGACAAATTTTACCCAAATCGACTACATTTTGTCTTTTAAAATAAAAAATTCCACTTCATTTGGCGACGTTTTGTTCCTATGGCCGATTGATTCGAATAATCTGTTATTCGAATCGACCCGAATCATCGAATCGAATTGCTCAGCCCTATGCGGAACCGAACAGTCATGTAAAAGAACAATAAGTGGAATCTGTCCTGCTTTTACTTAATTTGTCATAACCATAAAAATAAAGAAATATTTGGCGACGAAATTCATCAAAAGTGATATAAGCAAACTGTAAAAGACAATGCACTTTCAATGCAGAATGCCAAGATCATTTCAAAAAATTTCACTTCCTTCTTAAATCCTAGTTCCCATGACCGATCAACGACTGATTTGAAGCAATAGTGCTTTGAAGCGATGCGATTAACCGAATTAAACTGACCACGTCACTTGTACTAGGTCAGAATAATATTGTCGAAGCAAATTTTGTTAAGCATGACGACTGATGGATCGCGTCGATAAGACACGTTCCATCTGTCGCGCATACTTGACAAAATAAAATGTCTGGTTGGGAATACATCGATCGACCGCCATTTTGTTCTTTCTCTCTAATCATAGTAGAAAGCATTGCTTTGGAGGAAGCAACTAACTGTTATTTAAATGGCAAAGAAATATTATAATATGTAGTGTGAGCAACTGCACCCAGAGCGGAAAACACTTCATACGGAACTGAACCGCCATTGTTAAAGTGTATTTAGTGGTATCTGCCCCGGGTGATCGGGAATGTTATGGAAGTTTGAAATATTTTTTTGTTTTTGAAGGAAATATCGATTAAAGTAATATCGAATCGAATATTTTCGAATATCAAGTTATTTGACTTCAAAACTTAATTTTAGAAAATTGTGCTGAGCTTACCACTGGTTCCACGATCGGGGCAGAGAGTCTAAAAAGGCGTCATTTTAATAATAATCCTATATTACTAGTCGAGAAAGACGCGATCCATCTGTGATTCATGCGTTGCAAAATCAAATTTAGTATTTGGGTTTTAGGTTTAATGAATGAAATCCTTCTAAATGTCATATTTAATTTAATAAAGGTTTTGAATAATTCATTTTGAATGAATGATCCGACATTTTGTTTTTCCAATCAGCAGTTTTATATTCTCGCACGTGATTCACTAAAGGAATGCGTCTTGGCAACGAAGGTGACCTACACCCCCTCCCACACAAAATAAAAATTAGGGATAAAATTATGAAAAAGGCACCAAGACTCTGCGCGCCGGGCTTTTCTCTATTATAAGAAACAATTATCAAAAGATGTTTTTGGGCCAAAATTTTGCTTTTTTGCAAAATAAAACATTAAAATCCTGACACTGCTCCTCAATTCTGAAAATGCGTCATAATCATTTCACATAAATCGAGTAAAAAGTAAACACACACATCGAGGTAAGGTCGAGCTGTCGAAAATAAAAAATAAAACTATTTTCTTTGTCTGGTTAACGCACAACCAAATCCTTATCCCTCTTCTATTGTGAATTCGCCTTCTTTACGCAATGATTCCACAGAAAGAATATAAGCTAACTAGATAAGAGGTTCAATAGTCTCAGCAATTTGAATAATTTCCAAATGCTTGTCTAAGAAAATCTGTCCCTGGTCGAATGAAACGTTGTATGTTTTAGAAAGGCTCCTCAACAAATGCATAACAAATACACTATACAAACAAATGTGCAGTAAATTTACTTTTAATTTCTAGTAATTGTACATTTCCAAAATTCAAATTCGCCTTGTTGACGAGATGAATGAGAATTAGGATGAGAAGAATGAAATGGACAAATTTAATGAAAATAATAACAAAGTTTGAAATACAAAGAATCATTATTAAAATTGTTAAAAACTGTCTATAGATCTGACATGATGGTTTAATTTAAGTTGTAAGAGTCTTTGCTAGATGAAGAGATATTTTTACGTTAGTCGGTTCATTTCAGACACTGCTCTCGATCTTGCTTAGAATGAACTCAAATATAAATAATAATTTAAATGAAATGTTGGAATGATTCAGATGACGAAACGGGAACTTAATTTCAAGAAATTGTCAAAATGAAATTGATGAATAGAAAATATAAATAGTCCTGGAAGACACGGTCTTTACAATATTCCTAACGTAGTTTCAGCTTGTGGCAAGGGACGACGAAAATGAAACGAAGTATTAGTATTTAAAGCGACACAGAGCAGATACCACTCAATGCACTTTACCATGGTGGTTACCTTCTATATGAGATGTTTTCCGATGAGAATGCCGTCTGATTTTGGCCTTGCTCAGTGCGAAATACTTAAAATAGAATAAAGGCATATATACAGAGTAAATTGCGAATAACAAGACAATAGAATAATCGAAGTAAAAATATCCAAATGACAAAAATAATTAGATTTTTGTTTCGATTGAAACTTAGAGATATTCGTGAATATTATTAAAATCATCAGATAAGCGACTTTGGATTGATATTAAAATTCAATAGAAAATGATAAAAAGTCACTAAATTTAAAAGATGAATAAAAAAAGATTTAAAATCATTTATAGACAAATTATTGTCATTTATAGCAAAGTTTATAAATTGAACAAATAAGAGGCTGCACTGTGAAAAATGCAGTAAATTTACTGTTAATTTCCAGTGATTGAATTTTTCGAAAAACTCCAAACTGACGAGTTGATGAGAATAAATGACAAATATAGGTTGTTGATGGATGCATCTTGGCGGTACGTTCCATCAACAGCCCATATTTGGCCAAAAATTCGATATTGTAGCTTTATTTCAAAATTACTGTCAAAAAGAGGAGATTTTACTGCATTTTCGTTACAGTTTAGTTTCGAACTGTCAACCTCTGTTCACTCCCATAACATTCGCAGGTACTAATTTTTGTTGTCTCAAGTCAACACGTAATGTAGTCCAACTCAATGATGACGACATCATGACGTAATAAGCGAGCAGTGGACGTGCGTTGAATAGTTGTTGCATAGTTTTGATTCGCATGAGATGTTAAACCAACCTCTATGTCTGAAATTGGTGCGATATTAAGCATTCGTTCCCTGATCGCTGATGATGAATGAATTTCTTCGATATCCGATGTTGGTGGAATAGACAGTAAATGTATTTCGTTGTCGTTGAATGCTCGATCCATGATGACGTTGTATGATTAATACTTTGAAGAAAAACAGTAACTTTTTATGTGATCTTTTATTTAATTTGCAAATGTATATACTATTGTTGTCTCCTGCATAATACAATGTATATCAGATAGAATTAGGAATAAAATTAGAAATTAATTGGTGTAATAGTTAGAATAGAGCGGTGGTTTCAAACTTTTTTAATTGTCGACTCCCCCCACCCTCACCCTCAAACTGGTTTAAATATTTTGCCACCTCCACGAACTATTATTTCTTTTTTTTTGTAAACAGGAAAAATGAAAATCCATTTTACATTATAGCGTTTATCTGCAATAATACGATTAAGCGTCTCCTTCACATAATTAAGCTAGTGACGGCCGTCAGACTACAGTTCAAAATGATGCCGGTATTCACTGATCTCTTTTACATGACGTCACCAACATTGGGACACTGTCAATTTTCCATTTCCATCGTCTGTTTTCATTCTCCATTTTTGCTACAAAAAACAGGTATATTAATGAAAATTTCGTGACAAAATATAAAGCATGGTCAGGGATATATGCTCTCA
Source organism: Styela plicata (assembly GCA_963675895.2). Classification (NCBI taxonomy): domain Eukaryota; kingdom Metazoa; phylum Chordata; class Ascidiacea; order Stolidobranchia; family Styelidae; genus Styela; species Styela plicata. Next base: position 19,327,369 of record OZ023142.1, on the reverse strand, counting down.
AACATGATCCACATATAAACCGCGCTCAGACGGAGCGACCCATGCTCGGCACAACATGTCTTTTAACAACTCAACTCAAACATTGCTTTACATTTGGTGAAACAAATCTCTCAAACATCATGTTGCAGTTATAACAAAATTTGGTCCCTTAATCTCGTTTCCAGAAATATTTTCTAGTATCTTTTTTCAATTTTTATGTACGGTTAAAATATTAGCAGTCAATTCTGCCTGTGGCCTTCATACGGCTTCATACGGAATCTATGAATCAGTTCCTCCCTCCCCTGTTCAAGGTTCTGAATACTTCACTAATTGTTATCAACAATAAGGAACGAATTTCAACTTGTTCAACGCTCCATGAAAAACATATTAAAACAACTTGATCATATGCTACTCTTTACTCTCTTTATCTACAACTATACTGTAAAAATTTCACAACCGCATGGAGCGAGTGCATTCCATGTGTACTTACTCCGGGAGGACCGAATTGAAAAAAAAACAGTTATTTAACATCGTCTACTCGTTTACTAAATCTACACTAAATATATTTAGTGTTCAGTGCTCTCTCGAGTGACTGAGTAAAATATCACGTACATATATAACGCGACCATTCCAGCCACCGAGTGTTTTGACGTGAAATGAGAGAGAATATTCATTCATGCGTGAAAAATTTTGGTCTGTGCCGTTGCTGCTCCCGATCCCGCGATCCCGCTCCCGATCCCGCTAAACAAAACTTGAAAAATTCTAAATATGTAAAATAATGTATAGTAAAGCAAGAAATTAAGTAAAAAATCAAGAATTTCAATGTAATTGGGAATTAATTAAATGCAATGAATAGTTGTAGTTTTTATAGTGTGTATGGATACTTGTGTAAGTATGTTTTTGATTTCTGCGAAATTGCCAACTTTCCGCTGTTTTGTTTTTATTTCAATAAAACAATGAATATATTGTCAAAATTGTCGTTGTAAGCACGAAAACAATTAATATATATTGTGTGATCCAAATATTATATTTCGAGAGCTTTGGACCCTCTTTTAATATTCATCATTGGAAAGTTTGCTCCCCATTCCATTAAACCATATTTAGGACTTGAACTGACCCGATATGTGCAAAAAAAGTTCAAAAATGGGTACAAACTTCATTTAAGGTTAATAATCGCGAACATATATGGGACGTCATGATCTCATGACGTCACAAAATTTCACTCCTCACTACCCCCTGGTTAGAACATGTTCCTACGTCTATGCGCTATAGGTATTTGTCGTATAAGTGTCGTTTCATCGGTCCCTTTTGCAAATAGCGAACTCCAACAAAAAAATTAACTAAACTTGATTCTTTTGATTATTTATCAAGGTTCCAGCTCTAAAATATTATTTTCAGAAAAATCCCTTGCATCCTCCTTGTGGCCTCGTAATTTTATCACCAAATTTATCTCCCCCCCCCCCCTCTTCTATTCAAAGCCAAACTACGCCACTAATTGTTATCAGCTACAATTTGAAAGTATTTTCGACTTGTTCCAAATTCCTACAAAAGGCGAGTGCATTCCTGGGTACTTGCTCGAGAAGGACAAAAGTAGCTAAGCTAAACAATTATTCAACATTGCCTGCCTTTTCCTTCGCACTAAAGTTTAATTTTTAGATATAACCACTGTTTCTAACCCTTTATCTATGTTTATAACTTGACGCTACCGGGTGCGAAATGAAGATGCATAGAAACAAGAAAAAGAACAAGAAAGGTTACGGGAGAGACGGCGACGAGTCATGCGCGAGTAACTTCACGTTCTATAGGGAAATACCCGGGTATATAAGACGGAGAGACGGCGACGAGGTGTTTAATGAAAATCGCGAATGACGTGAGAGCTATGCGATACAATATTATTTGCTCAAGACAAGCGCGTCTGCGACGTTGTAAGCACGAAAAAAATTAATATATATTGTGTGATCCAAATGTCATATTTCGAGAGCTTTGGACCCTCTTTCAATATTCATCATTGGGAAGTTTGCTCCCCATCCCATTAAACCAGATTTAGGACTTGAACTGACCCGATATGTGCAAAAAAGTTCAAAAATGGGTACAAACTTCATTTAAGGTTAACAATCGCGAACATATATGGGACGTCATGATCTCATGACGTCACAAAGTTTCACTCCTCACTACCCCCTGGTTAGAACATGTTCCTACGTCTATGCGCTATAGGTATTTGTCGTATAAGTGTCGTTTCATCGGTCCCTTTTGCAAATAGCGAACTCCAACAAAAAAAATTAACTAAACTTGATTCTTTCGATATTTATCAAGGTTCCAGCTTTAAAATATTATTTTCAGAAAAATCCCTTGCATCCTCCTTGTGGCCTCGTAATTTTATCACCAAATTTATCTCCCCCCCCCCCCCCTCATCTATTCAAAGCCAAACTACGCCACTAATTGTTATCAGCTACAATTTGAAACTATTTTCGACTTGTTCCACATTCCTACAAAAGGCGAGTGCATTTCTGGGTACTTCCTCGAGGAGGACAAAAGTAGCTAAGCTAAACAATTATTCAACATTGCCTGCCTTTTCCTTCGCACTAAAGTTTAATTTTTGGATATAACCACTGTTTCTAACACTTTATCTATGTTTATAACTTGTCTACCAAGTGCTAAATGAAGATTTCCTATAACTTGAGTAACAAAAACAAGGAAGATTACGAGAGAGGCAGGTTAACATTTGTCATGCGCGAGTGACTTCACGTTCTGTGGGGGAATACCCGGCTATGTAAGACGGAGAGACGGCGACGAGGTGGGTGTTTTCAAATGAGTTCGCGAATGACGTGAGAGCTATGCGATACAATATTATTTGCTCAAGACAAGCGCGTCTGTGCGTCTATTTTGAATTTTATCTAATTTACCTGATTTACCTGAGCGCACATTTGTAGTGGAATCGCTACGAAGGTTAAGGTTTTTATTTCATCATCTCAAACCTCATTGGGATCTTTTCCACTCGTTAGACTGTTAGTTGTTTCCCTTTATATACTATTATAAATGACCAGTAAATTCAATTTTTAATTTCTAGTAATTGTATATTTCCAAAATACAACACCGCCTTGATGATGAGATGAATGAGAAGGATGGGCTGTTGATAGATGCACCTTGGCAGTGCGTTCCATCAACAGACCTTAATTGATCAAAAAAGTCGATCTTAAAGTTCCACGAGTAAAATTACAATTTAAGAGAGTAAAACTTCACTGCGTTTTTTCCGCTCGCAGTGATGAATCAGTTGATTAATAATTGAATAATATAAAAAATCAAAGTTTATTTCATGTTGTTCATTTCTAACTAAATTAATATAAAATTGGCAAATTTAATAAAAATAATAACAAAGTTTGAATTAAATAATGGAATCATCATCATAAGATTGTTAAGAACTCTCTATATATCTGACATGATAGTTTAAATTAAGTTGGAAGCGTCTTTGCTAGATGAAGAGATATAGTTACGTTAGTTGGTTCATTTTAGACACTGCTTCCGATCTTGCTTAGAATGATCTCAAATATGAATAATAATTTAAACAAAATGTTGGAATGATTTAGTTGACGGAAACGAGAACTTAATTTTAAGAAATTGTCAAAATAAAATTGATGAATAGAAAATATAGATATTCCTGGAAGACACGGTCTTTACAATATTCCTAACGTAGTTTCAGCTTGTGGCAAGGGACGACGAAAATGAAACGAAGTATTAGTATTTAAAGCGACACAGAGCAGATACCACTCAATGCACTTTACCATGGTGGTTAGGTTCTATATGAGATGTTTTCCGCTAAGAATGCCGTCTGATTTTGGCCTTGCTCAGTGCGTAATACTTAAAATAGAATAAAGGCATATATACAGAGTAAATTGCGAATAACAAGACAATAGAATAATCGAAGTAAAAATATCCAAATGACAAAAATAATTAGATTTTGTTTCGATTGAAACTTAGAGATATTCGTGAATAATATTAAAATCATCAGATAAGCGACTTTGGATTGATATTAAATTTCAATAGAAAATGATAAAAACCCACTAAATTTATAAGATGCATACAAGAAGATTTAAAATCATTTACAGACAAATTTATTGGCATTTATAGCAAAATTTATAATTTAAAAAAATAAGAGGCTACACTGTGAAAAATGCAGTAAATTCACTGTTAATTTCCAGTGATTGAATTTTTCGAAAAACTCCAAACTGACGAGTTGATGAGAATAAATGACAAATATAGGTTGTTGATGGATGCATCTTGGCGGTACGTTCCATCAACAGCTCATATTTGGCCAATAATTCGATATTGTAGCTTTATTTCAATATCACTGAGGAAAATTACTGTCAAAAAGAGGAGATTTTACTGCATTTTCGTTACAGTTTAGTTTCGAACTGTCAACCTCTGTTCACTCCCATAACATTCGCAGGTACTAATTTTTGTTGTCTCAAGTCAACACGTAATGTAGTCCAACTCAATGATGACGTCATCATGACGTAATAAGCGAGCAGTGGACGCGCGTTGAATAGTAGTTGCATAGTTTTGATTCGCATGAGACGTTAAACCAACCTCTATGTCTGAAGTTGGTGCGATATTAAGCATTCGTTCCCTGATCGCTGATGATGAATGAATTTCTTCGATATCCGATGTTGGTGGAATAGACAGTAAATGTATTTTGTTGTCGTTGAATGCTCGATCCATGATGACGTTGTATGATTAATACTTTGAAGAAAAACAGTAACTTTTTATGTGATCTTTTATTTAATTTGCAAATGTATATACTATTGTTGTCTCCTGCATAATACAATGTATATCAGATAGAATTAGGAATAAAATTAGAAATTAATTGGTGTAATAGTTAGAATAGAGCGGTGGTTTTAAACTTTTTTTAATTGTCGACCCCCCCCCCCCCCCCTCCCACCTCTCACCCTCAAACTGATTTAAATATTTTGCCACCTCCACGAACTATTATTTCTTTTTTTTTTTTTGTAAAACAGGAAAAATGAAAATGTATCCAACGTTATAACGTTTATCTGCAATAATACGATTTAGCGTCTCCTTCACATAATTAAGCTAGTGACGGCCGTCAGACTACAGTTCAAAATGATGCAGGTATTCACTGATCTCTTTTACATGAGGTCACCAACATTGGGACACTGTCAATTTTCCATTTCCATTGTCTGTTTTCATTCTCCATTTTTGCTACAAAAAACAGGTAATGAACTAATGAAAATTTCGTGACAAAATATAAAGCATGGTCAGGGATATATACTCTCAAACATGATCCACGTATAAACCGCGCTTAAACGGAGCGACTCATGGTTGGTATAACATGTCTTTTAACAACTCCACTCAAACATTGCTTTACATTTGGTGAAACAAATCTCTCAAACAACATGTTGCAGTTATAACAAAATATGGTCCCTATGTCTCGTTTCCAGACAAATTTTCTAGTATCTTGTTTCAATTTTTATGTACGGTTAAAATATTAGCAGTCAATTCTGCCTGTGGCCTTCATACGGCTTCATACGGAATCTAATAATCAGTTCCTCCCTCCCCTGTTCAAGGTTCTGATTACTTCACTAATTGGTATCAACAATAATGAACGAATTTCAACTTGTTCAACGCTCCATGAAAAACATATTAAAACAACTCGATCATATGCTACTCTTTACTCTCTTTATCTACAAATATACTCTAAAAATTTCACAACCGCATGGAGCGAGTGCATTCCATGTGTACTTACTCCGGGAGGACCGAATTGAAAAAAAAAAACAGATATTTAACATCGTCTACTCGTTTACTAAATCTACACTAAATGTACTTAGTGTTCAGTGCTCCCTCGAGTGACTGAAGAAAATATCACGTACATATATAACGCGACCATTCCAGCCACCGAGTGTTTTGACGTGAAATGAGAGAGAATATTCATTCATGCGTGAAAAATTTTGGTCTGTGCCGTTGCTGCTCCCGATCCCGCGCCGCTGCAAGGATTTCATATAATAAAATCTGATCTAAACTAAATAAAACTTGAAAAATTCTAAATATGTAAAATAATGTATAGTAAAGCAAGAAATTATGTAAAAAATCAAGAATTTCAATGTAATTGGGAATTATTTAAATGCAATGAATAGTTGTAGTTTTTATAGTGTGTATATGGATACTTGTTAAGTATGGTTTTGATTTCTGCGAAATTGCTAACTTTCCGTTGTTTTGTTTTTATTTCAATAAAACAATGAATATATTGTCAAAATTGTCGTTGTAAGCACGAAAACAATTAATATATATTGTGTGATCAAAATATTATATTTCGAGAGCTTTGGACCCTCTTTTAATATTCATCATTGGGAAGTTTGCTTCCCATTCCATTAAACCATATTTAGGACTTGGACTGACCCGATATGTGCAAAAAAGTTCAAAAATGGGTACAAACTTCATTTAAGGTTAATAATCGCGAACATATATGGGACGTCATGATCTCATGACGTCACAAAATTTCACTTCTCACTACCCCCTGGTTAGAACATGTTCCTACGTCTATGCGCTATAGGTATTTGTCGTATGAGTGTCGTTTAATCGGTCCCTTCTGCAAATAGCTTTACCCTATGACACTTTATCTATGTCTATAACTTGACGCTACCGGGTGCGAAATGAAGATGCATAGGAGAGACGGCGACGAGTTATGCGCGAGTGACTTCACGTTCTGTAGGGAAATACCCGGGTATATAAGACGGAGACACGGCGACGAGGTATTGTGCGATACAATATTATTTGTTCAAGACAAGCGCGTCCGCGAAAAGTATCTCAACCCCCCCTGGCTAGAGGATCATAGAAAATGGAGTTGCTAACATCGCCAATTGTAATCAAATACACTAACAGGAATGTTCGCAGCAACATTTTGGTCGAAAGTGCATTTCTTCGCCCTTTAGCTAATACCGGCTCCTAAATATTCTTCAATAAATTCGCGCCTTCAGTTTGATTTTTTCATCATTTCTTGCCATAAAATTGTATGTTTTGCTGAGAAAATATTTCCATACGTCAACCATATTGACCTCACGAATTTTTGGCCTTACTTCATATCCCACCAAAACAATTCTGTGTGCGATACAGTACAGCACATCCTTCACTTTATTTTAAATTTGATCTAATTTACCTAATTTATCAATTTCTGCATTGCAGCGCACATTTGTAGTGGAATCGCTAGGAATGTTTTTTTGTTTATCACAGTGGTTCAATCCCTATTGGAAGCTTTTCCACTCGCTAGATCGTTAGTTGTTTTCTTTTATTCGTTCGATCGAGCCGTGCAAAAAGCAAAAATTTACTAAACATGATGCTTAAGTTTAAGTGTAATAATTTTTATCTATATTCTCGTGCATATTAATTAACTCAGAGATAAACCGGAGACAGTGCCTGAAAAGATGAGACAACAACCTCCACGGGAGCACATTTAAACATCTTAATTATATTTCTTATTTCACTGGTTCAATGATTTAGCTACTAGCTATCGAATCTGGATCAAAGTTGGACAATCGTTCATTCTCATACTCAATTCTGAATTCATTTTCTGATTGTCACACATGTGCAAAGCTTCTAGCCTTCCCAGGTAATCGAATATTGTTTCATCATATTCATCCCATTGCTGTTCTAGAGACTTTTCTATATCAAGTTTGTAAAAAAAATATGCAAAATATCGACTGTACGGTCAAAACAATAGTCGAATCGACTTCGCCTTGAATTTAAATTTTCGCAATGCACACCACGAAGCATCCCATTCACGATTATCGTAACACAAGAAGAATACGTCACGTGACCAAGCAGCTTAATAGCTGACAAATCCTATTCTTCCCTTGGACAGAACGTGTTCCTGCGTCTATTTGCTATCCGCCATTGATTTATAAGTCTCTCTCTGTTTGATTCCAAACTAATCTATTCTAATAAATTCCTTGAATAACTTTTACATTTTCCTACCTTTCGTAAGAGGGTTAGCAATGAGGTAAAGTAGTATTCGCTACAATACCGTCACAGATATTCTCCCAAACATGAGCCACATATAAACTGTGCATAGACCGAGCGTTATATTAGCGACACGCTTGACAAAACATGTTCTTTAATATTGTTTATTTCTGTTGCCCTTTTTTATATGCAGACTGAATAAAATATCTCTCGTTTTTTGATAAATACTCATGCGCAATGATCTAGAATACCGTAACAAATATTCTTCCAAACATGAGCCATATATAAACTGCGCATAGACCGAGGGATTCATCAACGACAAGCTTGACTAAACACGTCTATTAATAATGTTTCTTCTTCTGCTCTTTTCTCTCGTTATACAGTGTCAGTGTTCTGTTGCTCTCGTTTACGTGACGTCACGAATATTTGATCACGATCATTCCGCGCATCCTCACTATTGTTCAGAAAATTCGCGCCTTCAGTTTGATTTTTGTATCCTTTCTAACGGTGGAATTGTATGTTTTGTTCAGAAAATATTTCCATACGTCACCCATTATGACGTCACGAATTTTTGGCCTCATTCCATATCTAATCAAAACATTTCTGTATGCGATACAGTGCAGCACATCCTTCGATTTATTTCGAATTTGATCTAATTTCCTAATTTACCTGAGCGCACAATTGTAGTGGAATCGCTACGAAGGTTTTTTTATCACAATGGTTCAAACCTCATTGGGATCTTTTCCACTCGTTAGATCGTTAGTTATTTCCTTTTATTCGTTCAATCGAGCCGTGCGAAAAGCAAAAATTTACTAAATATGATGCTTAAGTTAAAATGTAATAATTTTTATTTATATTCCCGTGCTTATTGATTTAAGCACTGATTTTTTCTATGAGAATTTACTCAGAGCAAAGCCGGAGACAGTGCCTGAAAGTATGAGACAACAACCTCCACGACAGAACATTTAAACATTTTAATCATATTTGATATTTCACTGGTTCAATAATTTAGCTACTAGCCATCGAATTGGGACAATCGTTCAATCTGATACTCAATTCTGAATTCATTTTCTGATTGTCACACATGTGCAAAGCCCCTATTCATCCAACTAATCGAATATTGTTAAATCATATTCATCCCATTGTTGTTCTAGAGACTTTTCTATATCAAATTTTTAAAAAAGGCGAAATATTGACTGTACGGTCAAAATAATCGTCAAATCAACTTCGCCTTGAGTTATTTCGTTGCGCTGCATTATGCCGTTGTTGCGCTGATTATTACCCAGAACATACGTCACGTGACCAAGCAGCTCAATAGCTGACAAATTCTATCCTTCCCCTGGATAGAACATGATCCTGCGTCTACTATATACTACTGCGTCTATATATGTACTATACGTTTTTGACTTTCAGTTCATTTACTTAACTAATATATATAACTTGAATCATTTACTTAACCTTTACAATTTTGAATCTCAATATTTCTTTGTTCTGAATAATTCCCCCAAAAAAACGATTCTAATAAATTGCTACGATATTTCTTAGATTTGCCTGCCTGTCGTGAGAAGGAATAACACGGGTGTTATGATGTTATTAATCAATCCTGGTTAAGAGCGGCATGTTGCTACTCAGCAAGCCTCAGCAAATCCCCTTTTTCAATTCTCTCGAATTTGCCTCGAGTGACTAAAGGTAATATCACTTTGGTTTTGCTCATATTCGCAGAGATACTGTTAGGCAGTCTGTTGAAAACTACATCATAAATTTATAATGGTTTCGCCCGATCACTCGTTTCGTTGTTGTTTCATTCGCTTCTAGTTTTTACCTGTTTTCACTTTTCCGTTTCGCGTTGGGGGAAAGATCAATTATTATTTTATGCCCCTCTATGGAAGTGATTCGAAATTCTATGTATTTAAAGAATACAGATTAGAAATTGAATATTTTATAGAATCAAATGGCAAAACCAAATTAACAGAAGGATGGTTGCTGAGTTTATGCAGAGACATATAAAGCCATCAAGGTTATAGAAAGTTGAGACGGACAGGAGTAAGGTAGTAAGGAGTAAGGCATCGTCCAGGGAAATTTTGGAGTTTTTTAGTTTATTTCAAACAGATGAATTTTTACAGCGCCTTCGGGCAACATTCATGTTTCACGTAGGTTTTTAACATTTTTTGTCAAAAAATATTTAATTTTTGTGTGAGTCATTCCTTCCTTCATTCTGAACAGCAGAATGGATATATACGATTGATTGAGTTTGAGCTGCAGGAATTTATGCTGTAGAGACGGTGTCATGAAAACCAATTTGAATTGATTAAAATCGTGAAGGAATTGATTTATAATGTTGGGACATTTAAACATTTTAAATAAATCCTGATCGAGATTAAAAATCGGATCATTTGCGCTGGTATATTTACTATTTTTATTATTTTGTTCATCGGTGTATACGTATAGAAACAAATTTCATATTCAGGGGTTTGTAGATTTGAAAATATTTAATCCTGAGCTATATTGAGCAATCAATGCGGAATATGAAAATATTTTCGGGGATTCCTCGTACTTATGAGTGAGGGACATTATGCTCCCTGCACTCTTGGACCGAAGAACAATTAGTTGCCGTAAGTTGAACATCTAATCGGCTGCCCGGTTGGCTTAATCGGTAAAAAGCTGTGAATACGCTTCGAGCAACACATCTCTAACATCCTGGGTTCGAATCCAGTAAAGGGTGATTATATGTGAGAGTATTGAGTATTGCTGGACACCTACGTGGTTCACTCAACCGTAGATTACAGCTTCCGCCGCCACCACGTCCATGCAGAATAAAAGTCAGTAAAACTGCAAATCTGCACGAGAGGTTGTAGTTTGCCATATAAGTTACAATTACTGGAAAGATATGATCTTTTCCTGTTCGGCTTAGCCTACCCAAGTTATTACACCCTCAACATTGCAAAATAACACCAGACCAGATATGCGCAATAAAGTCTATAGATGAATTAATTTTGTGATTCTCAAACTTCATTCAAGGTTAAAAATCGCTAATATCAATTTGACGTCATCATCTTGTGACGCCACAAAAGCGGTCGTTAGTTTGTTTCTCTTATGCAGAGAATCCGACAACAACAAATTTAACTAATCGTCATTTTTTTTCTTATTCATTTGAACACTGATGAGTCAACAATGAGTCAACCAACCCTTTAAAACGAGAGAACGTAGTACAATGTGGTAGAGCTCAATGAGCTGATTGACGTTACTCATATTTCTCGTCTATGACCATGTTTCTGTGGCGCATACTTGACAAAATAAAAATGTCTGGTTGAGAATACATCAATCAAACGTCATATTGTTCTGCTTTGTCGTCGAATGTAACCATACGCGACCTTTGAAAATTATATGTATACATACATATACATAAAAATATATATAGAAAAAAAATAATATTAGCGCATTTCGCTTCCGCATTTCGAGACTCCTAGATAGGTTAAATGTACAATTCTGGGGCAACAATTGCTAACTATCGTTGTTGGGTATGGTTGGATAAATTATAGCATTATTTTCGAAGATTATTGATGTATTATTGTATCACTAGAAGTTGGGGAAATCGTACGTATGAAGATGAAACAGAGGAGGGGACTCAGTAAATGAACTCTAGAAAGAAAATATTAAGAATTGTAGTTGAGTTTTAATTGTTTTAAGGAGAATATGCGGCGTTGGGGTCTGATTCCAACGAGTTCTTTCGTCTGAGCCCCGGTTTATATAAATTTTTATACAATTTTTATTTATTATTTTACTCGAATCAAGATCGAAAGCCCTGTCTAAAATGGCCCAACTGATCTCTTCTCTTCATCTAGCAAACAAGCTTACAACTTAATTTTAACTATTATGCCATGAACAGATATAATGATTTCACTTTTCATTTTCAAACTTTGTTTTATTTTCATGAAATTTGCCAATTTCATATGTATTTAGTTTGTAAATAAACAACCTTAAATATTTAATGTTTTATTTAACCTAATTTGTACAGTAAATCTCATCGAAGGCACAGAAAATTAATATTTACCCAATACAGCATGAAATTCAACTGACTGCGTATTTCAGCAACTCTTGAAGTGCCTTGATGAAGATATATTATATTTTTATAACAATAGGATGGAGTAAATTTACTTTAAAAAACAGCAATTTTCCCGGATTTTTTTGTTAGGGTGTGGACCAAGGTGAGTGACAGATATTTGTCATTAAATTTGCTTCATGATTCGAAATAAAACTGTTAAAACGATTTCTTAGACAACTATGGGCTGTTGGGAGAGAGTGTCGTCGACAACCTGGTCCACCAACGTCCCATACTTGGCATGAACTCATCAACAAGGCGGTTTCAAACTTTGGTAATATACATTCATAGCAAAAAAGCGATAAAAATAAGCTTGTAGATAAAATTTAGTCTCGTTCAGGCCCCGTGATATTATTAGAATCACGGTGTAATTTTTGTGTGAAAAATGACTTTTGTCGATAATGGGATGAGTTGCACACAGAAATGTGTTTATATTTTACCGCATTTTTTCAAAAGTGTTACTGTCGACTATTGTGCTGACATCGAGCAAACAAGAGAAAGGACGACCCGAGCTTGTTTACGAGTCTACGAGAGAGAGAGAGAGGAAGGAGATAATTCACACATTGACGTCATCGTGCCAGGCTTGAATCACAAATGTTAAAATGAAAAGTATCAAAGGGTCGTCACGGTGCGTTGAGCAAGGTTGTCACAAAGGGTTCTCGGGTTCTGGGTCTCGGCTCGCGGTCTCTCATTTTTCACGGTGTATTTAATCCCAACTCTTACCCAACTCTTTTTCCCAACTCACGGTTACTTCGGTTACCAATCGGTTACTCTTTTTTCTTTTTTTCGCACTTTTATGAAGCCGATCATGTTTTGTGCGCCGATTATAATACTCATAGATAGGTGGTAGCAGGATGAGAAAGAAATTCGTCTTAATATGAAAACTAGATACGAGGAATAATCTAATACTAGATGTGATAATAAAATTAGAAATATATGTAAATAACTATGTTTTGTCAAGTTCGTGTCACTGATGGAATTCGCCCTTCAGACGCGGTCCATCTATGGTCCATGCTTGACGAAATGAAACATTTGATTGGGGAGAAATTCTGCGACCAGACATTTTCTTCTCGTCAACGATTAAGCATTGAATGAATTTAATGAATGAATTTAAAAATCAAATAGAATCAATATGCTTAAAAAGAAAAGAAACTAAACATGTAGTGGATAAACACAGAAAGTGGTAAAATAAAGCGCTCTGTGTAACTTATCAGTCAAGTCCTTATATATCGCCGCTATGTCACTATGATGACATAAAGGTGGATTTTATTTTAGAAAATCTACCTTTTTTAACTAAATTATAAAAATGTATAAGGAAGTGATTGTGCGCTGTTTAAAGCACGAGAAAATATAGGTGACAAGTTCACGTAAGAAATCACATGTATTGTGGCCAATGTTGGCGGAACCAGGGGAAGATCTTCATGCCATGTCTTCCCCAAGATGACAGTATAGACACGTGATTGCGCATCTTCGGATTACCTAGGAATTTATGTTCAGTTCCCAGACCCCCATTGCACGCGAAACGAGAGTTTACAGAACACGTTGAGGATGCAACAGGCCGAATCGAAGGTTTGTGACGTCACAAACAATTGTGCGGTCCCAACCCCCCCCCCCCCCCCCCCAACAAGAAGTGCATCCAATGTTGCGCGCCACTGGAACGCATAACTTTATTTGGCAGTTTTCCTCCCGTCTAAGTTCGTCATAGTTCTTCACTTATGTAACATTGCTGATTAATGTTACATTGTAAAAGGGATTTTAGTTTTTCTATTTACAAAACAAAATAGTTTGTAGGGGTCGCGAAATATTTAAAGCCTGTTTGAGGATCTCCAGTTAAAAAAAGTTTCGAAACTCTGCTCTATTCCAATTGTTGTAATAATTAATTTTATTGTGATATACATTGTATTATACAGAAGACAACAATAGTAGATACATTTGCAAACTAATAAAAGATAACAAAAAAGGAGACTCTTATTCTTTGAAATATTAATCGCACGACGTCATCATGGATCGAGCATTCAACGATGATCAAATAATACGTTCATCTATTCCACCGACATCGGATATCCATGGAAATCAACCAATATCTGGCAACACTGATCGGCAAAGATCGATACGTGTTTACTGCAGAAATAATATAACAGCGGTCAGGGAACGAATGTTTAATATCGCCCCAACTTCTGATGTACAGCAAAACTGTGCAACTACAATTCAACGCACATCCACTGCTCGCCTATTACGTCATGATGACGTCATCATCGAGTTGGACTACATTACGTATTGACTCAAAAAAAACTATTCAATATCTTGACTGCAGTGTAGCCTGATATTTTATTATTGAACCTTCTCTTATGCATTTTATGAATTGGTGACTTTCATCATTTTTTATTGAATTTCAGTGTCAATCCAGAGGCGCTTGTCTGATGATTTTATTAAAAATAATAAATATCTCTAAGTTTTAAACTAAAAGTTCCGATTACCATTCCCAATTTACCAATTTATTCTGTATATATGCATTTATTCCTTGTTTTTCTATTCTTTTTTTTTTAAAAATAGAAATTCGCTCTGAACAAGACGGAAAGCACCGTAAAAGGGGTCAACTAACAGTTACTCGAATGACAAAGATCTACTACCAGATGTACGTAAGCAACTGCACTCTAAGCTGAAAACATACCATACAGAACTGAGCCTCCGTGGCAAAATGCACTGACATCCAAGCCATCTACCAATTCTTTGATTACCTTTTGTTCGCCTCTTACGACCAAGGCTGGCAGTACGGTACGGTACGGTACGAAGTTCGGTACGGTACGATTGAATTTTCCAGTACGATAGTACGGTACGATTCATTTTTCAATTTTCGTACTTGGTACGGTACGGTACGAAGTTCGGTATTTATTTCGTACCGTACCGTACTCTTTTTCGTACCTTCGCATCACACTTTATTTTCCTCAAATGAATTCAAAAAAATAATTTCGTTATCATCTATGTCGTTTCATAACGGGGCGCTGATAATATAAATTGTGTCTATCAAAGAATTTTTAAACTCAAGGGCAATTTTAAAATGATTAAAAGCGGCGCAGGTATGGTAATAAAAATGCAACTGATTCACTTGAGCTGATAAGATGAGCTATGTCGTACATCGATTTTACTGCAGTGGCGTAAAACTTTGTGATTGTGTGGAAATACATATAGGCCGCTGATTTATGACGTCTTAATCTGAATGCATTTTTCTGTAATAACGAAAGTTGTGATAGCCCAATTAAAATCGACAAGATGAGCAACATTCATAATATTAAAAATCACGACGTAGTTTCTGAATATATCGTTAGCATCGCCGATCTGCTCTGACCTGTTTTTATTCAAAATTCACAATGGCATAGGTTGCACTGCCTGAATATACCAACTACAATGGCGGATCCAGAAAAAATTTAGGCGGGGGCACATTTTTTCCAACATGCAAACATAGGCTTTCAAATTTAAAAAAAGATCAGGGTGCCGGAGGCGCGCAAAATTTTATGGAGAACGAAAAAATACATGTTTTATGAGTGAAATAAACATTACCAGACAGGAAAATGTATCTGCGCACCGGAAGCTCGCTGAAATTTTTGTAAAAATTGAATAAAAATTCTTACTTTAAAGGTTAAATGCTACGAAGTATACAAAATTAATCAGGGAAAAATATTGCGCAACGCAGGCCCGCGAAAATTTCATTGAATTTATTTAAAAACGCTCTCCCCCTGACCAACTATGTAACTAAGTTAACCAGTAACCACGGCTATTACGTTTCGTTTGTACTCTGACACGTAGGAGTAAATTATCAGAGCAGAAACATCAGAATATAAAGATATATTTAGGCTGTTTCGAATTCAATGTTAGCTGATGTTCATCTTAATTAGAAGATATATTTTGTAAAAATAACAGCCAAGTCGCGATATAAACATCGGGGCATGTTGGGAATACGTCTGTCTGGTATGAGAAAATAAATATCATTATTCAGTAATGTGAAGAGAACGTAAATTGCACCAGAAATACCAGATGCAAAAATGCACAATGATAATGTATTTATAACCATGCAAGGGGAGTCATATGCATAGTTACGCCCATGTTTTACTGTCCTGGATTTTAAACGAGATAGCATAAAACTGCATCACTTTGATGTAAGATGTTGGTGACGTTTTTTGCGGCGGCCAGATCTTACAAATAAAGCTGATTTGGACATTGGTAGTTGGTACGGTACGAAATTGCTGCCCAGCGAATCGTACCTGCTTCCGTACTGGTACGAAATTTAGTACGATAAATGAAAAATATTAATCGAACTTAATTTCGTACTGGTACGAAGTTCGGTACGATGTACGAAAAAAATAATATCGTACGGTACGGTACGGAAAATTTTCGAAGGGTACGGTACGAAGTTCGGTACGAAATTATTTTGTTGGTTCGAAGTACGATAAAAATTTCGTACCGTACCGTACTGCCACCCTTGCTTACGACACACAGGAACTTTTCTAAACCCCGTGACTTACATAGTGATTGGAGTTATATATTCATCAATTTTCTTTGATTTTTCTTATTTATTCAATCTCTACACTCTATTATTGAGGTTCAGTTCTTTATTTGCACCCGTAATGATGTTATTTGATCGAGCAGATGCGACATTTGTAAAATAAAGAGAGTAAAACGTACCAGGTTGTAGAAATTTATTTCCATTAATTCTGTAAGGTGATGATTTCAATAATGAAATTTAATGAACTTCAATTGAAATATAAATTTATTGTTAGAAATGTAGAACGACTCAGTTGACGAAACGGCAACTACAATCAGATTTAGATAGCCAGACCCCAATACTCCAAGGCAACTTCGTGGTCGTCGTGATAAGACATATTCTTATTCATTGACATATTGTCTATTGCACGCAGGGGTGTGTGTGGGCGTGTGTGGACGAGAGTTTGTAACGTGACGAATCAGCTGATTGGTTGGAAACATCAAAAAGTCATTGAAACAATGCCCTGAGATGCAGTGCTCAAATTATGCACAAATTTAATACATAAAAGTCTCCCTCGAAAAAAATATTTCAATAATTAGAACCCGTGGAAATGAGAGTAATAGATTTTGGAATATTACACCAGAATATTTCTACATTCTACATTTTCAAAAAATAATCGTTTATGAGAAATTATTTTGGGTTGTGTGGACATTTCGTCTTCTTTACAAATTTGATATAGAAAAGTCTCTTGAACAGCAATAGTATGATTATGACCAAACAATATTCGGATTAGTTGTATGAATAAAAGCTTTGCACATGTTTGACAATCAGAAAATGAATTCAGAATTGAGTATCAGATTATAAAATGGTGCAACTTTGAACCTGATTTACTAACTAGTAAATAAAGTAATTGAATGATAATTGAATTTCAGAAATCACACTCACACAAGTACTCATACGAAGTAGCGAAGTATCTTATGAGATGCGCGCATTGTCAAATTCCATGGATTACTGGAGTGATATCATCGAAAACCAACCGAGTGTGACGACGTCTGCGAAATAGAAATTTGGTTTCGCCCATATACACACAGGCAGGTATTCTGTCCGACTTGTTCTGTTCAGCCCTATAATGGTTTGACCAATACCTATTTCCGTTCGTGAGACTGGCCTTTGGTCAATCAGTCCGTACAAAGTGTATAGACGGAGATGTGAATAGATTCAGAGAGATGGTTTGATATGCCTCCTACCCGAGAATTTTTGGGGTCCGAGAAGAAATCTACTTCGCCGAAAGATTTATTAGTTTATTTTGACAAGATGGGTATTTACAGTGACTTCGGAGCATAATTACTTTTCGCGTATATTTTTTGTCCCAAAAGGTTCAATTTTCATTTCTGAAGAGCAGAATGGATAAATATTAATAATTGAGTAAATTGAAAAAAATCTGAAAATATTCCGGTTGTATATATGGTATGAAATTGAGTTTGAGATCTGTTTTGAAATGAAAGTCAGGACATCAACAGTTGTATAAATTATGTTGATTTAAAGCAAATATAAAAGATTTAAAAACTTGAAAATTATTAATAAATAAACATATTATGATCTCGATTCAGTTCATAAAAGCGAACCATTTGCATTTTTATTTATTGGCATTTTCGTCGGTTGACAGACATAAAAACATGTTTCAAAAGAACCGACTTAAAACTTTGTTTCCAAACGAATCCTTCAGTGAGAAACAGACGCTTAAATTATACGTTGAGTGTTGAGACCCGGAGTAATTCACAAAATACAAGATAATATTCCGTCATGATAAATGGTAAAAGTTGCTCAATAAGTAACAGATAGCACTTGTTGAACCTGTGTTCTTAAAATATCGCATAGTTTTATTATAGAATAAAATAAGCACAAACCAGTGAAAGTTAAGCCTTATATATAGATATTTCTGTTGCGTATATATATATATATTATATATATATATACATATTAGGCGCAATGGCCTTATCATGGAAATTATAGGTTGAAGATCTCGGGTTGGAATCCTGGGAACTCTTTAATCGCTGTGTACCACTCAATCCAGGATGTAATAATTAAAGAAGTTTGTTCGTATAAACATTCGAAACAACTGCAGTATACATGGTTTGGTTTCACTGATTGCGCTTGTTTTGTTTTCAATATACATATACCTAGTTTGGTTAAAAGTTTCATTTTTCTTAATAATCAAGTAAAATAAAAAAGAAATTCGACCAGAATGCCGGGAAAGTTTTATTCTAATGGGATTACAGGGCTTGAAGTGACTAAATCTCGGAAGCTTTATATCCGAATAATCCAATCCCGTGTCGTCCATTGAAAGATCGGTAAAAACTGTGACCTAAGTTTCATTCCAACATTTGTGATTCAAGCCTCACACCACTACGCCGAAGTATTCATTACATTCCGCCGCGTATTGATCCCTTCATCCCCGGGCATAGAATTTAACACGCCCCGGCGTAAGAATGAAAAATATGTCGAGGATTCGCAAATTTGTGTATACGTAGCTTAGATGCCGTTTGGCCAAGTTCAGTGAAAGTTCATGACGTAGTATTTAAATGTGCCGTTCAATTGTGGTTCATGTCTAATAAAATTTAATGAACGGACCACCATGGCGGTATAGTCAATCCTAAGAAAAATTTTACTTCTCACGCATGAGCCACAGATGAACCGCATCTAATCGACGTGATCCATGAGTAACTCATACATAACAACAACTTTGTTTTGCCAAAATATGTCTGAATGGGAAACGAGAGTGTCAAAGCCAACACACAAACAATACAATGTAAAGACTGTAAATTTATGTACAGTAAATATACTGGTCGTTCACAGTAATTGAATATTTCCAAACTTCATAAGACGCCGTGTTATTGAGATTTATGTAAAAATTAAGGACTGCTGATGGACCGCATCTTCCCATCAACACCTCATATTTGGCTAAAAAAGTCAATTTTGAATTTTTCTCAACACCGCCAAGTAAAATTACTGCCAAAGTCCAGTGATTTCGTTGCAGAAACATTATCAAAACACATGAGTCGCTAATGAATCGCTCCGTCTAAGCGAGGTTTATATGTGGATCTTGTTTGACACAATATATATCTCTGACTCGATTAATGTCGCGGAATTGCCAGCAATCAATAGTTGCTTATACTTATGTCTGCGTCACGTAAGCGAGAGCAGCAACTACGGCCATCATTTCAAACTCTAGTCTAACGACCGTCACTAGCTTGTATATGTGAGGGGAAGGCTAAATCGCATTATATTGTAAACTTGGTTTATATTTCAGAAATGTGCAATTACTGAAAACGAGCAGTGAATTCACTGCACATTTGTCACAGTGTAGCCTGATATTTCTTTAATTTAAAACTTTGTTACCAATGTTTATTCTGCCCGTTAAAGCCTCAAAGCACACAGCAGACTGTTAACTGTTGCCTATTTCATAATATATTGCGTATATCTCACAATGCTGTCTAAAAAGATTGAATGACCAGGAAAGCTAATGATAAATTGCACTCTACTATTCACAGAGACTTTTCACCCGTCTTTTGGGGGGTCATGTTATCAACGAATCAACGAAACCGTATCCGATTCGAACTTACAATTTGTATCCCTAGATAAGCATTTCGTCAGCACAAAAGGGTTCTTTGATTGAACAACACCGTCATAACTGTAAAATTCATTGGCGACTCATGCTTGGCCAAACATATCTGTCTCTACGCATTGACAGCTAGACTCTTGTGGTTTGGGTGGTTTTGTTTTACACTTTTCCCTTATGTTCGTTCTCTCGTTGTGAGATGGCAAAAAATATTGTTATTTCGGTGAAGATAGTGCTGGATATCATCAAGTGACCAAGAGGTTTGGAATATCTCCACGTATTGGAGGATAGATGCTTAGAGAGAGAGACAGGATTCATTATTCATCAACAAGTTTAGATAGAAATTCCTATTCTGGACTTGGAAGCGGTAACTGTGAGGCATATCCATAGATATAGAAACTATGGTAATTTCTTAAAATTAAACTTAAGTGCAAAGGAAAGGAGCAGACAATGATAAATACCTGTTTATCTTTTCAATTTGGTTCTCCTAGAGCAAGTACACAAGAATGCATTTGCTTTTTAGATGTGAACTTTGTAAAGAGTATATTTGAAGATATTGAGAGTAAAGCGTAGCATATGGTTGAGTAGTTTTGATAAGTTTTTCAAGAGTGACATGAGTTGTTGATAATAATTATTGGCGTATTTTGAGCCTTGAATGGGAAGGAGTGTAAAAAAGTTAGTGATCGAATTTTATGAAGCCACAAGCGTAGGGAAAAATTGTGAAATACATTTTGATTCGATTTAAAAAAAAATTGAAGTGAATTCTCAGCCCCTGCGGTTTAAACCATCATAGTCAAAAAAAATTGTTTTGTCAAGCATGAGCCACAGATGGACCACGCTTTGGCAACATAGTAATATAGGCATTAAATTTGCAAACACTCCTCTCTTGGAGACGCATCGAAAACCAACCGAGTGTGACGACCGTCCGACGTGTCCGTCCGACTTGTACTGTTCAACCCTATAATGGTTTCACCAAGACCAATTGTCCGCCCTTTTATATGAGTACTCAAAGTACTGTTATTGGACTTATAAAACCGTTCCAGAAATGACCAGAGCTTTATCAGTTTATTTTGACTAGCTGGGTATTTACAGCGACTTCGGAGCATAATTACCTTTCGTGTATATTTTTTGTCCCAAAATGTTCAATTTTTATTTCTGAAGAGCAGAATGGATAAATATTAATAATTGAGTAAATTGAAAAAAATCTGAAAATATTCCGGTTGTATAGATGGTATGAAATTGAGTTTGAGATCTGTTTTGAAATGAAAGTCAGGACATCAACAGTTGTATAAATTATGTTGATTTAAAGCAAATATAAAAGATTTAAAAACTTGAAAATTATTAATAAATAAACATATTATGATCTAGATTCAGTTCATAAAAGCGAACCATTTGCATTTTTATTTATTGGCGTTTTCGTCGGTTGACAGACATAAAAACATGTTTCAAAAGAACCGACTTAAAACTTTGTTTCCAAACGAATCCTTCAGTGAAAAACAGACGCTTAAATTATACGTTGAGTGTTGAGACCCGGAGTGATTCACAAAATACAAGATAATATTCCGTCATGATAAATGGTGAAAGTTGCTCAATAAGTAACAGATAGCACTTGTTGAACCTGTGTTCTTAAAATATCGCATAGTTTTATTATAGAATAAAATAAGTACAAACCAGTAAAAGTTAAGCCTTATATATAGATATTTCTATTATTTCGGAAATTATAGGTTGAAGATCTCGGGTTCGAATTCTGGAGAATTCAACTCTTTTATCGCTGTGTACCACTCAATCCAGGATGTAATAATTAAAGAAGTTTGTTCGTATAAACATTCGGAACAACTGCAGTATACATGGTTTAGTTTCACTGATTGCGCTTGTTTTGGTTTCAATATACATATACCTAGTTTGGTTAAAAGTTTCATTTTTCTTGATAATCAAGTAAAATAAAAAGAAATTCGACCAGAATGCCGGGAAAGTTTTATTCTAATGAGAGTTCAGGGCTTGAAGTGACTAAATCTCGAAAGCTTCATATCCGATTAATCCAATCTCGTGTAGTTCATTAAAAGATATAGAAAACGACGATGGGCAATTTTTCTCAACTACAAAGATTTATTGGGATCGGTAAAAACTGTGACATAAGTTTCATTCCAACATTTGTGATTCAAGCCTCACACTACTACGCCGGAGTATTCATAACATTCCGCCGCGTATTGATCCCTTCATCCCCGGGCATAGAATTTAACACGCCCCGGCGTAAGAATGAAAAATATGTCGAGGATTCGCAAATTTGTGTATGCGTAGTCTAGATGCCGTTTGGCCAAGTTCAGTGAAATTTCATGACGTAGTATTTGAATGTGCCGTTCAATTGTGGTTCATGTCTAATAAAATTTAATGAACGGACAACCATGGCGGTATAGTCAATCCTAAGAAAAATTTTACTTCTCACGCATGAGCCACAGATGAACCGCATCTAATCGACGTGATTCATGAGTAACTCATACATAACAAGAACTTTGTTTTGCCAAAATATGTCTGAATGCGAAACGAGAGTGTCAAAGCCAACACACAAACAATACAATGTAAAGACTGCAACTTTGTGTACAGTAAATATACTGGTCGTTCACAGTAATTGAATATTTCCAAACTTCATAAGACGCCGTGTTATTGAGATTTATGTAAAAATTAAGCACTGCTGATGGACCGCATCTTCCCATCAACACCCAATATTTGGCTAAAAAAGTCTATTTTGAATTTTTCTCAACACCGCCAAGTAAAATTACTGTCAAAGTCCAGTGATTTCGTTGCAGAAAATTATCAAAACACATGAGTCGCTAATGAATCGCTCCGTCTAAGCGGGGTTTATATGTGGATCTTGTTTGACACAATATATATCTCTGACTAGATTAATGTCGCGGAATTGTCAGCAATCAATAGTTGCTTATACTTAAGTCTGCGTCACGTAAGCGAGAGCAGCAACTACGGGCATCATTTCAAACTCTAGTCTAACGACCGTCACTAGCTTGTGTATGTGAGGGAAGGCTAAATCGCATTATATTGTAAAACTGATTTATTTTTTCAGAAATTGGCAATTACTGAAAACGAGCAGTGAATTTACTGCACATTTGTCACAGTGTAGCCTGATATTTCTTTAATTTAAAACTTTGTTACCAATGTTTATTCTGCCCGTTAAAGCCTCAAAGCACACAGCAGACTGTTAACTGTTGCCTATTCTATAATATATTGCGTATATCTCACAATGCTGTCTAAAAAGATTGAATGCCCAGGAAAGCTAATGATAAATTGCGCTATACTATTCACAGAGACTTTTCACCCGTCTTTTGGGGGGTCATGTTATCAACGAATCAACGAAACCGTATCCGATTCGAACTTACAATTTGTATCCCTAGATAAGCATTTCGTCAGCACAAAAGATTTCTTTGATTGAACAACAGCGCCATAATTGTAAAATTCATTAGCGACTCATGCTTGGCAAAGCATATCTGTCTCTACGCATTGACCACTAGACTCTTGTGGTTTGGGTGGTTTTGTTTTACACTTTTCCCTTATGTTCGTTCTCTCGTTGTGAGATGGCAAAAAATATTATTATTTCGGTGAAGATAGTGATGGATATCATCCAAGTGACCAAGAGGTTTGGAATATCTCCACGTATTGGAGGATAGATGCTTAGAGAGGATTTATTATTCATCAACAAGTTTAGATAGAAATTCCCTATTCTGGACTTGGAACCGGTAACTGTGAGGCATATCCATAGATATAGAAACGTGCATTTGTTTGGTTTCCAGAAAAAGGTTGTTCAGTCAGGTGGATCGTACAGGTCACGCGAATGCCTATCAGATTTGAAGAGCATAACGGACAATAGAATGCGTAGAGATGTTTCATCAAGCATGATTCGCTAAAGAAACACTCAGTCTAGGTACGGTTCATACATGGCTGCAGCAAATGCTAGTACCATGCCATTCCAACGAACAGCGCAAGCTTAGTTATTCGCGGAATAGCCTTTCGTATGCCTTCGGCGCGGCAGTAGTCATAGATAATTAACCCATTTTAGGCCCTGGAACCTCATTCCCCTGAACCTTTTCGCCTGTTTCATGATGACAAACAATAAAAATCGTGATTTTATGAAAAAAATTATTACCTATAATTACGTCATAATTTGAATTACAGTTTGGGGTTGAGGGGGAGGATCCCAAACTAAAAAAATGGGAAATCTCCGCCCTATTTCAACTGTTATATTAATTAATTTATCTCTGATATACATTGTATTGCGCAGAAGACAACAATAGTAAATACATTTGCAAACTAAATAAAAGATCAAATAAAAGTCACTGTTATTCCTTAAAGGTTCAATCGTATCACGTCATCATGGTTCGAGCATTCAACGACGATCTAATACGTTCACTATTTGTTCCACCAACATCGGATATCGAAGGAAATCATCTAATATCTGGCAACACTGATCGGCAAAGATCGAACCCTGTTTACTTCAGAAATAATACATCAGTGAGCAGGGAGCGAATGTTTAATATCGCACCCACTTCTGATGCTCGGCAAAACTTGGCAACTTCAATTCAACTCACGTCCACTGCTCGCCAATTACGTTATGATGACGTCATCATCGAGTTGGACTACATTACGTATTGACAGAGGAAAAACTATCGACTTCTATAATTTAACTGCTAATGTTAGTGGAGATAAAGCTACAATATCTACTTTTTGGTCGTCCATATTAGGCATTTATTCTCATCAACTAGTCGGTTTTGAATTTCTTGAAAATACTCAATTACTGGAAATGAACAGTAAATTTGCTGCACATTTGTCACAGTGTAGCCAGATCTTTTATTATTTTGAAACTTCGTCGAATCGCTAATTTTACCTTAAAAAGTGTCGCTTGTCTGATGATTTTATTAGTGATCATATTTACTTTGAAGTTTCGAACAAAAAGCCAATAAGTTGAAATTATTTTTGCCATTTCGACATTTTCACTTTAATCTCTATATTATCTATTTACCAATTTATTCTTTATATACGCAATTATTCTATGTTTTAGTATTTATTTTTGAATATAGAAATTCGCTCTCAACAAGACCGAAAGCACCGTAAAAGGGTCAACGAACAGTTACTCGAATGACAAAGATCTACTACCAGATGTACGTAAGCAACTGTACTCTAAGCTGAAAACATACCATATAGAACTTAGTCTCCGTGCAGTGAGTGGTATTTGCATTGACTGTACATATTACGAGCTATGTACATGTTTGACAATCAGAAAATGAATTCAGAATTGAGTATCAGATTAAAAGATTGTCCAACTTTGAACCTGATTTACTAACTAGTAAATAAAATAATTGAATGATAATTGAATTTCAGGAATCACACTCACACAAGTACTAAAACGAAGTAGCGTATATATCAGTATGATGAACCAATAAAGCGCTTGATGCATCGGAAAGCATCCTTTAACATAAATCATGGACGTGACGGTTAAACATAATGACATAGGAGGTTGAAAATCTCGGGTTCGAGTTCGGCTTGTTGATCAATGCCCTCCACTCAACCCAGGATGTTATAACTTAGTTAGAATGAGCCGAAAAGGAAAGAACATCAAAGACTCTGTAAACCAGGGTCTTGGTCAGACCAAGTAGTGGTTTTAAATATTGCGACAAATTGATCCTTACCCAATATACACCTTCATATAGACCTCTTTTTGTTTTCTGAAAGTATATTAAGAAAACATAGGCTTGTTTGGTGTTGGGATGCCGGTATACCACAGTGTGTGATAAAATTATACAATATTAATAAAGGGTTTATGTTACTGTGAGCAAAGACAATATTTGGTATCTCCAAATATTTACCCTTTAAAAGTAGACCTGTCTCCAAAATCCAAGAACATCGGAACTATATTTCGATATTCCCGTATATCAACACCCTACTACTACGACATATCAATAGCAAGGCATATCAATAGCATTCTTTAGTTAGAATAGTCCTCATGTATTTCCTGCCTATCGTAAGAGGTGACTAAAAGGAAGCAAAGAAGTGGTAGATGATTTCACCATCGCCCAGGACAGATACCAATCACTGGGCTTTACCACAGCGTTCAGATGTTTTCCGTTTTTTTTTTTGGGCACTTGCTAAGAGTGAATTAAAATGAAAAAATAAATAAAAAAAATATTCGCCTTTGCTTGAAATAATATACTCCTGCAACCGCGGGAGACATCGAGGATAACAAACAATCAAATCCCAATTCCGGTTAAAGGGACGGGAGAGATATGATCGGCAATTCTCACGGTAAAACACGATTCTCTTCGATTCACGTTCTTTAATATCAACTTTTATTTTGATCTCATATAGCGGACTCTTTAATGCTCGATTCCTCTTCAACGGACTCGCTAATGCTTCAGTAATAAACCCTCAGAACCACAATAACATAGAGCAGTGAAAATCCATAGCGTAGAATGTTAAAGAACTAAGGTTGCGCGATCTATTAACAATTCGTAACCAACAATAGATGTGGTAATAATTTTTTTTCTTGAAATATCACTTGTTTCAAATGATATTGACATTTATATATTGTAATTTTCGTGCATTGTGCTTGAATTTGAAAATGAAATAATATAAAATTAATAATAATAAACTTATTTCATAGTATGCAATTACCAATTTCATTCAATTACGAGATTCATTTTGCGACTTTTCATTCCACCCAGCGAGTAATAAGCGAGGAAGTGGTAAGGTTTCTAAGCATATGGTCCCAACTCTTGGTGTTACAGTGCCCCAGCTTATTACCCTCTGACGCCTCTTTCGTCCCTTGATATCATCCACTCTTCGTCGAGGATCGAATTTGCAACATTCACCAGACCTAGTGCCGGCAGCCACTAGAATGTTTGCCTCTTGTTAGAAAACAAAATGGCGGAATATTTGTTGCAAACAAATCATAACTCTTGAACGCCACCTAACGGACAACAATATACATACGAAGGATGTGTTGCCATTCGTTTGGAATAAGAAATCTGACCAAAATCGATTGTATTTTTCGTTAAAAGAACCAAAAGTTACAAAAATTCTACTTGTGAACCTTTGAACGATCTCGCTTAGTGCGAGTTTCAACGAAAAAACTTTTTACTGTAGACTCACCTACTAATATCCAATCAATACTACAAACTTATTTCATTTTATTAGTTCAAAAAGCAAATAAAATGGTAGAAAAGAAGTAAATAATATCAAAAGGTGCAACGTCACTAATATATCATAACATTTGCGAACATATTTCGAATCCAAATTATTTTATCGAATCGAATAAACGCAAATTCAGAAACTCCACAAATTTAATTTTGCTAAGATGCATCTATTTTTAGATACAATATATATTTAAAGTTTTTCGAATCGAATATTTTCGAATATGTTTGTTTTATTATAGTCGATTCGAATCTTCGAACGTATGGGAATTTCCAAAAATTCGATTGGCCAAAGTAGGAAGACGTTAACACTCTCAAATACATCAATCTTCGAATCGAATACGGGGATTCTTCGCTTCGAATTTGATGATTAATCATCATCACCCAGTGCAGATACTACCCGCTGCACTTAAGCAAAGCGATTCAATTTCGTTTAGTACGTTTTCGGCTTATAGTGCATTTGCTGACATATTTTTTGAAAAGATTTATTTTCGTTACTGGTATCATTTTAGCTTTGCTGCTTCTTCCGACGTCGCTTAGATTTCAATTAGACTAGTGGATGTGTATTTCAGCTACTCTTAAAGTGCCTTGTTGGAGGGCACTCTTGGTGGTGAAATGGCAAGTTATCGAACCATCGGCCGGCCGTAGGGGGCTCAAACGTAAAAAAATATTTTTAAACCCCCTTTTTCAGACATTTTATAAATCCACATATGCGCATATTTGATGCTAATAGCCTGCACATTTACTTGAAATCGACACTGGTAGACAGGGCACCAAATGTAAAAGAATATTTACGCGCGGCCGCTTCATTTTTAACCTCGTTATCGTAAAGAAATGGTCAAAAAGTCGATTTATAGTTTCATTTCAATATTTAAGTCGTATATCGTGTTGGCATCCCAGTTTGGAGGGTTCGAGTTGTCGGGTTCGAGTCCCAACAAGTACGAATCATTAATCTAAGCACACATTTCAACCAGGAGTAAAAGAAGTGGTAGGTGGTTTTACCATCACCCTGGGCAGATACCACTCACTGCACATTGGCGGCTCAATTATGTTTGCAATGTTTTCCGCTTAGAGTACAGTTGCTGGTACTACATGAGCGAACCGGATAGTTGATATCTTTGAAACAACACTAACCCGACTATGAATGACCGCTGGTACAAGACCGTGTTCAGGGTGATGCACTCAAAGGAGAGGTTACAGAAGAAGTTGTCGAGTGAAATCACTGTTAAATATTAGGATATTTTACTGCAGTTTTGTGTAGCAAACGTTCAAGTAAACATTATTTTTTCTTCTGAATCAAGTCCTGTCTTTTTTTCCACATCGATATGATTTCCTAACTTTGGTTGTCTGGCTTGAGTCCATCGCTGTTAAAAAATAAGGTAGATAGCTTTAGCATCGCCTAGGACAGATACCACTGGGTGCATTTAATCATGTAGTTTCGGTTACATTTGGGTTGTTTTTCACTTAGAGCGCCAGTTTCTGGGCAGATACAACTCACTGCACTTTACCGTGGCGGATCAGCTTTGTTTGGATGTGTTTGGTTAGAGCGTCAGTTGCTGGACATACACCACTCACTGCACTTCACCATGGTAGTATAATTCCAAATTGGGCATTGTTCATTTAGCGTGCATTTGTGAAAAGATACCACTAGCTACACTTGGCTTTTGCAAATGTTTCATCAAAGCCCAGGACCGATACCACTCAGTGCACTTTGCCATGGCGGTTTAGTTCGGTTTGGACTGTTTTTTATTTTATGGGCAGTTACCGCTCACTGCACTTCACCATGTCGGTTCAGCTTTGTTTGGGATGTTTTTGCTTGCGAAGTGCTAGTTTCTGGGCAGAAATCACTTACTGCACTCTACCGTATTATGTTTCAGCAACGTTTGGGGTGTTTTCGCTTGTCGTGCAGTTTCTGGGCAGATACAACTTACTGGTGGATAACGCCGCTGGATAACCGTAATAAATACCTCTTTTAAAGATCCATTTCCTTTGCATAGTGTGTATATAAAAACTCCAGGAACACATAGAAACGAGGACATGCACATTATCCAGCCGATAGCATCAGCCCATAATGGATACTTGTATCCTTTAATTGTTAAAGGTTCGTATTGTGAGATGTAGAAGATCATGATGCCCTGTGTTATGAACAAAATAAAGTAAAAATAGTAATTTTTTTACAAGCATTTATTAGAGTGAATCACCCCGAGCAAGGCCTTGTTCAAGCGACGTTTATAAACGTATACGTCGATGCAAATTAGTTATGTTTAATCGTTTCTGAAGCTCCACGTGGACGACATAAAAAGTAAAACCCGAACGCATAAAAACGCATTTTTTTAATTTTGTTTCACCTTCGTGGTTCTATTTACTCCAATGCAAAAAAAATGTATACTTACCCCTGTTAATAGCGGAGTTATAACCATCAAACATATCTTTATAAACCGTGAAGGTCTGTATCCAATCATCTGTTCTATATTGTTGTAAAATTTATCGATTCCATAAACATGAGCAACTGCTATAGATTCCATCAAAGCTATCCATAATACTGCTATACCACTCACTGCATAATTGTTGAATAATTCAAAAACATATATTCCGCCCTGTATAAAAGTATTTTCAGATAAGTTTCATTCATTAATTTTCATTTAGAGGCAAATGGTTTTACCACCACCCAGGGCAGATAGCACTCACTGCACTATTTTATAGTTGTTTAACTTTGCTGGATTTTTTTTATGGAAATTCGCTCTGAGCAGGGCCGAAGCAGAGCTTAAAAGGAACCAACTAACGACCACTTAATATCAAAGAGCTACTACAAGATGTAGAACCAGCAGCTGTACTCTAACCGGAAAACATTCCAAATGAAACTAGACTGCTATAGTAAAGTGCAGTGAGTCGTATATGCCCTGGGCGATGGAAAAACAACCTGCCGCTTATTTGTTTCCTTTGTCATCTCTTTAGGACTCTCCTAAAGTCCGTTCTAATCATTAATTTCCACTCAGTGTTAGATGGTTTTACCATCATACAGGGCAGATACTACTCACTGCACTCTATTATAGTGATTCAGTTTTGCTAGGTTTTTCTGTTTCCCGATTATAGTGCAGTTTCTGGTACCAGTGTTGGGAACGAGTCACTTCATTTCGAGTCCTCAGCCAAGTCGAGTCGAAGAGAAAAACACACATTCAGTCAAGTCCAAGCCTTACCAAAATTTAAACATAGAGTCTCGAGTTATTTATTTACGAGTCGCAACTTACGAGTCCATCAGTGATTCGAGCTCCGAAAAACAAGTTGGAACAACATTTCTCTGACTGTAATATGTGTTGAAATAGTGGCATTGGTCAGAAATGTTTCGTGCGCAGCAGGCGCGCAATTTCTTTATCCAATGTTCTAACCTGGGATACCAGTTTCAAACATGTTCTCGTTTCCAAGGTGATTTTATGGATGTTCTTTCGCAATATGAAATAACAGCAATACTTTTTGAGAAAAATTTATGCGTGCGTCGCCAATTATGACGTCATAATTTTACTACGATTTTTTTCAAGCTTTGCCCCTCCCCTTTCTAACTTCCAAATACGCCACGCCAAATACGCCGTACTCACCGCCGGTATAAATAGTAGTCCTATAATCAACATCGTCGCACATATAACAGTCCTTAATATTTCTTTCGCATTTTTTCGACTGAAGAATGCTGGCCAGTGATCGGTTATTAAAACAATGATGCATTCCACACAGGCAAACTAGAATTGTATAAAGATGACGTCATTATGGGGTTGTCATTGGCAACTGGTAGGGTTTCGGTTTGAAAAGGCAAAAAATTCGAAAATTTCATATAGAACAAAACATGACGGCTTTAGAGAAACGTTTGTATAAGGTGGGATTTCATTTTTATCCTATGGGAATGGAAAACTCGGAATACGGCTTAACAACAATGATAGCGAACCTTCAATTTTCATATCAAATTTTGAAAAAAATGTATAGAAAAAGTAAACTACAAAAAGGCACGCCAAGGGCGGTCGAAAAGTTTTGAGAAACATTGCATAGTTGTTTATATGAATTGACTCCATTTCGCGTTTCAAGGGGGACGCTCGACACCATTGCCCCTGATTCCTGCGCCTATGTTTGTACCATCTTTACCTGGGAGTCCAGTCCAATGATTATGAGCATAAAAAAGAACAACGTATTCCATAAATGAGGTAGAGGTAGTAATGATAGTGCAGTTGGAAACGTTTGGAACACGAGGCCTGGACCTGGGAAGATTAAGTTGATGGTTACAGATTACATATCTGGTAAATCTCCTATCAGTCTTAACGTATTTCCTGCGTGTATTAGGAACCGACTAAAAATAGCCAAAGTAGTGGTAGATGTTTTTGCTATCGCCCAGGACAGATACCACCTACTGCACTTTACCATGGCGATTCAGTTCCGTTGAAGATGTTTCCCGTTTAGAGTGCATTAGCTGGTACTACGTCTTTCAATAGCTCTTTGCTTGCTCAGAGTGAATTTCACTAAAAATAAAATAAAATAAAATAAAAACTTTAAACATTTCAATACACGAGTACTTGAAGGAAATAGGAGCGGTTTCCAGAGGTAAAATGACGGAAGAGGATTAGCCCAGACACAGGGGAGGATAACCACTCTCTAATTCAGTCCTGCATAGGATGTCCTCCACTTATATCGTAGTATCTCTCCGCCGTGGGAGCGAGTGCCTGCTAGACTTGGGTGTCTTTTTTACAGCCACTCCTGAAAGTGTATGACCCAGGACAAGCCCCTACATCAGCGGGAAGAGTTGTTGTTGGAAAGATATGAACATCCTATTCGGCGAGCCTACCCAAGTTTTTACAACGAGATGTGGGAATTACCAACCGGACTCGCTAACATGATAACCGCTAGGCCAGTCTACAAAAGTCTCTGTCCGGGTGCACTATTCCCGAACATGCCCAAAATAAATTTTAGTAACAATATGGGCACAATATATATATATATATATATAACTTCAAGATTTGATTGCTTCCCTAATATTTATTGCATCGCATCGTACTTTATACAGTGTATGAAGGCATCTATAAAAATATCAATACTGAAAATCACGTTACCCGATTCTACGACTTCTTATACGTTTTTATTGGTAACAAACGCTAAATTTCCTAAAATACTGAAAACCGCAAAACCAGTGATGAAAGATGTCCCCGCACAGCTCCCAACGAGTAACACACAGTGCCTGGCAATATAAAAAGCTGGTTGAAAATTAAATGTTGAAAGGTTTCACCCAGGGATACCTTTTTCGGAATCAAGATTAAAGAATATTCAGAAAAATTTAAATAGTGACTTATCTGACCCGTCTGTTTATTGACAATTTTCGGTCAAACTGCATTTTGTTCATGTCGTTTATTAACAGAAATTATCTTTACAACACTCGCATAAACGTGCCGTACAAGGCGACTAAAAGGGAAAAAACTTTGTAGATTGTTCTAGCATCGCCCAGGGCAGATACCACTCATTGTACTTTACTATCGAGGTTCGGTTCTGTTTGGGACGTTTTTCGCTTAAAGGGCAGTTGTTGGTACTACATTTTGTAGTTTTTCTTCGTCATATAAATGGGTATTAGTTGGTTCCTCTTGAACGCCGCTGTCAGCCTTGCTCAGAGTGAGCTTCGCTTGTGCATAACTACCCATTCCGAAAGTGTATTTTGTCAAGCATGAGCCACAGATGGACCTCGTCTCATCGACGCAATCCATCAGACCCTCATACTTCACAAAAAATCACCAAACAATATATGTCACTTATTACACTCTACTGCAGTGGTTCGATTTTGAACGAAATATTTTTCACTTAGAAGTGCAGTTGCGGATGCTACATTTGTAGTAGCCCTTTGCTATTATAGTGGCCGTTGGTTAGTTGATTTCTTTGATTAGTATTTTCGTCCACGCGTTCATAGCATTTTTATTTTGACAAACATTGGACACAGATGGAATGCGCCTCCCCGGCGCAATCCCTCAGTAACCCGTGCTTGACAAAAGATGTTCAATATAGTGAATTTCATAAAAAAATCTTCATTCATTTTCAGTTTTCATGTATGGAAGCCGTAAGCACAGTTATCTTAGATGCCTATCCTCGACATTTCGTGAAGAAATACAGCAGAGAACTTCTGGTCGGTGTCATGACTGTCGCTTAAATTATTATTGGAATCCCGTTCATGTTACAGGTACAGGTACAGGTTGTAGATTTTGAAGAGGTAAACGTTGAAATTCAAATCCAGGCACACATTTTTTTAAAAAGGAGGGGGGTTCTAATTCCTCATTTTTATAACCACTCGCACAATCAATATTCTATGATTGCAGAAACAAAACATATAATACAAATTACCTGCATCTTAGTGGCCGTTGGTATATCTCACTCTAAAAATGCACTTCCCCTAACCCCCACACCCGTAACGAAAAACCCAAAAAAACTTTAATAAGCCCATAAAATTATTCGCAGGGCGGAATTTATCTTTTCGAACTGTTCAACAATTATGCAGTGGGCGCAATCTCGATGTTATGGTTGACGGTGGTGGGAGCGGTTGCCATTGGACACGTGTACGGCGCAGATAAATTTGTCGACGATATCCAACTCATGATTGGTTACAAAGTTCCTCGTTATTTCAAAATCTGCGTCATGTATATTTCACCTGTTCTAACTTCGGTAATTGTAGGTTAATTTCGGACACGTCCGAAGTTTTTATCATTATGAATTTTAATAAGAAATATATTTTTCATATTTGTCCGAATCTCAAATTGATAATAGGTATTTTGGTCCTTTTTCTTCTACACAGTGATATTCTAAATACCCCTTTTCAAAGCGCTGAAGCGTCCAGGGCCGAAGTGGTGTAATGATGTCATCTTTAGGACAAGGTTTGGACAGAATGTATTTTCCAAAGTTTGCCTTTGTAAACAATTTCCAAGTTGGACAAAAATGTAATAAAAAATTTATGACTATTATTTATTTTTTTTTCATAGTCAAATATGAGTCACTGATGGTTCGCTTCAACGAGACGCGGTCCATCTGTGGCTCATGCTCGACACTGCTTTCTGTCTTGCTTAGAGTGAGTATTGCTTTCTACCTTGTCTAGAGTGGGCTTCAATTTCCAATATCATCTTTTGAATTTCCACAGTGTATCTGTTTATACTACTTCGTTCGATACTCCCCACCCGTTGTCGAAGGATACACCTTCCCTCCCTGGGCACAGGCTGTAGGATGGATGTTGGTTATGTCATCCTTCCTATGTGTCCCGTTCTTCGCCATCTATAAATTATGGACCGCAAAGGCAAAGACTTTGAGAGAGGTTTGTACTTTTTGTGGGACGGGCTAGTTAGCCTTGTAGGTGTATGCTTTAGTGTTATCCTAGCGTAAGTTCTTTGTGTCTTTTGGGACGACTATAAAAAACTAAGATGTAGTGGTAGATTGTTTTAATATCATCCAGGGCAGATACAACTCACTGCACTTCACAAGTTTACCTCCAAATAATGGGACCCGTAAAACTTATTACGAAACACAATCAAATTCCCTTAAATTCTGTATTCAAACTTTAGTCTTTGAATGAGTCTAATGCAAAGATTCAATGAATATAGAAATTCAAAATGATTTTCAATTAGATGTACAAAACCTGCTTTTATATTTTGAAGTAGCTCCCTGCTATGTATAGGGTCGTTAGTTGCTTTTTTACACTGTAACAAAAGTACAGTAAATTTACTGGTTATTTGCAGTAATTGCATATTTCAAAAGTTAATAAAACGTCAAGTTAATGAGAGTTATGCCAATTGTCGGCTGTTGATTGACTGCACCTTCGCGGTGCGTTCCGTCAACATCCCATATTTGGTCAAAAAAGTCTATTTTGATTTTTTTTTAATACCGCCTAGTAAAATTACTGGCAAGGACCATATTTTATTCCTTTGCGTAGAGCAAGTTTGAAACAAAAATCTTCTAACCATATTGAATCATTTTTTTCAAGTTTCAACATTATTTTCTTATTTTACAGAAATTCGCGGAAACGAGAAGGCCTATCTACAGCGCACATATATTGGATTTAAGAAACCAGAAAGAATCTCTGAAGAACGAGAAAGTCAGACCAGACACCGGGTGTGAAATCGAGGCTTTTATTCCTAGCCACCATCACCATGACAACGGGGTCATTGCTGTTAGCAACGGGATCACGAAAACCGGAGACTTCCCGAATGAAAAATTACTCGAAGTATCGTGTACAACGGACGATAGCGAACACGTCTAAGAAGGAATCGGAGCTTTTACCGATAAAAAATATACACAATAAACTGTGCATTGCACCGTTATTGCAAAATATCGGGATCAATGTGAATCAGTATCGGAGAAAATCGATCCGAGTGCGGGCGCTAGCAAGGGTATCAATGCCCGCCACCCCGGATTGATTGATTGGATTCCACTGTTATGAACTGACTGAGAATAGACGTCCGTGATAGAGCTGGGAGGAATATATTTTTTCCGAGTTAACAAAAATCAATAACCAAAACCTCGCAAGTGCAAAATTTGACGTTATTTGTATAATGGTAGTTATAGTACGTGTACATTGGACATAAGCAACTGATAGATCACTAGCTTCTGCGTCCATGAGGCAAAATCTTCACATTTCTTCAAAAATAATGAATGGAACAAGCGATTAGAAAGAGAAACATTGCACTTACGAGGTTTCTGTTTTTATTTTTGTTTTATAATTCATGGAACACTGCTGGATCTGTATATCAAGATATTCTGAAGAACGAATATCGAATTTTATTTCATTGAAGATTGGAAATTTTCCACTCAATTTTGCAAGTTGTGTCCTCATGACCGATTGATTCGAACAATATATGCTTCAAATCATTTCGAGTCAAATACTCGAATTCTCCAGCCCTATTTGTAATATTTGACTTGGTGGATGTATGGTCCATGTTTGGCAAATACTATACAAACCGTTTTATTTTCTAATCCTCCACAATCAAGCTTGATCCAGCAATGGTCCGTATAAAAATCTCAATTTTTGAACAATATTAGTGACGTCTATATTCTTATTTTTTATTTTTCTTCTTTTTATTTCCATTTATCTCGCACCCGTTTGACACAAATCTGAATATTGATGCAAATTTTAGCTTGTTCAAGCTACTGATACATCGTGATGATATAGCGCAGTCCATCTGTGCCCCGAGATTGGCAGAATTCAATTTCCAATCGTGAACAAAGTTGTCACGAAATTTCTCATTTTCTCTAATTTCTCTACCATTGAAACAGGAGACTCGGAGTAAGAGGGGAGATAGATAATTTCGCTATCTTCCAGGACAGATATCACTAATTGCACTTTACTATACTACTATATTTTACATAAGCAGTCGTCAGTTTGTTCCTTTTTGGTCTAATTGCGGCCTTCCAACTTACAGTCAATTTCACTATAAAAAAAATCTCAAATCTGCCCTGGGCGACAATCTATCGCTCCATTCTACCATGATTTGCATTCTCTAAATTAAAAACATGAAACTGGGCGGTGGATAATCTCGAATATGAGAAAAAATCGATGTAACTTCCGTGGATTTAAAGAATTGTCAATTTTCGAAGTTTATTCAAACTTAGTATTTAACAAAAAAATACATCGACAATTTCACAAATTTTGGAATTTTGCAAAAATATCATTTTTTCAAACAAATACGCAGAGTTAACCAAAAATCGAAGTCGATAGAATTATTGTAACAAAGTAAGATCCATCAATGATTTTATTGTAACAAAAAGAAATGTTTAGAATTTCTGTAAATATAACATTTAACAATTAGTTCAACAAATTAAAATTACCATGAGAAGTCAACAGGATTCGAACCATCCATTCACCTGACATCCACAACTGGTCAGTTTTCTCTCATAATTTAAAATATATCCCCTCCCCCCCCAAAAAAGGCTCCGTACGTAGTTGAAAAGGATCGGACTTGCAACTTTGTCATCCACAATTTTTCATTTTTTTCTTTTCACTCTGTGCTATCCAAGTCGTTTTTATATGAAAAATAAATTTTATTCCATATAATGTGAGATCTTGTTTCGTCAGTTTTTATAGATATACACTGCGACAAAAAGCAGTAAATTTACTGGTCATTTGTAGTAATTGCATACTTCTAAATCTGCAACCGCCTCATTGATGAGATTTGTGCCAAGTATGTGCTGTCGATGAACGCACCTTGGCGGTTCGTTGCATCAACATCCCATAATTGGTAAACAGTCGATTTTGGCTTTATTTTAATATCACCGAGTAAAATTAAGGTCAAAGACCGGTTATCTTTCACTATAACAAAAGTACAGTGAATTTTCTGGTCATTTGCAGTAATTGCCTATTTCCAAAGTTAAAAAAACGCTATGCTGATGATATTTCCGCCCATTATGACCTGTTGATGAACCGCACCTTCGCATATTTGACCAAAAGCGTCGATTTTAATTTTTTCAATATCGCCAAGTTAAATTGCTGTCAAAGGCCAGTGATTTTATTGCATTTTTGTTACAGTGTACTGCAATTCTGTTACGGTTTCGTTATGAAGAAATATTAGATCATATTGAAGGACTCGACGTATACTGTAAAGCAGGGGTAAAAGGAGGTCAGAGTGCTGTCCAAAAGGTAGTGAACGATGGTTGCACCATCTCCCAGGGAAGATATAAATAATTTCACTCTGCCATACACAGTGAACAGTTATCTGTTAGAGTGCTGTCCGGAAAGAAGTGAACTATTGTTGTACCAACTCCCAGGGTAGATATAAATAATTGCACCCTACAGTACACAGAGTACAGTTATCTGTTAGAGTGCTTTCTAAAAGGAAGTGACCAATAGCTGTACCATCTACCAGGGAAGAAATAAATAATTGCACCCTACCATACACAGAGTACAGTTATCTGTTAGAGTGCTGTCTGAAAGGAAGTGACCGATGGCTGTACCATCTCCCAGGGTAGATATAAATAATTGCACCCTACCCTTCACGTGTGTAGAGTTTAGTTATCTCTTCGAGTGTAATTCAAAAGGAAGTAGTCGATGGCTGTACTATCGCCCAGAGAAGATCTCAAAAAATTGCACTTGACTGAACACAGGGTACAGTTATTCGTTAGAATGATGCCCAAAAAAGTCGTCAATGGCTGTATTATCGCCCAGGGAATATGCTAATAAATTGCACCTTACTATACAAAGAATTTAGTTATTTTCCGCACAAATAAGTTGTCGATGTCGGTACCATCGCCCAGGGAAGATTTAAACAATTGCACCCTATCATACACAAACTTCAGTTATCTTTTAAAGAGCAGGAAGTAGTTGATAGTCGTACCATAGCCCAGGGAAGAGTACAATAATTTCACTCGACTGTACACAGAGATCAGTTATATCTGAAAATGACATCCAAAAAATGTGCTGCCCAGGAAAGATAATAATAAATTGCTCTCCACTATTCACAGAGACTTTTCTCCCGTCTTTTGGGGGTGTGGAGGGTCATGTGAGTAGGTCACTGGTGGGGTTTATTGCGGCCTCGCTTGTTTTGGCTCACCAGAATAAGGAATGCGGATGTAAAACTTGACAACCTATGAATACGCTGGATCATCTTCCTAATCCAATTAATGAGTTAATGTCCCGGAAAATCTGGTCAAGACTAAAACGACTACGGAGATCAATATAGGCAAAGTGCACCTGGGCTTATAACCAGCCCCTGTTAGGCACGAAGTTTTGTAGTGAATGTATATCTGTTCTATGTTACAGCTACTCGCAAAGCGTCTTGCCCTGCCCGTTGGCGAAACGATCAAGCATCGAAAGATCGGCCTTTTGGACAAAACGATCGTGTTTAACCGA
>OZ023142.1:19211721-19288092 GCA_963675895.2 Styela plicata | reverse complement strand
CAGTTGTCGGTTCCAAGCCCGAACAAGCATTTCTATCTAACCGCCATTCAATTTCCTACGTATATAAATGACGTCCGTCGCATGCGACCTGAAATGAGGAAGCGCATGGTTTATTCAATCATGCGTGAAACAAATACTACAAGACCAAACAAATACTAAATGCTGAAAAGATCATGACATCATTAGAACACAATGATTCACGAAAACTTGATAGCTAAATCGAATAAACATTACGAGCGCGAGCGCGTTTCACATTCACATTTCGCATTCGTATTTCGAGACTCCTAGATAGCTTAAATGTACAATTCTGGGGCAACAATCGCTTAGCTATCGTTGATAGGTATGGCTGGATAAATCACAGCATTATTTTCGGAGATTATTGATGTATTATTGTATCACTAGAAGTTGGGGAAATAGTACGTATGAAGATGAAATAGAGGAGGGGACTGAGTAAATGAAATCTAGAAAGAAAATATTAAGAATTGTAGTTGAGTTTTAATTGTTTTAAGGAGAATATGCGGCGTTGGGGTCTGATTCCAACGAGTTCTTTCGTCTGAGCCCCGGTTTATATCATATTCAGGGGTTTGTAGATTTGTATAGAAACAACTTTCATATTCAGGGGTTTGTAGATTTGAAAATATTTAATCCTGAGCTATATTGATCAATCAATGCGGAATATGAAAATTTTTTCGTGGATTCATCCTACTTATGATTGAGGGACATTGTGCTCCCTGCACTCTTTGACCGAAGAACGCTTAGTTGCCATAAGTTGAACATCTAATCGGCTGCCCGGTTGGCTTAATCGGTAAATAAGCTGGGAATACGCTTCGAGCAACACATCTCTAACATCCTGGGTTCGAATCCAGTAAAGGGTGATTGTATGCCAGAGTATTGAGTATTGCTGGACACCTACGTGGTTCACCCAACCGTAGATTACAGCTTCCGCCGCCACCATTCCCATGCAGAATAAAAGTCAGTAAAACTGCGAAAACTTCAAACCCCAACTTGGAACTAGTATCTGCACGAGAGGTTGTAGATTGCCATATAGTTTAGCTGTATTCTCCATTTTCCTCTTACACAGAATAGAAAGAAATGGAATCCCTGTCCCTATCCCCACCTCCACTGTTATCCTAGAAAAGATTGAATTAACTGAACACTTGTTCCACAACAAACTGAATTTTAACAACTGAGCTTCTTTAGTCATAGACACTACATAATTTTTTTGACTCATTTTACCTCATTCATACACATTTGGGCGCCTCATTGGCGTTTTTGACTCATTTTGTGGCCGACAATTAGCTGTAATAAATGCCTGGAAATTCCGCTCAATGTGTCACGTGAATTCGAAAGTATAATTAGTTATACACAATTTTCGAAAGTTGTGCTCGATGAACAAAAGCGCCAAAAGTAATAAATTCTCTCCTTTCATAGACAAGGGAAACACTTTTATATTCGATGTAACCCAACCAGAAATTCATTAGGTTAAGCTTGAGCCACTGTTGGGCCGCGCTTTGGGCACTGCGAACTAAATTCGCATACATATCTACAGCACAGGTCAAAGATATATTTTCCCCCAAACATGAGCCACAAATAAACTGTGCATAGACTGAGCATCTATACATTTGCTTGTCACTAATTTTAGTCTTTTTGTACCAACCATACCAACAGAGTAATCTCTCACCCGTTCGTTGAAAAACGAGAGAACGTAGTACAATGTGTACTAGCGCTCAATCAGCTGATTGACGTTACTCATATTTCTCGTCTATGACCCTGTTTCTGTGGCGCATACTTGGCATGAAATAATGTCTGACTGAGAATACATCGATCGAACGCCATATTGTTCTTTTTTTTACGTAAAATGAAACCACAAAACATCCAATAGAGTACGTTACTCATACGTTACTCACATAACTGACAATAGGATATATAGAAAAACCTTAGAAGTGAATCGCTGTATTTCGGCTGCTCATTTTCTGATATTGTTACTATATAATAACCGGAGATTAAATTTCAAATACTGGTAATTTTGAATGAGACCGTAGATAAAGTATATTATCGCTTTATTATGTATTTGCAATATAAGACGAAACGACTTTTAAACGACAAATACCTGTACTACATAGACTTGGACTTTATTGCATATATCAGGTCAGATCAGGTCTAAAATAGGGTTTCAAAGCTGCCATGCTTAGTGAGAAAGGAACAGAATGGCGTTGGATCGATGTATTCTCAATTAGAAATTTTATTTTCTCACGCATGAGCCACAGATGAACCGCATGCAATCGACGTGATTCATGAGGGACTCAAACTTAACAAAAAATTTGTTTTGCCAAAAGAGTTCTGAATGGGAAACGCGAGTATCAAAGCAAACACACAAACAATACAATGTAAAGACTCTGAAATTATATATAGGAACGTACAGTAATTACTGGTCGTTCACAGTAATTGCATATTTCTAAAGTGAATAAAACGCCGTGTTGATAATAGTTATGTGAAATTATGGGCTGCTCATGAACCCACCTTCGTGGTACGTCCCATCAACACCCCACATTTGGCTAAAAAAGTCAATTTTGAATTTGTCTCAACACCGCCAAGTAAAATTACTGCCAAAGTCCAGTAATTTCGTTGCAGAAACATTATCAAAACACATGAGTCGCTAATGAATCGCTCCGTCTAAGCACGGTGCATAGGTGGATCTTGTTTGGGAGAATATATATATATGACTAGATTAATGTCTCGAAATTGTCAGCAATAAGTAGTTACTTATACTTATGTCTGCGTCACGTAAACGAGAGCAGCAACTACCGGTATCACTTTAAACTCCAGTCTAACGACCGTCACTAACTTAGGGAGGGGGAGGCTA
Source organism: Styela plicata (assembly GCA_963675895.2). Lineage (NCBI taxonomy): Eukaryota > Metazoa > Chordata > Ascidiacea > Stolidobranchia > Styelidae > Styela > Styela plicata. The sequence goes on along the minus strand of OZ023142.1, from coordinate 19,285,229 downwards.
AATCGCATTATATTGCAAATTTTTTTTAATTTTTCTTGTTTACAAAAGAAATAGTTCGCGGAGGACGCCAAATATTTAAAACCAGTTTAGGATTGAGGGGGAGGATCCCTAAATAAAAAAAGGTTGGAAACCACCGCTCTATGCCAACTGTTATATTAATTAATTTCTCTTCGATATACATTGTATTGTGCGGAAGATAACAATAGTAAATAAAGCTATAAATTAAATAAAAGATCACATCAAAATCACTGTTATTCTGTAAAAGATAATATATCAGTGAGCAGGGAACGAATGTTTAATATCGCACCCATTTCTGATGTACAGCAAAACTATGCAACTTCAATTCAACGCACGTCCACTGCTCGCCTATTACGTCATGATGACGTCATCATGAGTTGGACTACATTACGTATTGACATAAGAAAAACTATCGACTTCTATAATTTAACTGCTAATGTTAATTGAGATAAAGCTACAATATCGACTTTTTGGTCGTCCATATTAGGCATTTATTCTCATCAACTAGTCGGTTTTGAATTTCTTGAAAATATTCTGCATTTATTAGCAACATAGACAGTATTGCTGTCTTCTGCATAATACAATGCATAGCATAGAGAAATTAATCAAATAAAGTTGGAATATAGTTGGAGTTTCATAGCATATGTACAACCCGTATATATCAGATCATGTTCAATTTACTCAATCTTTAATATTTATCCATACTGCTCTTCTCGCAAATTCGCGTGGAGGAGGCATTTCACCCTCTCTGTTTCTGCATTTACATGTCTCTGATTAGACTAAGTAACCCTTTTACTGACCTACATAACTAACTTGTTTTTTCCATGTGTTTTAAAAAGTTATTCAATTCCTCATCCGTGCTTTCTTAATGAATAGAAGTTTATTCAAATATTAAATTATTCTGTATCTTTCTATAGTTATCTGATCAGACCCACCAAATACTAATGCATGATTCGGACCGAACCAGAGTACGGTGTACGGCCCAGCAAGAGGGAGACTTATAAAGTTTTATGTCTGTTTGAATAATAATGAAATGTGGTTACTGTATATAAACGAGAGAATAGATGTGAGAGAAGCGCGCATGTTAAGTTTTTAAACGCAATTTGCACATTACATTTCATGAGAGAATGCGTAGTCCGCGGGGAAGTACCAGGTTATTTGAAGTGACGTACAAAGTTAGTTAGTGCTGGTCTTGTAGGTTTGGTAGGTTTTGTCATTCATTGCCTGTGGTGCCCAATATAAAGTCCTAATTTGTTCACCTTGATATACGAAATCTTCGGCGCGATAATTTTGGGGATTTCCTTCGTTTTAAAGCACTTAGAAGGCCATTCTGCATTTTTTCTTTCGTAGAGTGGGCATGCTATAGGTATGCATGCTTTGTTAGATGGATTCGTCCTCAGAGAATACAATGAATATCGGGAGATGGATACGGACTTCGTGTATTTCCGTAGTCGTTTTTCATACGTCCAAATTTCACAATATCTCTAAACATTTAAAGTGTCGAAAAATTAATATTATTATTAAAAATATTAAAATACGTGGGGGAGAGAGAGCGAGAGAGAGAAGAAACACATTGGATTCTGAATAACTGTTCGTCCTGTGTCTATTTTACAATGTCTAAAAACAATTAATATGATTCTATTCAACTCTGAGCCGGACGGACGACGGACGACGACGACGACGGACGACGACGGACTTTTTCCTTCATGTTCTCTCGTTTAGACGGTGCTGTGGTTCTGGCGATTTCGGAAGATTTGTCTCAGTACATGCCTCACGATATGTGTATATCGCTGGTTGAACGTGCCCGTCACCTTCAAATGTAATTATTTCGGAGTAGATTTCTAGACATCTTCCCAGTGACCAAGATGTTTAGAGTATCTCCACTTATTGAAGGATAGAGGCTTAGAAAGAGAGAGAGAGAGAGAGAGAGAGAGAGAGAGAGAGAGGGAGGGGATGGTTTAAAATTAAACTTTAGTGCAAAGGAAAGGAGCAGACAATGATAAATACTTGTTCATCTTTTCAATTTTGTCCTCCTGGAGCAAGTACACAAGAATGCACTTGCTCTTTAAATGTGGACTTTGTAAAGAGTATATTTGAAGATATTGAGAGTAAAGCGTAGCATATGGTTGAGTTGTTTTGATATGTTTTTCATGAGTGGCATGAGTTGTTGATAATAATTATTGGCGTATTTTGAACCTTGAATAGGGAGGAGTGTAAAAAAAGTTAGTGATCGAATTTTATGAAGCCACAAGCGTAGGGAAAAATTGTGAAATACATTTTGATTCGATTTAAAAAAAAAATTGAAGTGAATTCACAGCGCCTGCGGTTTAAACCCTCATAGTCAAAAAAATTTGTTTTGTCAAGCATGAGCCACAGATGGACCGCGCTTTGGCAACATAGTAATATAGGCATAAAAATTGCAAATACTCCTCTATTGGAGACGCAAAAGACGTGTCGGATAGTGAATCTAATTGCTCAACCTGTGATGTGCAAACGATATTTTATATTTTGCCAACGTTTCGAATGGCTATACAGACGTTCCTCATCAGGGCAATGGAATGGTTAAGACATCGACAATACTATATACCATAAAGGGGGACGTTCTAAAATAAGCTAGTAAACAAAAGATAAAATACTCAAAATTCTGAGTAAAAAGGCTAAAGATAAATGTCTAACCCTATCTGCGGTGAAAGATAGTCTGTTAAGCTGCATGAAGATGAAGATTTTCTTACCAATCATATCTCCCTATCATTGGTGCATTGGTGCATTGGTGTTTGAGAGATTTGTTTGGTTTCCAGAAAAAGGTTGTTCAGTCAAGTGGATCGTACTCGTCACGCGAATGCCTATCAGATTTAAAGAGCATAACGGACAATAGAGTGCGTAGAGATGTTTCATCAAGCATGATTCGCTAAAGAAACACTCAGTCTAGGTACGGTTCATACATGGCTGCAGCAAATGCTAGTACCATGTCATTCCAACGAACAGCGCAAGCTTAGTTATTCGCGGAATAGCCTTTCGTATGCCTTCGGCGCGGCAGTAGACATAGATAATTAACCCATTTTAGGCCCTGGAACCTCATTCCCCTGAACCTTTTCGCCTGTTTCATGATGGCAAACAATAAAAATCGTCATTTTGTGAAAAAAATTTTTACCTATAATTACGCCATAATTTGGATTACAGTTTGGGGTTGAGGGGGAGGATCTTTCAAACTAAAAAAATTGGAAATCTCCGCCCTATTTCAACTGTTATATTAATTAATTTATCTCTGATATACATTGTATTGCGCAGAAGACAGCAATAGTAAATACATTTGCAAACTAAATAAAAGATCAAATAAAAGTCACTGTTATTCCTTAAAGGTTTAATCGTATAATGACAATATGGTCCGAACATTCAACGACGATCTAATACGTTCACTATTTGTTCCACCAACATCGGATATCGATATCGGAAATCATCTAATATCTGGCAACACTGATCGGCAAAGATCGGACCCTGTTTACTTCAGAAATAATACATCAGTGAGCAGGGTGCGAATGTTTAATATCGCACCCACTTCTGATGTTCAGCAAAACTTGGCAACTTCAATTCAACTCACGTCCACTGCTCGCCAATTACGTTATGATGACGTCATCATCGAGTTGGACTACATTACGTATTGACAGAGGAAAAACTATCGACTTCTATAATTTAACTGCTAATGTTAGTGGAGATAAAGCTACAATATCTACTTTTTGGTCGTCCATATTAAGCATTTATTCTCATCAACTAGTCGTTTTTGAATTTCTTGAAAATACACAATTACTGGAAATGAACAGTAAATTTACTGCACATTTGTCACAGTGTAGCCAGATATTTTATTATTTTGAAACTTTGTCGAAATGCTGATTTTGCTTTTAAAAGTGTCGCTTGTCTGATGATTTTATTAGTGATCATATTTACTTTGAAGTTTCAAACAAAAAGACAATAAGTTGAAATTATTTTTGCCATTACGACATTTTCACTTTAATTTCTCTATTATCTAGTTTTTACCAATTTATTCTGTACATATCTAAATATTCTTTGTTTATCTATTCTTTTTTGAATATAGAAATTCGCTTTCAACAAGACCGAAAGCACCGTAAAATGGGTCAACTTACAGTTACTCGAATGACAAAATCTACTACCAGATGTACGTCAGCGACTGCACTCTAAGCGGAAAACATACCATATAGAACTGAGCCTCCGTAGCAAAGTACAGTGAGTGGTATTTGCCCTGACTGATGTCTAAACCATCTACCACTTCTTTGTTTACATTTTTTTTTCGCCTCTCACGACACACAGGAATTTAATGAACTCCAATCAATACATGAATATAAATTTATTGTTGGAAATGTAGAACGACTCAATAGACGAAAGGGCAACTACAGTCAGATTTAATATTTCAAAGGCAAAACAGCCAATACGTCGCTTTCCGAAGCGCGGAAATATGATAAGCCAGACCCAATACTCCAAGGCAACATCGTGGTCGTTGTGTATTGCACGCAAGGCTGGCAGTACGGTACGGTACGAAATTTTTATCGTACTTCGAACCAGCAAAATAATTTCGTACCGTACCTTTCGAAAATTTTCCGTACCGTACCGTACGATATTATTTTTTTCGTAGATCGTACCGAACTTCGTACCGGTACGAAATTAAGTTCGATTAATATTTTTCATTTATCGTACTAAATTTCGTACCAGTACGAAAACAGGTACGATTCGCTGGGCAGCAATTTCGTACCGTACCAACTACCAATGTCCAAATCAGCTTTATTCGTAAGATCTGGCCACCGCAAGAAACGTCACCAACATCTTATATGAAAGTGATGTAGTTTTAGAATATCTGGTTCGAAATCCAGGATAGTAAAACATGCGCGTAATTAAGCATATGCCACCCCAATATCATTGTCCACATTGCGTATAATATGAGAATTGGTAGACCGGTGGTGATAAATGATGGTAGGATGAGCACAGTTTACGCGAAAAAATCTGGCGTTGTGTCGTCACAAGAAATTCGAACATTATCATTGTGCATGTATTTCTGGTGCAATTTACGTTCTCTTCACATAACTGAATAATGCTATTTATTTTTTCATACCTGACAGACGTATTCCCGACATGCTTGTGACTTGACTGTTTTTTTACAAAATATATCTTCTATTTAAGATGAGCATCAGCCTATATTCAACTCAGAACAGCCTAAATACATCTTTATATTCTGATATTTCTGCTCTGATAATATACTTCTGCGTGTCAGAGTACAAACAAAACGTAATAGCGGTGGTTACTGGTGAGCTTAGTTGCATAGTTGGTCAAGTTTAATTTTCATAAAATTTTTGCGCGCCTGCGTTGCGCAATATTCCCTGATTAATTTAGTATATTTTATAGCATTGAGCCTTTAGAGTAAACATTTTTATTCAACTTTTACAAAAATTTCAGCGGGCTTCTGGCGCTCAGATACATTTTTCGGTCTGGTAATGTTTCACTCTAAAATCATGTATTTTTGCTTTGTTCTCAATAAAATTTTGCACGCTTCCAGCACCTCAATCATTTTGTAAATTTGAAAGCCTGTGATTGCATGTGTGACTACACCCCCCCCCCCCCCCCCACAATTTTTTTTCCGTATCCGCCATTGTAGTTGGTATATTCGGGCACCGTGATAACACCGTGATTTTTAGTATTATGAATGCTGCTTATCTTGTCGATTTTAATTGAGCTATCACAACTTTCGTTATTACAGAAAAATGCAGTCAGATTGAGACGTCATAAATCGGCCTATATGTATTTCCACGCAATCACAAAGTTTTATTCTCGAAACAAATATTTCAATAATGAGAGTAATAGATTTTGGAATATTACACCAGAATATTTCTACATTAAGCAAATTTTCAAAAAATAATCGTTTTTGAGAAATTATTTTGGGTTGTGTGGACATTTCGTCTTCTTTACAAGTTTGATATAGAAAAGTCTCTTGAACAGCAATAGTATGATTATGACCAAACAATATTCGGATTAGTTGTATGAATAAAAGCTTTGCACATGTTTGACAATCAGAAAATGAATTCAGAATTGAGTATCAGATTATAAAATGGTGCAACTTTGAACCTGATTTACTAACTAGTAAATAAAATAATTGAATGATAATTGAATTTCAGGAATCACACTCACACAAGTACTCATACGAAGTAGCGAAGTATCTTATGAGATGCGCGCATTGTCAAATTCCATGGATTTCTCAAAAGTGATCACGAGTGATCAAAAACTATTTGTGTGAAAACAAACCGAGTCTGATGACGTCTGCGAAATAGAAATTTGGTTTCGCCCATATACACACAGGCAGGTATTCTGTCCGACTTGTTCTGTTCAGCCCTATAATGGTTTGACCAAGACCTATTTCCGTTCGTGAGACCAGCCTTTAGTCAATCAGTCAGTACAAAGTGTATAGACGGAGATGTGAATAGATACAGAGAGATGGTTTGATATGCCTCCTACCCGAGAATTTTTGGGGTCCGAGAAGAAATCTACTCCGCCAAGAGATTTATTAGTTTATTTTGACAAGATGGGTATTTACAGCGACTTCGGAGCATAATTACTTTTCGTGTATATTTTTTGTCCCAAAATGTTCAATTTTTATTTCTGAAGAGCAGAATGGATAAATATTAATAATTGAGTAAATTGAAAAAAATTTGAAAATATTCCGGTTGTATATATGGTATCTGTTTTGAAATGAAAGTCAGGACATCAACAGTTGTATAAATTATGTTGATTTAAAGCAAATATAAAAGATTTAAAAACTTGAAAATTATTAATAAATAAACATATTATGATCTAGATTCAGTTCATAAAAGCGAACCATTTGCATTTTTATTTATTGGCGTTTTCGTCGTTTGGCAGACATAAAACATGTTTCAAAAGAACCGACTTAAAACTTGTTTCCAAACGAATCCTTCAGTGAGAAACAGACGCTTAAATTATACGTTGAGTGTTGAGACCCGGAGTAATTCAAGAATTAAAAGATAATATTCCGTCATGATAAATGGTAAAAGTTGCTCAATAAGTAAGAGATAGCACTTGTTGAACCTGTGTTTTTAAAATATCGCATAGTTTTATTATAGAATAAAATAAGCACAAACCAGTGAAAGTTAAGCCTTATATATAGATATTTCTGTTGCGTATATATATATACATATATATTATATATATACATATTAGACGCAATGGCCTTATCATGGAAATTATAGGTTGAAGATCTCGGGTTCGAATTCTGGAGAATTCAACTCTTTTATCGCTGTGTACCACTCAATCCAGGATGTAATAATTAAAGAAGTTTGTTCGTATAAACATTCGAAACAACTGCAGTATACATGGTTTGGTTTCACTGATTGCGCTTGTTTTGTTTTCAATATACATATACCTAGTTTGGTTAAAAGTTTCATTTTTCTTGATGATCAAGTAAAATAAAAAGAAATTCGCACAGGATGTCGGGAAAGTTTTATTCTAATGAAAGTATAGGGCTTGAAGTGACTAAATCTCGAAAGCTTCATATCTGATTAATCCAATCTCGTGTAGTTCATTAAAAGATATAGAAAACGACGATGGGCAATTTTTCTCAACTACAAAGATTTATTGGGATCGGTAAAAACTGTGACATAAGTTTCATTCCAACATTTGTGATTCAAGCCTCACACTACTACGCCGGAGTATTCATTACATTCCGCCACGTATTGATCCCTTCATCCCCGGGCATAGAATTTAACACGCCCCGGCGTAAGAATGAAAAATATGTCGAGGATTCGCAAATTTGTGTATACGTAGTCTAGATGCCGTTTGGCCAAGTTCAGTGAAAGTTCATGACGTAGTATTTAAATGTGCCGTTCAATTGTGGTTCATGTCTAATAAAATTAAATGAACGGACAACCATGGCGGTATAGTCAATCCTAAGGAAAATTTTACTTCTCACGCACGAGCCACAGATGAACCGCGTCTAATCGACGTGATCCATGAGTAACTCATACATAACAAAAACTCTGTTTTGCCAAAATATGTCTGAATGGAAAACGAGAGTGTCAAAGCAAACACACAAACAATACAATGTAAAGACTGCAACTTTGTGTACAGTAAATTTACTCGTCATTATTTACAGTAATTGCATATTTCCAAAGTTCATAAAACGCCGTGTTATTGAGATTTATGTAAAAATTAAGGACTGCTGATGGACCGCATCTTCCCCTCAACATCCCACGTTTAGCTAAAAAAGTCAATTTTGAATTTTTCTCAACACCGCAAAGTAAAATTACTGCCAAAGTCCAGTGATTTCGTTGCAGAAACATTATCAAAACACATGAGTCGGTAATGCATCGCTCTGTCTAAGCACGGTGCATATGTGGAACTTGTTTGAGATAATATATATTTCTGACTGAATTAATGTCTTGTCTCGAGATTGTCAGCAATAAATAGTTACTTATACTTATGTTTGCGTCACGTAAGCGAGAGCAGCAACTACGGGCATCACTTTAAACTCTAGTCCAACGACCGTCACTAGCTTATTTATGTGAGGGGGAGGCTAAATCGCATTATATTGTAAAATTGGTTTATATTTCAGTAATTGGCAATTACTGAAAACGAGCAGTGAATTTACTGCACATTTGTCACAGTGTAGCCTGATATTTCTTTAATTTAAAACTTTGTTACCAATGTTTATTCTGCCCTTTAATACCTTAACAATTGTAAAATTCATTAGCGACTCATGCTTGGCAAAACATATCTGTCTCTACGCATTGACAGCTAGACTAGACTTGATTGTTTATAGGGTTTTTTGTTTGAATTGTTTTATTTATGTTCGTTCTCTCGTTGTGATTGAGAAGCCCGTCCCGTCGCCTTCTTAGAATATAATTATTTCGGAGGGGATTGCTGGACCTCTTCCCAGTGATCAAGATGTTTGGAATATCTCCACGTATTGGAGGATAGATGCTTAGAGAGAGAGAGACAGGATTTATTATTCATCAACAAGTTTAGAAAGAAATTCCTATTCTGGACTTGGAACCGGTAACTGTGAGGCAAATCCATAGATATAGAAACAATGGTAATTTCTTAAAATTAAACTTTAGTGCAAAGGAAAGGAGCAAACAATGATAAATACCTGTTTATGTTTTCAATTTGGTTCTCCTAGAGTAAGTACACAAGAATGCATTTGCTTTTTAGATGTGAACTTTGTGAAGAGTATATTTGAAGATATTGAGAGTAAAGACTAGCATATGGTTGAGTTGTTTTGATAAGTTTTTCAAGAGTGGCACGAGTTGTTGATAATAATTATTGGCGTATTTTGAACCTTGAATAGGGAGGAGTGTAAAAAAAGTTAGTGATCGAATTTTATGAAGCCACAAGCGTAGGGAAAAATTGTGAAATACATTTTGATTCGATTTCATAAAAATAAGTGAATTCACAGCCCCTGCGGCGGTTTAAGGCATCATAGTCAAAAAGAATATTTTGTCAAGCATGAATCACAGATGGTCCGCGCTTTGGCGACACAGTAATATAGGCATAAAATTTGCAATGTAATGATTTTACGCGGTGTTTTTTGAATATTTGCTATTAAACCACGTCCCGATTACCCACTCAGCGTACTATTCCTTATTATTAGGCTTCCAAGCGAAGCTGGAAGACTTGTGGAATTGCTAATTTTATTATTATTATAGATTATTAAGCCTGTTTTACAGGCCGATATAAGAACTGACAAGTTTTGGCAGTTCTGATAAACAATGTGTCTGCGAGTAAAGTTTCAAATTGTTTGTATAAGTCCAGACAATGTCTTTCTCACGATTGATTCACTTTGGAATAGAACCACTTTCAGCATCTGGTCACATATTTGGCTCACTCTCTTTTCATCCCAAATTATTTTTGCAACATGTTTTTTCAATTTCTCCATTATTAATATTTTTTCCATTATTAATATTTCTCCATTATTAATATTATTATTATTATTATTCTCCCAACCTACTCCACCTAAACGATAAAAGGTATATCAGTCAAACTTGGACCGAGTATCAGGTATGAGTAGTAGATGAAAGTTCGATAAAATGGGGTCAGTTCCATGAATGGACCATAGATAAACCATATTTAAGTAAAAAACAAGTATTGCCGTTTACTAAAAAACTGTAGAAGGTACACTGATCAAACTTGGACCGAGTCTCAGAAAGAATTAGAAGATTCAAGTTTTAGTGTTGTCTTATCTGTTACCAGCATGGCCCATAGATAAATTACAGATTTTTCGAAAAATGATTAACTGTTGACGGTATCCCGGTCAAACTTGGACCGAATATCGATTATAGTTTAAAGATATTGGCATATCAGTTCCAAGCATGGCCCATAGATAAATCACTATTTTATCAAAAACAGCTCAACTGTTGAAGGTATCCAGGTCAAACTTGGACCATATGTCAAGTATAGGTAAAAGTTAGTGTCATATCTGTTCCAAGCATGGCCCATAGATAAATTACAAATTAATCGAAAAACGCCTAAGTATTGAAGATATCTCAGTCAAACTTGGGCCATATGTCAAGTATATGTATAAGTCAAAGTCATATCAGTTTCAAGCATGGCCCATAGATAAATCCCTAATTCATCGGAAACAGCTCAACTGTTGAAGCTATCCAGGTCAAACTTGGACCATATGTAAACTATAGGTAAAAGTTAGTGTCATATCAGTTCCAAGCATGGCCCATAGATAAATTACAAATTAATCGAAAAACGCCTAACTATAAAAGATATCTCAGTCAAACTTGGGCCATATGTCAAGTATATGTATAAGTCAAAGTCATATCAGTTCCAAGCATGGCCCATCGATAAATTACCTATTCTTCGAAAAAAGCTTAACTATTGAAGGTATCCCAGTCAAACTTGGGCCACATGTCAAGTATATGTATAAGTCAAAGTCATATCAGTTCCAAGCATGGCCCATAGATAAATCACTAATTTATCGAAAACAGCTCAAGTGTTGAAGGAATCCAGGTCAAACTGTCAGGTATAAATATAAGTTAGGGACATATCGGAAAAATTTCTGCTTGGAAGCCTGTCAGAACTGCTTAGCAGTTCTAGTTACGCGTATTATTGTTCGAGAGATTTGCTTTTTTGAGATGTGAGATGTGAAATGTGATATGTCCACCAGATGGACGAAAGTTTTTTCAAAGGTGTTACTGTCGAGTATTGGATTGTGTTGACATCGAGCAAACAAAAGAAAGAACGACCTGAGCTTGTGTGTAGGGGCTACAGGGGCGGAAGACAATTCACACATTGACGTCGTCGTGCCAGGCTTGAATCACAAATGTTGAAATGAAAAGTATCAAAGGGTCGTCACGGTGCGTTGAGCAAGGTCTCGGCTCGGCTCGACTCTCCTCGGTCTCTGCTCGCGGTCTCTCATATTTCACGCATTCGTGTGTTAATCGGTGTATTACATAGTTAAATAAATAACCTCTTTCCCAACTCTTTCAATCTTACGGTTACTTCGGTTACCAATCGGTTACTCTTTTTTCTTTTTTTCGCACTTTTATGAAGCCGATCATGTTTTGTGCGCCGATTATAATACTCATAGACAGGTGGTAGCAGGATGAGAAAGAAATTAGTCTTAATATGAAAACTAGATACGAGGAATAATCTAATACTAGATGTGATAATAAAATTAGAAATATATGTAAATAACTGTGTTTTGTTAAGTTTGTGTCACTGATGGAATTCGCCCTTCAGACGCGGTCCATCTATGGTCCATGCTTGACGAAATGAAACATTTGATTGAGGAGAAATTCTGCGACCAGACATTTTCTTCTCGTCAACGATTAAGCATTGAATGAATTTAATGAATGAATTTAAAAATCAAATCGAATCAATATGCTTAAAAAGAAAAGAAGCTAAACATCTAGTGGATAAACACAGAAAGTGGTAAAATAAAGCGCTCTGTGTAACTTATCAGTCAAGTCCTTATATATCGCCGCTATGTCACTATGATGACATAAAGGTGGATTTTATTTTAGAAAATCTACCTTTTTCAACTAAATTATAAAAATGTATAAGGAAGTGATTGTGCGCTGTTTAAAGCACGAGAAAATATAGGTGAAAATTTCACGTAAGAAATCACATGTATTGTGGCCAATGTTGGCGGAACCAGGGGAAGATCTTCATGCCATGTCTTCCCCAAGGTGACAGTATAGACACGTGATTGCGCATCTTCGGATTACCTAGGAATTTATGTTCAGTTCCCAGACACCCATTGCACGCGAAACGAGAGTTTACAGAACACGTTGAGGATGCAACAGGCCGAATCGAAGGTTTGTGACGTCACAAGCAAGTGTGCGGTTGCTGCCTGCAAACCCCTGCAATTCCCCCTCCCCCCCCGCCCCCCCCCCCCCCCCCCCCCCCCCCAAACAAGAAGTTGATCCAATTTTGCGCGCCACTGGAACGCATAACTTTATTTGGCAGTTTTCCTTCCGTCTAAGTTCGTCATAGTTCTTCACTTATGTAACATTGCTGATTAATGTTACATTGTAAAAAGGATTTTAATTTTTCTATTTACAAAACAAAATAGTTTGTAGGGGTCGCGAAATATTTAAAGCCTGTTTTAGGGACGCCAATTAAAAAAAGTTTCGAAACTCTGCTCTATTCCAATTGTTGTAATAATTAATTTTATTGTGATATACATTGTATTATACAGAAGACAACAATAGTAGATACATTTGCAAACTAATAAAAGATAACAAAAAAGGAGACTCTTATTCTTTGAAATATTAATCGCACGACGTCATCATGGATCGAGCATTCAACGATGATCAAATAATACGTTCATCTATTCCACCGACATCGGATATCCATGGAAATCAACCAATATCTGGCAACACTGATCGGCACAGATCGATACGTGTTTACTACAGAAATAATACAACAGCGATCAGGGAACGAATGTTTAATATCGCCCCAACTTCTGATGTACAACAAAACTGTGCAACTACAATTCAACGCACGTCCACTGCTCGCCTATTACGCCATGATGACGTCATCATCGAGTTGAACTACATTACGTATTGACTCAAAAAGAACTATTCAATATCTTGACTGCAGTGTAGTCTGATATTTTATTATTGAACCTTCTCTTATGCATTTTATGAATTGGTGACTTTCATCATTTTTTATTGAATTTCAATGTCAATCCAGAGGCGCTTGTCTGATGATTTTATTAAAAATAATAAATATCTCTAAGTTTTAAACTAAAAGTTTTTCAGTTCCGATTACCATTACCAATTTACCAATTTATTCTGTATATATGCATTTATTTCTTGTTTTTCTATTCTTTTTTTAAATGTAGAAATTCGCTCTGAACAAGACGGAAAGCACCGTAAAAGGGGTCAACTAACAGTTACTCGAATGACAAAGATCTACTAGATGTACGTAAGCAACTGCACTCTAAGCTGAAAACATACCATATAGAACTGAGCCTCCGTGGTAAAGTGCAGTGAGTGGTATTTGCCCTGACTGATGTCAAAACCATCTACCACTTCTTTGTTTACCTTTTATTCGCCTCTTACGACCCACAGGAACTTTTCTAAACCCCGCGACTTACATAGTGATTGGAGTTATATATTCATCAATTTTCTTTGATTTTTGTTATTTATTCAATCTCTACACTCTATTATTGAGGTTCAGTTTTTTATTTGCACCCGTAATGATGTTATTTGATCGAGCAGATGCGACATTTGTAAAATAAAGAGAGTAAAACATAGCAGGTTGTTGAAATTTATTTACATTAATTCTGTGAGGTGATGATCTCAATAATGAAAATCTAATGAATTTCAACTGAAATATAAATTTATTGTTAGAAATATCGAACGACTGGGTCGACGAAAGGGCAACTACAATCAGATTTAATATTTCAAAAGCAAAACAGCCAAAACCTCGCGTTCGAATAGCGGAAATATGATAGCCAGACCCAATACTCCAAGGCAACATCGTGGTCGTTGTCTATTGCACGCAGGGGTGTGTGTGGGCGTGTGGGGCCGTGTGTTACTTGGAAGTATAGAAGCTTTGCACATTATTGACAATCAGAAAATGAATTCAGAATTGAGTATCAGATTATAAAATGGTGCAACTTTGAACCTGATTTACTAACTAGTAAATAAAATAAATGAATGATAATTGAATTTCAGAAATCACACTCACACAAGTACTCATACGAAGTAGCGAAGTATCTTATGAGATGCGCGCATTGTCAAATTCCATGGATTACTAGAGTGATATCATCGAAAACCAACCGAGTGTGACGACGTCTGCGAAATAGAAATTTGGTTTCGCCCATATACACACAGGCAGGTATTCTGTCCGACTTGTTCTGTTCAGCCCTATAATGGTTTGACCAAGACCTATTTCCGTTCGTGAGACCGGCCTTTAGTCAATCAGTCAGTACAAAGTCTATAGACGGAGATGTGAATAGATTCAGAGAGATGGTTTGATATGCCTCCTACCCGAGAATTTTTGGGGTCCGAGAAGAAATCTACTCCGCCAAGAGATTTATTAGTTTATTTTGACAAGATGGGTATTTACAGTGACTTCGGAGCATAATTACCTTTCGTGTATATTTTTTGTCCCAAAATGTTCAATTTTTATTTCTGAAGAGCAGAATGGATAAATATTAATAATTGAGTAAATTGAAAAAAATCTGAAAATATTCCGGTTGTATAGATGGTATGAAATTGAGTTTGAGATCTGTTTTGAAATGAAAGTCAGGACATCAACAGTTGTATAAATTATGTTGATTTAAAGCAAATATAAAAGATTTAAAAACTTGAAAATTATTAATAAATAAACATATTATGATCTAGATTCAGTTCATAAAAGCGAACCATTTGCATTTTTATTTATTGGCGTTTTCGTCGGTTGACAGACATAAAAACATGTTTCAAAAGAACCGACTTAAAACTTGTTTCCAAACGAATCCTTCAGTGAGAAACAGACGCTTAAATTATACGTTGAGTGTTGAGACCCGGAGTAATTCAAGAATTAAAAGATAATATTCCGTCATGATAAATGGTAAAAGTTGCTCAATAAGTAAGAGATAGCACTTGTTGAACCTGTGTTCTTAAAATATCGCATAGTTTTATTATAGAATAAAATAAGCACAAACCAGTGAAAGTTAAGCCTTATATATATAATATATATAAGGCGCAATGGCCTCATCATGGAAATTATAGGTTGAAAATCTCGTGTTCGAATCCTGGAGAATTGAACTCTTTTATCGCTGTGTACCACTCAATCCAGGATGTAATAATAAAAGAAGTTTGTTCGTATAAACATTCGAAACAACTGCAGTATACATGGTTTGGTTTCACTGATTGCGCTTGTTTTGGTTTCTATATACATATACCTAGTTTGGTTAAAAGTTTCATTTTTCTTGATAATCAAGTAAAATAAAAAAGAAATTCGCACAGGATGTCGGAAATTTTTATTCCAATGAGAGTACAGGGCTTGAAGTGACTAAATCTCGAAAGCTTCAAATCTGATTAATCCAATCTTGTGTAGTTCATTAAAAGATATAGAAAACGACGATGGGCAATTTTTCTCATCTACAAAAATTTATTGGGATCGGTAAAAACTGTGACATAAGTTTCATTCCAACATTTGTGATTCAAGCCTCACGCTACTAAGCCGGAGTATTCATTACATTCCGCCGCGTATGGATCCCTTCATCCCCGGGCATAGAATTTAACACGCCCCGGCGTAAGAATGAAAAATATGTCGAGGATTCGCAAATTTGTGTATACGTAGCTTAGATACGGACAACCATGGCGGTATAGTCAATCCTAAGAAAAATTTTACTTCTCACGCACGAGCCACAGATGAACCGCATCTAATCGACGTGATCCATGAGTAACTCATACATAACAGAAAATTTGTTTTGCCAAAATATGTCTGAATGGGAAGCGAGTGTCAAAGCCAACACACAAACAATACAATGTAAAGACTGCAAATTGTGTACATTGAATTTACTCGTCATTATTTACAGTAATTGCATATTTCCAAAGTTCATAAAACGCCGTGTTATTCAGATTTATGTAAAAACTAAGGGTTGCTGATGGACCGCATCTTCCCATCAACACCCCATATTTGGCTAAAAAAGTCAATTTTGAATTTTTCCCTGATTAAAAAAAGGTTGGAAACCACCACTCTATTCGAAATGTTATATTAATTAATTTTATTGTGATATACATTGTATTGTGCGGAAAATAACAATAGTAAATAAATCTATAAACTAAATAAAAGATCACATCAAAATCACTGTTATTCTGTAAAAGATTACTCGTATCACGTCATCAAGGATCGAGCATTCAACGACGACCAAGTACGTTCACTATTTGTTCCACCAACATCGGATATCGAAGGAAATCATCTAATATCTGGCAACACTGATCTGCAAAGATCGAACCGTGTTTATTACAGAAATAATACATCAGTGAGCAGGGAACGAATGTTTAATATCGCACCCACTTCCGATGTACAGCAAAACTATGCAACTTCAATTCAACTCACGTACACTGCTCGTCTAATACGTGATGATGACGTCATCATTGAGTTGGACTACATTACGTATTGACAGAAGAAAAACTATCGACTTCTATAATTTAACTGCTAATGCTAATGGAGATAAAGCTACAATATCGACTTTTTGGTCGTCCATATTAGGCATTTATTCTCATCTACTAGTCGGTTTTGAATTTCTTGAAAATACACAATTACTGGAAATGAACAGTAAATTTACTGCACATTTGTCACAGTGTAGCCAGATATTTTATTATTTTGAAACTTTGTCGAAATGCTGATTTTGATTTTAAAAGTGTCGCTTGTCTGATGATTTTATTAGTGATTATATTTGCTTCGAAGTTTCAAACAAAAAGCCAATAAGTTGAAATTATTTTTGCCATTTCGACATTTTCACTTTAATTTCTCTATTATCTAGTTTGTATCAATTTATTCTGTATATATGCATTTATTCTTTGTTTTAGTATTCTTTTTTTTTGAATATAGAAATTCGCTTTCAACAAGACCGAAAGCACCGTAAAAGGGGTCAACTAACAGTTACTCGAGTGACAAAGATCTACTACCAGATGTACGTCAGCAACTGCACTCTAAGATGAAAACATACCATATAGAACTGAGCCTCCGTGCAGTGAGTGGTATTTGCATTGACTGTACATATTACGAGCTTTGCACATGTGTGACAATCAGAAAATGAATTCAGAATTGAGTATCAGATTATAAAATGGTCCAACTTTGATCCTGATTTACTAACTAGTAAATAAAAT
Source organism: Styela plicata (assembly GCA_963675895.2). NCBI lineage: Eukaryota > Metazoa > Chordata > Ascidiacea > Stolidobranchia > Styelidae > Styela > Styela plicata. The sequence continues at coordinate 19,267,854 of OZ023142.1, read as the reverse complement.
AATTGAATGATAATTGAATTTCAGGAATCACACTCACACAAGTACTCATACTGAGTAGCGTATATAATCAGTATGATGAACCAATAAAGCGCTTGATGCATCGGAAAGCACTCTTAGCGTAAATCATGGACGTGAGGACCTAGGGGTTAAACATGTTGGCATCGGAAGTTGAAGATCTCGAATTCGAGCCCCTGAGAACCGGCTCGTTGATCCATGCCTACAACTCAACACAGGTCGTTAAAGGCCGATAAGTGGGTTTAAAAGAAAAAATATTGCAGCAAATCAATCCTTACCCAATATCAACGTACCTCAAAGTGGACCTCTTCGTATTTTCTGAATATATAATATATATATATGAATATATATTTCCCAGAAACCATAGGCTAGTTCAGTGTTGATGCCAGTATACCATAGTGTGTGATTAAATTATACAATATTAATAAAGGGTTTATGTTACTGTGAGCAAAGACAATTTTTGGTATCTCCAAATATTTACCCTTTAAAACTATATATCGGAACTATATTTCGGTATTCCCGTATACCAACACTCTTGTAGTACGACATATCAATAGCAAGGCATATCAATAGCATTCTTTAGTTAGAAAAGTCCTCATGTATTTCCTGCGTGTCGAGGCGACTAAAAAGAAGCAAATAAGTGGTAGTAGATTTTACTATTGCCCAGGGCAGATACCACTCACTGCGCTTTACAACAGCGTTCAGCATTCATGTTTTCCGTTCAGAGAGCAGTTGCTTGTACTACATGTTTTAGTAGCTTTTTGCTATATTAAGTGGCCGTTAGTTGGTTCCTTTTTGCCTCTGCTTCCGTCCTTGCTCAGAGTGAATTGAAAAATAAAAAATAAAATGTTTGTATGTGCTGGAAGTAAAATGCGGGAGACATCGAGCATGACAAATAACATCTTGCCATTTCAAATCCCGGTTAAACGAACGGTAGAGAAATGATCGACAGTTCTCACTGTAAAACACTCGGGCTATTCTCTTAAATTCGCGTTCTGTAATATCAAATTTTATTTACATCTCATATAGCGGGCTCAAATGCTTCAGTAATAAACCGCCAGAAACGCAATAATATAGCGCAGTGAAAATCCATAGCGTAGAATGTTAAAGAACTACGGTTGCGCGATCTATTAACAATTCGTAAAAAACAATAGATGTGGTAATAATTTTTTACTGGGAATATTAATCGCTTCAAATGATATTGACATTTATGTATTATAATTTTTGTGCATTTCGCAACTTTCAATAATAAACTTAATTTCATAGTATGCGATTACCAATTTCATTCAATTACGAGATTCATTTTGCGACTTTTCATTCCACCCAGTGAGTAATAAACGAGGAAGTGGTAAGGTTGCCAAGAATATTGTCCCAACTTCCCAAGATTCATTTTGCGTCCATTGATATCATCCACTCTTCGTCGATAATCGAATTTGCAAGATTCATTGGACCTAGTGCTGGTAGCCACTAGAATGTTTGTCTCTTGTTTGAAAAACAAAATGGCGGAATACTTCTAGCAAACGAATTAAAACTTTTGAGCGCCACCTAACGGACAAAAGTATACATACGAAGGATGTGTTTCCATTCGTTTGGAATAAGAAATCTGACCAAAATCGATTGTATTTTTCGTTAAAAGAAGCAAAAGTTACAAAAATTCTACTTGTGAACCTTTGAACGATTAACAATTGATTCGCATAAAATTTGCTTCGAATCAATTAGAATCACTGAATCAAATTGCCCAGCCCTGCTGCTTCCGATCTCGCTTAGTGCGAGTTTCAACGAAAAAACTTTTTACTGTAGACTCACCTACTAATATCCAATCAATACTACAAACTTATTTCATTTTATTAGTTCAAAAAGCAAATAAAATGGTAGAAAAGAAGTAAATAATATCAAAATGTGCAACGTCACTAATATATCGTAGCATTTACGAACATATTTCGAATCCAAATTCTTTTATCGAATCGAATAAACGCAAATTTAGAAACTTCACAAATTTAATTTTGCTAAGATGCATCTATTTTTGGATACAATCTATATTTAAAGTTTTTCGAATCGAATATTTTCGAATATGTTTGTCTTATAGTCGATTCGGATCTTCGAACGTATGGAATTTCCAAAAATTCGGTTGGCCAAAGTAGGGAGAGGATAACACTCTCAAATACATCTATCTTCGAATCGAATACGAGAATTCTTCGCTTCGAATTTGATGATTAATCATCATCACCCAGTGCAGATACTACCCGCTGCACTCAAGCAAGGCGATTCAATTTCGTTTAGTACGTTTTCGGCCTATAGTGCATTTGCTGACATATTTTTTGAAAAGATTTATTTTCGTTACTGGTATCATTTTAGCTTTGCTGCTTCTTCCGACGTCGCTTAGATTGCAATTAGACTAGTGAATGTGTATTTCAGCTACTCTTAAAGTGCCTTGTTGGAGGGCACTCTTGGTGGTGAAATGGCAAGTTATCGAACCATAGCTGGCCGTATGGGGCTCGAACGAAAAAAATATATTTTTAAACCCCCTTTTTCAGACATTTTATAAATCCACATATGCGCATATTTGATGCTAATAGCCTGCACATTTAATTGAAATCGACACTGGTAGACAGGGCACCAAATGTAAAAGAATATTTACGCGCGGCCGCTTCATTTTTAACCATGTTATCGGGCAAAATTGTTCAAAAAGTCGATTTATAGTTTTATTTCAATATTTATTGCGTATATCGTGTTGGCATCACAGTTTGGAGATTTCGGGTTCCGACAAGTACGAATCATTAATCTAAGCACACATTTCAACCAGGAGTAAAAGAAGTGGTAGGTGGTTTTACCATCACCCAGGGCAGATACCACTCACTGCACATTTGCGGCTCAATTATGTTTGCAATGTTTTCCGCTTAGAGTACAGTTGCTGGTACTACATAAGCGAACCGGATAGTTGATATCTTTGAAACAACACTAACCCGACTATGAGTGACCGCTGGTACAAGACCGTGTTCAGGGTGATGCACTCAAAGAGAGGTTATAGAAGAAGTTGTTGTGTGAAATCACTGTTAAATATTAGGATATTTTACTGCAGTTTTGTGAAGCAAACGTTCAAGTAAACATTAATTTTTCTTCCGAATCAAGTCCAGTCATTTTTTCCACATCGATATGATTTCCTAACTTTGCTTGTCTGGCTTGAGTCCATCGCTCAAAAAATATAAGGTAGACGGTAAAATGTGGTCAATATCAAAAAGACTACGGAAATCAATACATGCAAAGTGCCACTGTTATGCGCGGGTTTTTGTAGTGAATGTATATCTGTTCTATGTTACTCGCAAAGTGTCTTGCCCTGCCCGTTGGCGAAACGATCAAGCATCGAAACATCGGCCTTTCGGACAATACGATCATGTTTAACCAAGTGAACCACCAAGCCCGGCTTTTCGTTGGTCGACCAGATGTTAAGTTTTTGAATTGTAGGATGAACATTTTTATGCGCTTGGTGCCGCTAAAGAGTGTATAATAATCATGCAACATACTTGGATAAGCCGCCATTTTGTTTTGAATCAACGAAAATATTTTCGACGTTTGTATGTATGTTTGATTGTCTCAAACAATAAAGATAACAATGAAATCACAATCAAATTGGTATACTTGAGTTGGGCTATTACACTTACAAGAACCGGTAGGCTTTAGATACTAACGTGCGACGTATTCCCCGAAACTAATGATGGATGAATATTTCTCAAACTAGGTAAAGTAAAGCGAATTTACCACAAAACCAGCTAAAGTATCACTAGGTAATCTAGTTTCATTTTCAAAACTAGGTTGTAACGAAATTTAAAAAAGGTGAACTATGTAATTTTTGTTTGGCTGCATTTAAGGCATAGTCGATATTTAAAGCTTTTTTATAATGAAAATATGATTCACCTATATTTTTTATACAAGGTATCTAGTTTTATCAACCAGGTGCTCAGTAGTAAAATAAGCCAATTTACCTATTTCACCCAGTAAATTTATCAGGTGAAATAGGAAACAGAAAACTCGGTAAAAACTCAAACCAGGTAAGTTTTATTTTCTTGGAACCAGGTAAAAGTACTTTGAAAATAAACTAGGTTTACTAGGTCAGCTAGATACTTTTACCTTGAATTACCAACGCTACCTGGATCCACTAGCGATAAAAAAATCTCAGAGTGGCATTCTAAGCCTAAACGACATTCTAAACCTTATAATAAACTTATATTTCTGAGGAATGAGAACATGATATTTTTGGCACTCTAAGTGCTTTAAAACGTAGCAATTCTCAAAATTTTGGAGGCGCACAATATATTGCACTTATTTAGCCTATTTAAGACTCTATAAGCCTCGTTCTCAAAATTTTGTAGAGATTCCTGCCTAATGTTCTGCATGTTTTATAGTGATATGCAACAGAAACGTACTATCCAGAAATTTGCACGCCCGCATTATGGCGACATGATTTGACCGAGAAACAATTTTGAATTTTGATTCCTTTTTACGATTCTAAATACGCAATTATAAACAATAAAATAAATGAAAGTAGTAATGTAACAGTAAAGCGATACATTAATGCAGCATGTGCACCTCACACTGCGGTAACAAGTTCGTGTTGATGAACCTAGATAGAAAGATATTAAATCAGTCAAGAACCACCACGGTCAAGTACAGTGAGTGGTATATGCTCAGGGCATTGGGAAAGCCATTTTTTTGGTTTTACTATCCTTACAATGAATCTAGATTGGAAAATGACCCCAATCAGACAATCTGCTTACTTAAATATTTGGTTGTTCGAATCATCCAATCCTAGTTGACAATATGATCACCTGTTCAACCAGCAGGGGTTCATCGATATGAGCGCTTCGTGTCGCTAAAGAATGTAAATTACTGATCTTATATCGACTGCCGCCATTTTGTTTTTTCATGCAAACTAAACCCGAAAGCTTCGCCTAAAAGGTGTCAACCAATGGAAATCCAAATGAAAGAGTGCAATATGTGGTATCAGCATCTGTACTCTAAGCACTCAAGGTTTAATATGCGCCCTTAATGTCACTAAATAATGTAAATTAATAATTCTTTTACATCGTTCGTCCGCCATTTTGTTTTTTTACCGCTTCAACCCTTTAAGCTGAAAGCATCTCCTAAAAAGTGTGCACCAACGGCATTTGAATGGCGAAGATGTGATGCCAGCATCTGCACTACAAGCGGAAACACTCCATATGGAACTAGGGCTGGAAAAAATCGAATCATTTGGAATTCGAATCTGACTCGGATAATTTTCCCGAATCGGATGGAATCGCTGATTCCATAAAAATAACAAATATGTCCTTATTACTATTACTATTTTTGATTTCTTCATGATATTTGAGAATTTCACTGTTACAAATTGCAAATATTAGCTTAAACAGACGCATTTTCAATTACACCTCCGGTTCAAAAGCGAAAACTTTCATTTGAACGACAAAACGCAATCGTTTTTGGACAAATTTTACCCAAATCGACTACATTTTGTCTTTTTAAAATAAAAAAATACTACTTCATTTGGCGACGTTTTGTTCCTATGGCCGATTGATTCGAATAATCTGTTATTCGAATCGACCCGAATCATCGAATCGAATTGCCCAGCCCTATGCGAAACCGAACAGTCATGTAAAAGAACAATAAGTGGAATCTGTCTTGCTTTTACTTAATTTGGTACAACCATAAAAATAAAGAAATATTTGGCGACGAAATTCATCAAAAGTGATATAAGCAAACTGTAAAAGACAATGCACTTTCAATGCAGAATGCCAAGATCATTTTTAAAAATTTCACTTCCTTTTTAAATCCTAGTTTCCTATGACCGATCAACGACTGATTTGAAGCAATAGTGCTTTGAAGCGATGCGATTAACCGAATTAAACTGACCACGCCACTTGTACCAGGTCAGAATAATATTGTCGAAGCAAATTTTGTTAAGCATGATGACTGATGGATTGCGTCGATAAGACACGGTCTATCTGGGGCGCATACTTGATAAATTAAATGTCTGGTTGGGAATACATCGATCGACCGCCATTTTGTTCTTTTCTCTCTAATCATGGTAGAAAGCATTGCTTTGAAGGAAGCAACTAACTGTCATTTAAATGGCAAAGAAATATTATAATATGTAGTGTGAGCAACTGCACCCAGAGCGGAAAACATTGCATACGGAACTGAACCGCCATTGTTAAAGTGCATTGAGTGGTATCTGCCCAGGGTGATCGTGAATGTTATGAAAGTTTGGAATATTTTTTTATTTTCGAAAGAAATCTCGATTAAAGTAATATCGAATCGAATATTTTTGAATATAAAGTTATTTGACTTCAAAACTTAATTTTAGAAAATTGTGCTGAGCTTACCACTGGTTCCACGATCAGAGCAGAAAGTCTAAAAAGGCGTCATTTTAATAATAATCCAATATTACTAGTCGAGAAAGACGCGATCCATCTGTGATTCATGCGTTGCAAAATCAAATTTAGTATTTGGGTTTTAGGTTTAATGAATGAAATCCTTCTGAATGTCATATTTAATTTAATAAAGGTTTTGAATAATTCATTTTGAATGAATGATCCGACATTTTGTTTTTCCAATCAGCAGTTTTATATTCTCGCGGGTGATTCACAAAAGGAATGCGTCTTGGCAACGAAGGTGACCTACACCCCCTCCCACACAAACTAAAAATTAGGGATAAAATTATGAAAAAGGCACCAAGACTCTGCGCGCCGGGCTTTTCTCTTTTATAAGAAACAATTATCAAAAGATGTTTTTGGGCCAAAATTTTGCTTTTTTTGCAAAAGAAAACATTAAAATCCTGACACTGCTCCTCAATTCTGAAAATGCGTCATAATCATTTCACATAAATCGAGTAAAAAGTAAACACACACATCGAGGTAAGGTCGAGCTGTCGAAAATAAAAAATAAAACTATTTTGTTTGTCTGGTTAACGTACAACCAAATCCTTATCCCTCTTCTATTGTGAATTCGCCTTCTTTACGCAAAGATGCTACAGAAAGAATATAGGCTAACTAGACAAGAGGTTCAATAGTCTCAGCAATTTGAATAATTTCCAAATGCTTGTCTGAGGAAATCTGACCCTGGTTGGACGAAACGTTGTATGAGTTAGAAAGGCTCCTCAACAAATGCATAACAAATACACTATACAAACACGGGATAAACTAAAACGATAATCGGCAACCTTCCTCGATTTATTTCGTTTCTGGAGTTTGAAATATCTGGATCTGGAATTGAAACACAATGCTCAGGCAACCTCAGATTGAGTTTTGTTTAAATATATAACTGACTGTAATACTATTCCGTTCAAGATTCTATGTAAATAGATTTGTATGATGAAGATAATGAAGGGTGCGATAGAAAGAAAATTAGGTACCAAATAAGATACACTCTTACAAATGCGCAGTAAATTTACTTTTAATTTCTAGTAATTGTACATTTCCAAAATTCAAAATCGCCTTGTTGACGAGATGAATGAAAAGGATGGGCTGTTGATAGATGCACCTTGGCCGTGCGTTCCATCAACAGACCTTAATTGATCAAAAAAGTCGTTCTTAAAGTTTCATTTCAATATCACCGAAGTCAAATTACTAAAAAGCGTAAAATTTCACTGCGTTTTTTAGCCGGCGTGGTGGCTCAGTCGGTTATTAATTGAATAAAATAAGCGATCAAAGATTATTTCATGTTGTTCATTTCTAACTAAATTAATATAAAATTGGCAAATTTAATGAAAATAATAACAAAGTTTGAAATAAAAAGTGGAATCATCATCATAAGATTGTTAAGAACTGTCTATATATCTGACATGATGGTTTAAAGGAAGTTGGAAGCGTCTTTGCTAGATGAAGAGATATTTTTACGTTAGTCGGTTCATTTCAGACACTGCTTTCGATCTTGCTTAGAGTGAACTCAAATATAAATAATATTTTAAATGAAATGTTGGAATGATTCAGTTGACGAAACAGGAACTTAATTTCAAGAAATTGTCAAAATAAAATTGATGAATAGAAAATATAGATATTCCTGGAAGACACGACCTTTACAATATTCCTAACGTAGTTTCAGCTTGTGGCAAGGGACGACGAAAATGAAACAAAGTATTAGTATTTAAAGCGACACAGAGCAGATACCGCTCAATGCACTTTACCATGGTGGTTACGTTCTATATGAGATGTTTTCCGATGAGAATGCCGTCTGATTTTGGCCCTGCTCAGTGCGAACTACTAAAAAGAATAAAGGCATATTTACAGAATAAATTGCGAATAACAAGACAATAGAATAATCGAAGTAAAAATATCCAAATGACAAAAATAATTAGATTTTTGTTTCGATTGAAACTTAGAGATATTCGTGAATATTATTAAAATCATCAGATAAGCGACTTTGGATTGATATTAACTTTCAATAGAAAATGATAAAAAGCCACTAAATTTAAAAGATGAATAAAAAAAGATTTAAAATCATTTATAGACAAATTATTGTCATTTATAGCAAAGTTTATAAATTGAACAAATAAGAGGCTGCACTGTGAAAAATGCAGTAAATTTACTGTTAATTTCCAGTGATTGAATTTTTCGAAAAACTCCAAACTGACGAGTTGATGAGAATAAATGACAAATATAGGTTGTTGATGGATGCATCTTGGCGGTACGTTCCATCAACAGCCCATATTTGGCCAAAAAATTCGATATTGTAGCTTTATTTCAAAATTACTGTCAAAAAGAGGAGATTTTACTGCATTTTCGTTACAGTTTAGTTTCGAACTGTCAACCTCTGTTCACTCCCATAACATTCGCAGGTACTAATTTTTGTTGTCTCAAGTCAACACGTAATGTAGTCCAACTCAATGATGACGACATCATGACGTAATAAGCGAGCAGTGGACGTGCGTTGAATAGTTGTTGCATAGTTTTGATTCGCATGAGATGTTAAACCAACCTCTATGTCTGAAATTGGTGCGATATTAAGCATTCGTTCCCTGATCGCTGATGATGAATGAATTTCTTCGATATCCGATGTTGGTGGAATAGACAGTAAATGTATTTCGTTGTCGTTGAATGCTCGATCCATGATGACGTTGTATGATTAATACTTTGAAGAAAAACAGTAACTTTTTATGTGATCTTTTATTTAATTTGCAAATGTATATACTATTGTTGTCTCCTGCATAATACAATGTATATCAGATAGAATTAGGAATAAAATTAGAAATTAATTGGTGTAATAGTTAGAATAGAGCGGTGGTTTCAAACTTTTTTAATTGTCGACTCCCCCCACCCTCACCCTCAAACTGGTTTAAATATTTTTGCCACCTCCACGAACTATTATTTCTTTTTTTTTGTAAACAGGAAAAATGAAAATCCATTTTACATTATAGCGTTTATCTGCAATAATACGATTAAGCGTCTCCTTCACATAATTAAGCTAGTGACGACCGTCAGACTACAGTTCAAAATGATGCCGGTAATCACTGATCTCTTTTACATGACGTCACCAACATTGGGACACTGTCAATTTTCCATTTCCATCGTCTGTTTTCATTCTCCATTTTTGCTACAAAAAACAGGTATATTAATGAAAATTTCGTGACAAAATATAAAGCATGGTCAGGGATATATGCTCTCAAACATGATCCACATATAAACCGCGCTCAGACGGAGCGACAAATGCTTGGCACAACATGTCTTTTAACAACTCCACTCAAACATTGCTTTACATTTGGTGAAACAAATCTCTCAAACATCATGTTGCAGTTATAACAAAATTTGGTCCCTTAATCTCGTTTCCAGAAATATTTTCTAGTATCTTTTTTCAATTTTTATGTACGGTTAAAATATTAGCAGTCAATTCTGCCTGTGGCCTTCATACGGCTTCATACGGAATCTATGAATCAGTTCCTCCCTCCCCTGTTCAAGGTTCTGAATACTTCACTAATTGTTATCAACAATAATGAACGAATTTCAACTTGTTCAACGCTCCATGAAAAACATATTAAAACAACTTGATCATATGCTACTCTTTACTCTCTTTATCTACAACTATACTGTAAAAATTTCACAACCGCATGGAGCGAGTGCATTCCATGTGTACTTACTCCGGGAGGACCGAATTGAAAAAAAAAACAGATATTTAACATCGTCTACTCGTTTACTAAATCTACACTAAATGTACTTAGTGTTCAGTGCTCCCTCGAGTGACTGAAGAAAATATCACGTACATATATAATGCGACCATTCCAGCCACCGAGTGTTTTGACGTGAAATGAGAGAGAATATTCATTCATGCGTGAAAAATTTTGGTCTGTGCCGTTGCTGCTCCCGATCCCGCGCCGCTGCAAGGATTTCATATAATAAAATCTGATCTAAACTAAACAAAACTTGAAAAATTCTAAATATGTAAAATAATGTATAGTAAAGCAAGAAATTACGTAAAAAATCAAGAATTTCAATGTAATTGGGAATTATTTAAATGCAATGAATAGTTGTAGTTTTTATAGTGTGTATATGGATACTTGTTAAGTATGGTTTTGATTTCTGCGAAATTGCTAACTTTCCGTTGTTTTGTTTTTATTTCAATAAAACAATGAATATATTGTCAAAATTGTCGTTGTAAGCACGAAAACAATTAATATATATTGTGTGATCAAAATATTATATTTCGAGAGCTTTGGACCCTCTTTTAATATTCATCATTGGGAAGTTTGCTTCCCATTCCATTAAACCATATTTAGGACTTGGACTGACCCGATATGTGCAAAAAAGTTCAAAAATGGGTACAAACTTCATTTAAGGTTAATAATCGCGAACATATATGGGACGTCATGATCTCATGACGTCACAAAATTTCACTTCTCACTACCCGCTGGTTAGAACATGTTCCTACGTCTATGCGCTATAGGTATTTGTCGTATGAGTGTCGTTTAATCGGTCCCTTCTGCAAATAGCTTTACCCTATGACACTTTATCTATGTCTATAACTTGACGCTACCCGGGTGCGAAATGAAGATGCATAGGAGAGACGGCGACGAGTCATGCGCGAGTGACTTCACGTTCTGTAGGGAAATAACCGGGCATATAAGACGGAGAGACGGCGAGACACGGCATGCGATACAATATTATTTGTTCAAGACAAGCGCGTCCGCGAAAAGTATCTCAACCCCCCCTGGCTAGAGGATTATAGAAAATGGAGTTGCTAACATCGCCAATTGTAATCAAATACACTAACAGGAATGTTCGCAGCAACATTTTGGTCGAAAGTGCATTTCTTCGCCCTTTAGCTAATACCGGCTCCTAAATATTCTTCAATAAATTCGCGCCTTCAGTTTGATTTTTTTTATCATTTCTTGCCATAAAATTGTATGTTTTGCTGAGAAAATATTTCCATACGTCAACCATATTGACCTCACGAATTTTTGGCCTTACTTCATATCCCACCAAAACAATTCTGTGTGCGATACAGTACAGCACATCCTTCACTTTATTTTAAATTTGATCTAATTTACCTAATTTATCAATTTCTGCATTGCAGCGCACATTTGTAGTGGAATCGCTAGGAATGTTTTTTTGTTTATCACAGTGGTTCAATCCCTATTGGAAGCTTTTCCACTCGCTAGATCGTTAGTTATTTTCTTTTATTCGTTCGATCGAGCCGTGCAAAAAGCAAAAATTTACTAAACATGATGCTTAAGTTTAAGTGTAATAATTTTTATCTATATTCTCGTGCATATTAATTAACTCAGAGATAAACCGGAGACAGTGCCTGAAAAGATGAGACAACAACCTCCACGGGAGCACATTTAAACATCTTAATTATATTTCTTATTTCACTGGTTCAATAATTTAGCTACTAGCTATCGAATCTGGATCAAAGTTGGACAATCGTTCATTCTCATACTCAATTCTGAATTCATTTTCTGATTGTCACACATGTGCAAAGCTTCTAGCCTTCCCAGGTAATCGAATATTGTTTCATCATATTCATCCCATTGCTGTTCTAGAGACTTTTCTATATCAAGTTTGTAAATAAAAATATGCAAAATATCGACTGTACGGTCAAAACAATAGTCGAATCGACTTCGCCTTGAATTTAAATTTGCGCTATGCACACCACGAAGCATCCCATTCACGATTATCGTAACACAAGAAATACGTCACGTGACCAAGCAGCTTAATAGCCGACAAATCCCATTTTTTCCCCTGGACAGAACGTGTTTTCTGCGTCTATTTGCTATTCGCCATTGATTTATAAGTGTAATTTCATTTACTTAATCTTTACAATTTTCAATCTCAATATTTTTTAGTTCTGGTTGATTCCAAACTAATCTATTCTAATAAATTCCTTGAATAACTTTTACATATTCCTACCTTTCGTAAGAGGGTTAGCAATGAGGTAAGGTAGTATTCGCCGTGGGTCTGTGACAATAATATCTACAATACCGTCACAGATATTCTCCCAAACATGAGCCACATATAAACTGTGCATAGACCGAGCGTTTCATTTGCGACACGCTTGACAAAACATGTCCTTTGATAATGTTTATTTCTGTTGCCTTTTTTATATACAGACTGAATAAAATATCTCTCGTTTTTTGATGAACACTAATATTCAAACCTCTAGAATACCGTAACAAAATTCTCCCAAACCTGAGCCATATATAAACTGCGCACAGACCGGACGCTTCATTAGCGACAAGCTTGACTAAACACGTCCTTTAATAATGTTTCTTTTTCTTGCTCTTCTCTCGTTATACGGTGCTACAAGTGTAATGCCAGGCTACAAAATTGGGATACCTATGACGAGCCCTGAATCTTCTTCGATAAATTCGCGCCTTCAGTTTGATTTTAATATCCTTTCTAACGGTGAAATTGTATGTTTTGTTCAGAAAATATTTCCATACGTCACCCATTATGATGACGTCAGGAATTTTTGGCCTCATTTTGTATCCGATCAAAACATTTCTGCATGCGCTACAGTGCAGCGCATCCTTTGATTTGTTTTGAATTTGATCTAATTTACCTGATTTACCTGAGCGCACATTTGTAGTGGAATCGCTACGAAGGTTTTTTTTTATCGCAGTGGTTCAAACCTCACTGGGATCTTTTCCACTCGTTAGATCGTTAGTTATTTCCTTTTATTCGTTCGATCGAGCCGTGCGAAGAGCAAAAACTTACTAAACATGATGCTTAAGTTAAAATGTAATAATTTTTATTTATATTCCCGTGCTTATTGATTTAAGCACTGATTTTTCTACTCAGAGCAGAACCGGAGACAGTGCCTGAAAGGATGAGACAACAACCTCCACGACAGAACATTCAAGTATCTCAATTATATCAGATATTTAATTGGTTCAATAATTTAGTTACTAGTTAACAAATCAGGATCAAAGTTGGACAATCGTTCATTCTCATACTCAATTCTGAATTCATTTTCTGATTGCCAAACATGTGCAAAGCTTTTATACATCCAACTAATCGAATATTGTTTCATCATATTCATCCTATTGCTGTTCTAGAGTCTTTTCTAAATCAAGTTTGTAAAAAAAAGACGAAAGATGGACTATACGGTCAAAAAATCGTCGAATCAACTTCGCCTTGAATTATATCGTTGCGCTGCATACCGCAAACCATCCCATCGATGATTATTACACAGAACATATGTTACGTGACCAAGCAGCTCAATAGCTGACAAATTCTATCCTTCCCCTGGATAGAACATGATCCTGCGTCTATCTACTATACGTCGTCGACGTAAAAGTTCAATTCCATTCACTAAACTAATATATACAACTTCAATTCATTTACTTAATCTTTACAATTTTCAATCTCAATATTTCTTTTTTCTGATTAATTCGCAAAACAAATCGATTTTAATAAATTGCTACGATATTTCTTAGATTTTCCCGTCCGCCAGCAAATCTTTGCATGCTGAATACTACATTACTACTTACTACTACGTACTACAGGACATTGGTTTTGGATATTGGAATTGGATATTGGTTTGGTTCAGCGCAAAACTCACAATTCATATCTTTGCTTATTCCCCTTTTTCTCATCTCTCGAATTTGCAGAGTGACTGAAGGTAATATCACTTTCGTTTCGTCCCTTATTGGCAGAGGTATAGTTTGGCAGCGTGTTCAAAACTACCTCATAAATTTATGATCGTTTCACCCGATTGAACGCCTTCCGTTGCCGTTCGCGTCCGCGTTTTCTTGTATCACCTATATTCACTTTATCATCGCTTCAAGGGAAAATATCAATTGTTATTTTAGGTCCCTCTATGGAAGTAGAGGCCCCTCTATGGCAGTGTTTGTTTTCATCCCCTCACCTCTATTCACTTTTCGTATCGCTTTACGGGAAAAGATCAATTGTTATTTTATGCTGCTCATGAACTATGGAAGTGATTCGAAAATCTATGTATTTAAAGAATACAGATTAGGAATTGGATATTTTATATAATCAAATCGCAAAACCAAATTAATAACCAAATTAACAGAAGAATGGTTGCTGAGTTTATGCAGAGACATATAAAGCCCTAAAGGTTGTAGAAAGTGAAACGGACAGGAGTAAGGTGAGGGAGGCATCGTCCAGGGAAATTTTGGTGCACTTTAGTTTATTTCAAACAGATGATTTTTTCAACGCCTTCGGACCACAATCATGTTTCGCGGATGTTTTGAACATTTTTTGTAAAAAAATATTTAATTTGTGTGTGAGTCATTCCTTCCTTCATTCTGAACAGCAGAATGGATATATACGATTGATTGAGGGACATTGTGCTCCCTGCACTCTTTGACCGAAGAACGATTAGTTGCCATAAGTTGAACATCTAATCGGCTGCCCGGTTCGCTTAATCGGTAAATAAGCTGGGAATACGCTTCGAGCAACACATCTCTAACATCCTGGGTTCGAATCCAGTAAAGGGTGATTGTATGCGAGAGTATTGAGTATTGCTGAAGACCTACGTGGTTCACTCAACCGTAGATTACAGCTTCCGCCGCACACCATGTCCATGCAAAATAAAAGTCAGTAAAACTGCGAAAACTTCAAACACCAACTTGGAACTAGTATCTGCACGAGAAGTTGTAGTTCGCCATATAGTTTAGCTGTATTCTCCATTTTCCTCTTACACAGGATAAAATGGAATTCCTGTCCCTATCCCCACCTCCACTGTTATCCTAGAAAAGATTGAATCAACTGAACACTTGTTCCACAACAAACTGAATTTTAACAACTGAGCTTCTTTAGTCATAGACACTACATATTTTTTTTTACCTCGTTTTGACTCATTCATAGACATTTTTGTCTCCTTCATAGGCATTTTTGACTCATTTTGTGGCCGACAAGCTGTAAAGCTGTATCAATCAATGCCTGGAAGTTCCGCTCAATGTGTGACATTAATTCGAAAGCATAATTAGTAATACACAATTTTCGAAAGTTGCGCTCGATGAACAAAAGCGCGAAAAGTAATAAATTCTCTCGTTTCCTAGACAAGGGAAACACTTTTATATTCGATGTAACCCAACCAGAAATTCATTAGGTTAAGCTTGAGCCACTGTTGTCCCGCGCTTTGGGCACTGCGAACTAAATTCACATACATATCTACAGCACAGGTCAAAGATATATATTTTTCCAAACATGAGCCAAAAATAAACTGTGCATAGACTGAGCATGTATACATTTGTTTGTCACGAATTTTAGTCTTTCTGTACCAACCATACCAACAGAGTAATCTCTCACCCGTTCTTTGAAAAATGAGAGAACGTAGTACAATGTGTACTAGCGCTCAATCATCTGATTGACATTATTCATATTTCTCGTCTATGACCCTATTTTTGTGGCGCATACTTGGCATAAAATAAAGTCTGAATGAGAATACATCGATCGAATGCAATATTGTTCTTTTTTTTCGTAAAATGAAACCATACCCAACCTTTGAGAACTTGAACTTAACATAGAATAGGATATATAAAAAAACAATAGAAGTGAGTCGCCGTATTTTGGCAGCTCATTTTCTGATATTGTTATATTATATATTATCGAGGATAAAATTTCAAATTCTGGTAATTTTGAATGAGACCGTAGATAAAGTATATTATCGCTTTACTATGTATTTGCAATAAAAGACGAAACGACTTTTAAACGATAAATACCTGTACTACATAGACTTGGACTTTATTGCATATGTCAGGTCAGATCAGGTCTAAAATAGGGTTCCAAAGCTGCCATGCTTAGTGAGAAAGGAACAAAATGGCGTTCGATCGATGTATTCTCAATCAGAAATTTTATTTTCTCACGCATGAGCCACAGATGAACGGCATCTAATCGACGTGATTCATGAGTAACTCATACATACCAAAAACTTTGTTTTTTGCCAAAAGATTTTTGAATGGGAAACGAGATTATCAAAGCAAACACACAAACAATACAATGTAAAGACTGTGAAATTATATACAGTAACGTACAGTAAATATACTGGTCGTTCACAGTAATTGCATATTTCTAAAGTGAATAAAACGCCGTATTGATGAGATTTATGTGAAATTATGGGTTGTTCATGAATCCATTTTCGCGGTACGTCCCAGCAACACCTCAAATTTGGCTAAAAAAGTCAATTTTGAATTTTTCTCAACACCGCCAAGTAAAATTACTGCCAAAGTCCAGTGATTTCGTTGCAGAAACATTATCAAAACACATGAGTCGGTAATGCATCGCCCCGTCTAAGCATGGTGCATAGGTGGATCTTGTTTGGGAGAATATATATCTCTGACTAGATTAATGTCTCGAAATTGTCAACAATAAATAGTTACTCATACTTATGTCCGGTTCACGTAAACGAGAGCAGCAACTACGGGCATCACTTTGAACTCCAGTCTAACGACCGTCACTAGCTTATTTATGAGAGGGGGAGGCTAAATGGCATTATATTGTAGAATTTTTTTAATTTTTCTTGTTTACAAAAGAAATTGTTCGCGGAGGACGCCAAATATTTAAAACCAGTTTGGGATTGAGGGGGAAGATCCCTAAATAAAAAAAAGGTTGGAAACCACCGCTCTGTGCCAACTGTTATATTAATTAATTTCTCTTCGATATACATTGTATTGTGCGGGAGAAAACAATAGTCAATAAATCTGCAAACTTAATAAAAGATCACATCAAAATCACTGTTATTCTGTAAATGATTACTCGTATCACGTCATCATGGTTCGAACATTCAACGACGACCAAATACGTACACTATCTATTCCACCAACATCTGATATCCATGAAATTCAGCCGATATCTGGTCACACTGATCGGCAAAGATCGAACCGTGTTTTTTACAGGAATAATACGTCAGTGAGCAGGGAACGAATGTTTAATATCGCAACAACTTTTGATGTACAGCAAAACTATGCAACTTCAATTCAACGCACGTCCACTGCTCGCCTATTACGTCATGATGGCGTCATCATGAGTCGGACTACATTACGTATTGACATAAGAAAAACTATCGACTTCTATAATTTAACTGCTAATATTAATGGAGATAAAGCTACAATATCGACTTTTTGGTCATCCATATTAGGCATTTTTCTCATCAACTAGTCGGTTTTGAATTTCTTGAAAATATTCTGCATTTATTAGCAACATAGACAGTATTGCTGTCTTCTGCATAATACAATGTATAGCATAGAGAAATTAATCAAATAAAGTTGGAATATAGTTGGAATTTTTATAGCATATGTACAACCCGTATATATCAGATCATGTTCAATTTACTCAATCTTTAATATTTATCCATACTGCTCTTCTCGCAAATTCGCGTGGAGGAGGCATTTCACACACCCTCTCTCTGTTTCTGCATTTACATGTCTCTGATTAGACTGAGTAACCCTTCTACTGACCTACATAACTAACTTGTTTTTTCCGTGTGATTTTCAAAAATTATTCAATTCCTCATCCGTGCTCTCTACATGAATAGAAGTTTATTCAAATATTAAATTATTCTGAATCTTTCTATAGTTATCTGATCAGACCCACCAAATACTAATGCATGATTCGGACCGAACCAGAGTACGGTGTACGGCCCAGCAAGATGAAAACTCAACATTCTACATAAAGTTTTATGTCTGTTTGAATAATAATGAAATGTGGTTACTATATATAAACGAGAGAATAGATGTGAGAGAAGCGAAAAAAATTTTGCACATTCATTTTATGAGAGAATTTGGTTACATTCTGCGAAGTATGCGTAGTCCGCGGGGAAGTACCAGGTTATTTGAAGTGAAGTTATTTGAACTGTTCGTCCTGTGTCTATTTTACAATGTCTAAGAACAATTATTATGATTCTATTCAACTCCAGATTCCAACATTAACTTGAATTATTGGACATCTTGCCACTAGGAAAACTGACTATACGATGTGTTAATCTGGTGAAATACAATGCCCTCATCTCCTTCCACCCACTGAAAAAGTATATTCCATCAATATACTATTATTTTTTTAAAATTCCGGCGTTCTTGAGGCGCAGATTTATTCATTTTAGCTGTATTCTCTGAAATTGACTGGAATATGAGTCTTTGCTTCAAAAAATAGTCCTCCCAAAAGGCACAAAAAGTTTTACGCGCCTTCGACTTGCAACTTTCAAGTGTGACAGATGACATTTAACCCTCCGCCACTCATAGTAACGATTTCCTCGGTGTATTTCTGTATCGAAGTTCGCACTAAACAAGGTCGGAAACAACGGTAAAATGAACAAATCAGCGGTTCGCCATTACATGGCCAAGAGCTACTATTCAATGCAGTATCAGCAAACTGCACTTTGAGCGAGTATCTGTTGTGGACAATGATGGAGTTATATACCACCTCTTTGATCCTTTTCAATCGCCTTTTACAACAAAGAAAATATTTAGGACAATTCACATGAAATTTTCAATTTCAAACAATAGAATCAGGTCGTTTTTGACTCTCAACCATGCTAAGAATAATTTTTAATAAAAAGTCTAATGATGAGTGAAATTGTATGAGTGTTGGTAAGGCGCTGTCATCATTGAAATGCATACCTCTTAGATTTGAGATTTGATTCGAAAAAGGTTCGGTCTCTATGATTCGAATACTATATTTTGTGATTCGATATTCATTTGGTTTTTAAACGAAATCTGATCTGATACACTAGCGCTTTAATGGGAGGGGACTGTGGTGGCAAATCTCTCCAAAAATGCAGAATGACCTATAAAGTACTTTGAAAAATCCCAAAAAATATTTTAAATATTCGAGACCGAAGATATTTCGCGACTGTGTGGCTGCAAATCTTTGAGTGTTTCACCTGGATTTATCCTCAGATCGGAACAGTTCCTAAAACGGTGAAACAGCAACCCCCACCCCCCCCCCCCCCCCCCACACAGAGCATTTCAAACATCCTAATTATATCAGATATTTTATTGGTTCAATTATTTTATTTACTAGTTAGTATATCGGGCTCAAAGTTGGATAATCTAATATTCTGATACTCAATTCTGAATTCATTTTCTGATTGTCACACATGTGCAAAGCTTCTATTCATCCAACTAATCGAATATTGTTTCATCATATTCATCCTATTGCTCTTCGGGAGACTTTTTTAATGAAAAAATAGGCCAAATACCGACCAGGGCTAAAGTACCCTTTTTCGAGTTTATTGTGTACTCTGCACACCGTGGAACTTCACATTCATGATTATTTAAACACTTACCATATGTCATGTGACCAAGCAGCTCAACTGTTAACAACAAAATTATATGATCCCTGGATGGAACATGTTTTGTACTGTGTGAACTATATGTCTTTGATAGATAGTCACAGGTCACAGATATTCTTCCAAGCATGAGCCATTGATAAACTGAGCTTAGACTGAACGATTCATTAGCGACTCGTGCTCGATGAATGTCCTTTGATAATGTTTATTTTCCGCCCACTAACAGACAAACAACCAAAAAGTGAGACTGATAGTGACCGAAAGGTATTATCAATTTGGTTTTGTCCATATTTGCAGAGATACAGTTAGGATGCAGGTTGAAAACTACCTTACAAATCTATAATGGTTTCACCCGGCGGCGTTCGCGCCGGCGTTCGCGTAGCGGCGTTAGCGCGTGACTCTCTCTTTCCCGTCCGTCCGTTTTATTTATTTTTCATCGCTGCACGGGAGAAGTATAACCTATGGAAGTGATTCGAAATTCTATGTATTCAAAGAATAACGATTTGGAATTGGATATTTTTCTGAATCAAATGGCGAAACCAAATCAAATATGCAGGTCAGAAGAATGGTTGATGAGTTTATGCAGAGACATATAAAGCCTTTAAGGTTATAGAAACTTTCAAAATAAGAGGAGGGGAGGAGAGAAATCTTTCCGGCTAATTTTGGAGCCTTCTGTTTTGTTTCAAATAGAAGAATTTTTTGGGGGTACATTCGCGTTTCACGGATGTTTTTAACATTTTTGTCAAAAAATATTTAATTTTTGTGTCAGTCATCCTTATGCCTTCATTATGAGGAACAGAATGACTAAACACGATTGATTTAGTTTGTTGAAAAGGTCCGATATATACCGCCTGTACATGTGCTATGAATTTGGGTTTGAGATCTGTTACTACATCTGTTACTACGAGTTATTACACGATGTAGTGTCAGCAACTACATTTTAAGCGAAAAGCATACCACGTGAAACCACCACAGTAAAGTATAGTAAGTGGTATCTGCCCTGGACGACAGAAAAATAATCTACCACTTCTTCGTTACTCTTTAGTCGCCTCTTGCAACACGGAGGAAAGACGTTAGAACTATTCTGAATCTCATGTCGTACTGGGTTATTGATGTTTTTATGATCCTCATCCACCCGATTTGTATTATTTCTGTATTTTTTCATATTTTCAATGAGATTCAATTGAAACGATTTGAATAATATGTTTTAGTCGGAAAGGACTTTGCTTAGAAAACTTGTTCTAAACGGGCCAAGGGCCAAGGAAAGGCCAGAAAACTTTCGTGTCGTCTCAAGATGACGTCGTCACAGATAAGTTAGCGGTTGTTAACCTTAAATGATGTTTTAGAATCACTAAATAAACTCATCTTAGAACTTTATTGCACATGTTAGGTCGGATTACGTCCAAAATAGAATTTCTATGGAATGGCGTTGTTTAATTCCAAATACTCGATATTAAAAAGTAAGTCTGAAGCTCTCAAATTTTACAGAAGCATTTTCATTTGATTTTTTGTGTCTACGACGATCTTTTTGCAAATAAGAATGATAACTGGATTCATATACTCGGATTCTCCCAATCCAAGTTAACTCAACAATTTTCTTTTGTCTGTACACGAATTTATACTTTTTTAAAGTCCAATCCATTTCTCTCCTATGACGGACGACGGACGACAACGACGACGACGGACTTTTTCCTTCATGTTCTCTCGTTTAGACGGTGCTGTGGCGATTTCGGAAGATTTGTCTCAGTACATGCCTCACGATATGTGTAAATCGCCGGTTGAACGTGCTCGTCACCTTCAAATGTAATTATTTCGGAGTAGATTTCTAGACATCTTCCCAGTGACCAAGATGTTTAGAATATCTCCACTTATTGAAGGATAGAGGCTTAGAAAGAGAGAGAGAGAGAGAGAGAGAAGGAGGGGATGGTTTAAAATTAAACTTTAGTGCAAAGGAAAGGAGCAAACAATGATAAATACCTGTTCATCTTTTCAATTTGGTCCTCCTGGAGCAAGTACACAAGAATGCACTTGCTCTTTAGATGTGGACTTTGTAAAGAGTATATTTGAAGATATTGAGAGTAAAAAGTAGCATATGGTTGAGTTGTTTTGATATGTTTTTCATGAGTGGCATGAGTTGTTGATAATAATTATTGGCGTTTTTTGAACCTTGAATAGGGAGGAGTGTAAAAAAGTTAGTGATCGAATTTTATGAAGCCACAAGCGTAGCGGAAAATTGTGAAATACATTTTGATTCGATTTCATCAAAATAAGTTTATTCACAGCCCCTGCGGCGGTTTAAGGCATCATAGTCAAAAAAATATTTTGTCAAGCATGAATCACAGATGGTCCGCGCTTTGGCGACACAGTAATATAGGCATAAAATTTGCAATGTAATGATTTTACGTGGTGTTTTTTGAATATTTGCTATTAAACCACGTCCCGATTACCCACTCAGCGTACTATTCCTTATTATTACGCGTATTATTGTTCGAGAGATTTGCTTTTTTGAGATGTGAGATGTGAAATGTGATATGTCCACCAGAGGGACGAAAGTTTTTTCAAAAGTTTTACTTACTGTCAACTATTGGGTTGTGTAGACATCGAGCAAACAAAAGAAAGAACGACCTGAGCTTGTGTGTAGGGGCTACAGGGGCGGAAGACAATTCACACATTGACGTCGTCGTGCCAGGCTTGAATCACAAATGTTGAAATGAAAAGTATCAAAGGGTCGTCACGGTGCGTTGAGCAAGGTCTCGGTTCCGCTCGACTCTCCTCGGTCTGGGCTCGCGGTCTCTCATATTACACGCATTCGTGTGTTAATCGGTGTATTACATAGTTAAATAAATAACCTCTTTCCCAAACTCTTTCAGTCTTACGGTTACTTCGGTTACCAATCGGTTACTCTTTTTTTTTTTTTTTCGCACTTTTATGAAGCCGATCATGTTTTTTGCGCCGATTATAATACTCATAGCGATAGATAGACAGGTGGTAGCAGGATGAGAAAGAAATTCGTCTCAATATGAAAACTAGATACGAGGAATAATCTAATACTAGATGTGATAATAAAATTAGAAATATATGTAAATAACTATGTTTTGTTAAGTTTGTGTCACTGATGGAATTCGCCCTTCAGACGCGGTCCATCCATGGTCCATGTTTGACGAAATGAAACATTTGATCGGGGAGAAATTCTGCGACCAGACATTTTCTTCTCGTCAACGATTAAGCAGTGGAATTGTGATATTGAATGAATTTAAAAATCAAATCGAATCAATATGCTTAAAAAGAAAAGAAACTAAACATCTAGTGGATAAACACAGAAAGTGGTAAAATATAAAGCGCTCTGTGTAACTTATCAGTCAAGTCCTTATATATCGTCACTATGTCACTATGATGACATAAAGGTGGATTTTATTTTAGAAAATCTACCTTTTTCAACTAAATTATAAAAATGTATAAGGAAGTGATTGTGCGCTGTTTAAAGCACGAGAAAATATAGGTGAAAATTTCACGAAAGAAATCACATGTATTGTGGCCAATGTTGGCGGAACCAGGGGAAGATCTTCATGCCATGTCTTCCCCAAGATGACAGTATAGACACGTGATTGCGCATCTTCGGATTACCTAGGAATTTATGTTCAGTTCCCAGACACCCATTGCACGCGAAACGAGAGTTTACAGAACACGTTGAGGATGCAACAGGCCGAATCGAAGGTTTGTGACGTCACAAGCAAGTGTGCGGTTGCTGCCTGCAAACCCCTGCAATTCCCAAACCCGCCCCCCCCTCCAAACAAGAAGTTGATCCAATGTTGCGCGCCACTGGAACGCATAACTTTATTTGGCAGTTTTCCTTCCGTCTAAGTTCGTCATAGTTCTTCACTTATGTAACATTGCTGATTAATGTTACATTGTAAAAAGGATTTTAATTTTTCTATTTACAAAACAAAATAGTTTGTAGGGGTCGCGAAATATTTAAAGCCTGTTTGAGGGTCGCCAATTAAAAAAAAGTTTCGAAACTCTGCTCTATTCCAATTGTTGTAATAATTAATTTTATTGTGATATACATTGTATTACACAGAAGACAACAATAGTACATACATTTGCAAACTAATAAAAGATAACAAAAAGGAGACTCTTATTCTTTGAAATATTAATCGCACGACGTCATCATGGATCGAGCATTCAACGATGATCAAATAATACGTTCATCTATTCCACCGACATCGGATATCCATGGAAATCAACCAATATCTGGCAACACTGATCGGCAAAGATCGATACGTGTTTACTACAGAAATATTACAACTGCGATCAGGGAACGAATGTTTAATATCGCCCCAACTTCTGATGTACAGCAAAACTGTGCAACTACAATTCAACGCACGTCCACTGCTCGCCTATTACGTCATGATGACGTCATCATCGAGTTGAACTACATTACGTATTGACTCAAAAAGAACTATTCAATATCTTGACTGCAGTGTAGCCTGATATTTTATTATTGAACCTTCTCTTATGCATTTTATGAATTGGTGACTTTCAACATTTTTATTGAATTTTAGTGTCAATCCAGAGACGCTTGTCTGATGATTTTATTAAAAATAATGAATATCTCTAAGTTTTAAACTAAACGTTTTTCAGTTCCGATTACCATTCCCAATTTACCAATTTATTCTGTATATATGCATTTATTCCTTGTTTTTCTATTCTTTTTTTTTAAATATAGAAATTCGCTCTGAACAAGACGGAAAGCACCGTAAAAGGGGTTAACTAACAGTTACTCGAATGACAAAGATCTACTACTAGATGTACGTAAGCAACTGCACTCTAAGCTGAAAACATACCATACAGAACTGAGCCTCCGTGGCAAAATGCACTGACATCCAAGCCATCTACCAATTCTTTGATTACCTTTTGTTCGCCTTATACGACACACAGGAACTTTTCTAAACCCCGTGATTTACATAGTGATTGGAGTTATATATTCCTCAATTTTCTTTGATTTTTCTTATTTATTCAATCTCTACACTCTATTATTGAGGTTCAGTTCTTTATTTAAACCCGTAATGATGTTATTTGATCGATGTTCCGATCGATGTTATTTGATCAGTCAGATTTAATATTTCTAAAGCAAAACAGCCAATACGTCGCGTTCGAATAGCGGAAATATGATAGCCAGACCCAATACTCCAAGGCAACATCGTGGTCGTTGTCTATTGCACGCAGGGGTGTGTGTGGGCGTGTGTGGACGAGAGTTTGTAACGTGACGAATCAGCTGATTGGTTAGAAACATCAAAAAGTCATTGATACGATGCCTCGAGATGCAGTGCTCACATTAAACCCGACATTTTCATGCACAAATTTAATACATAAAAGTCTCCCTTGAAAAAAATATTTCAATAATTAGAACCCGTGGAAATGAGTGTAATAGATTTTGGAATATTACACCAGAATATTTCTACATTAAGCAAATTTTCAAAAAATAATCGTTTTTGAGAGAAATTATTTTGGGTTGTGTCGACATTTTGTGTTTTTTACAAATTTGATATAGAAAAGTCTCTAGAACAGCAATAGTATGATTATGACGAAACAATAGTCGGATTAGTTGTATGAATAAAAGCTTTGCACATGTTTGACAATCACAAAATGAATTCAGAATTGAGTATCAGATTATAAAATGGTGCAACTTTGAACCTGATTTACTAACTAGTTAATAAAATAATTGAATGATAATTGAATTTCAGGAATCACACTCACACAAGTACTCATACGAAGTAGCGTATATAATCAGTATGATGAACCAATAAAGCGCTTGATGCATCGGAAAGCATCCTTTAAACATAAATCATGGACGTGACGGTTAAACATAATGACATCGGAGGTTGAAAATCTCGGGTTCGAGTTCGGCTTGTTGATCAATGCCCACCACTCAACCCAGGATGTTATAACTTAGTTAGGATGAGCCGAAAAGGAAAGAACATCAAAGACTCTGTAAACCAGGGTCTTGGTCAGACCAAGTAGTGGTTTTAAATATTGCGACAAATTGATCCTTACCCAATATACATCTTCATATAGACCTCTTTTTGTTTTCTGAAAATATATTAAGAAAACATAGGCTTGTTTGGTGTTGGGATGCCGGTATACCATAGTGTGTGATTAGATTACACAATATTATTAAAGGGTTTATGTTACTGAGAGCAAAAACAATTTTTGGCATCTCCAAATATTTATCCTTTAAAAGTAGACCTGCCTTCCAAATTCAAGAGCATCGGAACTATATTTCGATATTCCCGTATATCAACACCCTTGTACTACGACATATCAATAGCAAGGCATATCAATAGCATTCTTTAGTTAGAATAGTTCTCATGTATTTCCTGCGTATCGTAAGAGGCGACTAAAAGAAAGCAAAGAAGTGGTAGATGATTTCACCATCGCCCAGGACAGATACCAATCACTGGGCTTTACCACAGCGTTCAGATGTTTTCCGTTTTTTTTTTTTGGGCACTTGCTAAGAGTGAATTAAAATGAAAAAATAAATAAAAAAAATATTCGCCTTTGCTTGAAGTAATATACTCCTGCAACCGCGGGAGACATCGAGGATAACAAACAATCAAATCCCAATTCCGGTTAAAGGGACGGGAGAGATATGATCGGCAATTCTCACGGTAAAAAACACGATTCTCTTCGATTCACGTTCTTTAATATCAACTTTTATTTTGATCTCATATAGCGGACTCTTTAATGCTCGATTCCTCTTCAACGGACTCGCTAATGCTTCAGTAATAAACCCTCAGAACCACAATAACATAGAGCAGTGAAAATCCATAGCGTAGAATGCTAAAGAACTGCAATTGCGCGATCCATTAACAATTCGTAACCAACAATAGATGTGGTAATAATTTTTTTTTACTGGGAATATTACTTGTTTCAAATGATATTGGCATTTATGTATTGTAATTTTCGTGCATTGTGCTTGAATTTGAAAATGTGATAATATAAAATTAATAATAATAACTTTCAATAATAAGCTTAAATTCATAGTATGCGATTACCAATTTCATTCAATTACGAGATTCATTTTGCGTCCATTGATATCATCCACTCTTCGTCGAGGATCGAATTTGCAACATTCATCAGACCTAGTGCTGGCAGCCACTAGAATGTTTGTCTCTTGTTAGAAAAACAAAATGGCGGAATATTTGTTGCAAACAAATCATAACTCTTGAACGCCACCTAACGGACAACAGTATACATACGAAGGATGTGTTTCCATTCGTTTGGAATAAGAAATCTGACCAAAATCGATTGTATTTTGTCGTTAAAAAAAAGCAAAAGTTACAAAAATTTTACTTGTGAACCTTTGAACAATTAACAATTGAATCGCACAAAATATGCTTCGATTCAATTCGGATCGTCGAATCAAATTGCCTAGCGGTGCTGCTTCCGATCTCGCTTAGTGCGAGTTTCAACGAAAAAACTTTTTTACTGCAGACTCACCTACTAATATCCAATCAATACTACAAACTTATTTCATTTTAATAGTTCAAAAAGAAAAGAAAAGGGTAGAAAAGAAGTAAATAATATCAAAATGTGCAACGGCACTAATATATCATAACATTTGCGAACATATTTCGAATCCAAATTCTTTTATCGAATCGAATAAACGCAAATTTAGAAACTCCACAAATTTAATTTTGCTAAGATGCATCTATTTTTTAATACAAAATATATATTTATGGATTTCGAATCAAATATTTTCGAATATGTTTGTATTATAGTCGATTCGAATCTTCGAACGTATGGGAATTTCCGAAAATTCGATTGGCCAAAGTAGGGAGAGGTTAACACTCTCAAATACATCTATCTTCGAATCGAATGAGGAGATTATTCGCTTCGAATTAGATGATTAATCATCATCACACCCAGTGCAGATACTACCCGCTGCACTTAAGCAAAGCGATTCAATTTTATTTGGTACGTTTTTCAGCTTAATGTGCATTTGCTGACATTATTTTTTGAAAAGATTTATTTTCGTTACTGGTATCATTTTAGCTTTGCTGCTTCTTCCGACGTCGCTTAGATTTCAATTAGACTAGTGGATGTGTATTTCAGCTACTCTTAAA
This sequence comes from Styela plicata, assembly GCA_963675895.2. NCBI lineage: Eukaryota > Metazoa > Chordata > Ascidiacea > Stolidobranchia > Styelidae > Styela > Styela plicata. The sequence goes on along the minus strand of OZ023142.1, from coordinate 19,239,976 downwards.
GTGCCTTGTTGGAGGGCACTCTTGGTAGTCAAATGGCAAGTTATCGAACCATAGCCGGCCGTATTGGACTCGAACGTAAAAAAAATATTTTTAAACCCCCTTTTTCAGACATTTTATAAATCCACATATGCGCATATTTGGTGCTAATAATAGCCTGTACATTTAATTGAAATCGACACTGCTAGACAGGGCACCAAATGTAAAAGAATATTTACGCGCGGCCGCTTTATTTTTAACCACGTTATCGGACAAAATTGGTAAAAGTCGATTTATAGTTTTATTTCAGTATTTATGGCGTATATCGTGTTGGCATCACAGTTTGGAGATTTCGGGTTCGAGTCCCGACAAGTGCGAATCATTAATCTAAGTACACATTTCAACCAGGAGTATAAGAAGTGGTAGGTGGTTTTACCATCACCCAGGGCAGATACCACTCACTGCACATTTGCGGCTCAATTATGTTTGCAATGTTTTCCGCTTAGAGTACAGTTGCTGGTACTACATGAGCGAACCGGATAGTTGATATCTTTGAAACAACACTAACCCGACTATGAGTGACCACTGGTACAAGACCGTGTTCAGGGTGATCCACTCAAAGAAGAGGTTACAGAAGAAGTTGTCGAGTGAAATCACTGTTAAATATTAGGATATTTTACTGCAGTTTTGTGTAGCAAACGTTCAAGTAAACATTATTTTTTCTTCTGAATCAAGTCCTGTCTTTTTTTCAACATCGATATGATTTCCTAACTTTGGTTGTCTGGCTTGAGTCCATCGCTGTTAAAAAAATAAGGTAGATAGCTTTAGCATCGCCTAGGACAGATACCACTGGGTGCATTTAATCATGTAGTTTCGGTTACATTTGGGTTGTTTTTCACTTAGAGCGCCAGTTTCTGGGCAGATACAACTCACTGCACTTTACCGTGGCGGATCAGCTTTGTTTGGATGTGTTTGGTTAGAGCGTCAGTTGCTGGACATACACCACTCACTGCACTTCACCATGGCAGTATAATTCCAAATTGGGCGTTGTTCGTTTAGAGTGCATTTTTGAAAAGATACCACTAGCTACACATCGCTATGGCATATGTTTCATCAAACCCCAGGGCCGATACCACTCACTGCACTTTGCTATGGCGGTTTAGTTCGGTTTGGACTGTTTTTCATTTTATGGGCAGTTACCGCTCACTGCACTTCACCATGTCGGTTCAGCTTTGTTTGGGATGTTTTTGCTTGCGAAGTGCTAGTTTCTGGGCAGAAATCACTTACTGCACTCTACCGTATTATGTTTCAGCAACGTTTGGGGTGTTTTCGCTTGTCGTGCAGTTTCTGGGCAGATACCACTCACTGGTGGACAACGCCGCTGGATAACCGTAATAAATACCTCTTTTAAAGATCCATTTCCTTTGCATATAGTGTGTATATAAAAACTCCAGGAACACATAGAAACGAGGACATGCACATTATCCAGCCGATAGCATCAGCCCATAATGGATACTTGTATCCTTTAATTGTTAAAGGTTCGTATTGTGAGATGTAGAAGATCATGATGCCCTGTGTTGTGAACAAAATAAAGTAAAAATAGTAATTTTTTTACAAGCATTTATTAGAGTAAATCACCCCGAGCAAGGCCTTGTTCAAGCGACGTTTATAAACGTGTTTATAAACGTTTATAAACGTATACGTCGATGCAAATTATTTATGTTTAATCGTTTCTGAAGCTCCACGCGGACGACATAAAAAGTAATCCCCGGACGCATAAAAACGCCTTTTTTTAGTTTTGCTTCACCTTCGTGGTTCTATTTACTCCAATGCAAAAAAACTGTATACTTACCCCTGTTAATAGCGGAGTTATAACCATCAAACATATCTTTATAAACCGTGAAGGTCTGTATCCAATCATCTGTTCTATATTGTTGTAAAATTTATCGATTCCATAAACATGAGCAACTGCTATAGATTCCATCAAAGCTATCCATAATACTGCTATACCACTCACTGCATAATTGTTAAATAATTCAAAAACATATATTCCGCCCTGTATAAAAGTATTTTCGGATAAGTTTTTTTCATTAATTTTCATTTAGTGGCAGATGGTTTTACCATCACCCAGGGCAGATAGCACTCACTGCACTATTTAATAGTTGTTTAACTTTGCTGGCTTTTTTTATGGAAATTCGCTATGAGCAGGGCCGAAGCAGAGCTTAAAAGGAACCAACTAACGACCACTTAATATCAAAGAGCTACTACAAGATGTAGAACCAGCAGCTGTACTCTAACCGGAAAACATTCCAAATGAAACTGGACTGCTACAGTAAAGTGCAGTGAGTCGTATATGCCCTGGGCGATGGAAAAACAATCTGCGCTTATTTGTTTCCTTTGTCGTCTCTTAAGGGACTCTCCTAAAGCCCGTTCTAATCATTAATTTCCACTTAGTGTTAGATGGTTTTACCATCATACAGGGCAGATACTACTCACTGCACTCTATTAGGGGGATTCAGTTTTGCTAGGTTTTTCTGTTTCCCGATTATAGTGCAGTTTCTAGTACCAGTGTTGGGAACGAGTCACTTCATTTCGAGTCCCAAGCCAAGTGGAGTCGAAGAGAAAAACACACATTCAGTCAAGTCCAAGCCTTACCAAAATTTAAACACGGAGTCTCGAGTTATTTATTGACGAGTCGCAACTTACGAGTCCATCAGCGATTCGAGCTCCAAAAAACAAGTTGGAACAACATTTCTCTGACTGTAATATGTGTTGAAGTAGTGGCATTGGTCAGAAATGTTTCGTACGCAGCAGGCGCGCAATTTCTTTATCCAATGTTCTAACCTGGGATCCCAGTTTCAAACAGGTTTGCGTTTCCAAGGTGATTTCAGGGATGTTCTTTCGCAATATGAAATAAAAGCAATACTTTTTGAGAAAAATTTATGCGTGCGTCGCCAATTATGACGTCATAATTTTACTACGATTTTTTTCAAGCATTGCCCCTCCCCTTTCTAACTTCCAAAATACGCCACGCCAAATACGCCGTACTCACCGCCGGTATAAATAGAAGTCCTATAATCAACATCGTCGCACATATAACAGTCCTTAATATTTCTTTCGCATTTTTTCGACTGAAGAATGCTGGCCAGTGATCGGTTATTAAAACAATGATGCATTCCACACAGGCGAACTAGAATTGTATAAAGATGACGTCATTATATGGTTATCATTGGCAACTGGATGGGGTTCGGTTCGAAAAGGCAAAAAAGTATACTTCATATAGAACAAAACATGACGGCTTTAGAGAAACGTTTGTATAATGTGGGATTTCATTTTTATCCTATGGGAATGGAAAACTCGGAATAAGGCTTAACAACAATGATAGCGAACCTTCAATTTTCATTTCAAATTTTGAAAAAAATGTATAGATAAAGTAAACTACAAAAAATGCACGCCAAGGGCGGTCGAAAATTTTTGAGAAACATTGCATAGTTGTTTATATGAGTTGACTCCTTTTCAGGTTTCAGGGGGGGCGCTCGACACCATGGCCCCTGATTCCTACGCCTATGTTTGTACCATCTTTACCTGGGAGTCCAGTCCAATGATAATGAGCATAAAAAAGAACAACGTATTCCATAAATGAGGTAGAGGTAGTAATGATAGTGCAGTTGGAAACGTTTGGAACACGAGGCCTGGACCTGGGAAGATTAAGTTGATGGTTAGAAGATTACATATCTGGTAAATCTCCTATCAGTCTTAACGTATTTCCTGCGTGTATTAAGAAGCGACTAAAAATAGCCAAAGAAGTGGTAGATGTTTTTGCTATCGCCCAGGACAGATACCACCTACTGCACTTCACCATGGCGGTTCAGTTCCGTTGAAGATGTTTTCCGTTTAGAGTGCATTAGCTGGTACTACGTAGGTCGTTGCTTGCTCAGAGTGAATTTCACTAAAAATAAAATAAAAACTTTAAACACTAAAATACACGGGTACTTGAAGGAAATAGGAGCGGTTTCCAGAGGTAAAATGACGGAAGAGGATTAGCCCAGACACAGGGGAGGATAACCACTCTCTAATTCAGTCCTGCATAGGATGTCCTTCACTTATATCGTAGTATCTCTCCGCCGTGGGAGCGAGTGCCTGCTAGACTTGGGTGTCTTTTTTACAGCCACTCCTGAAAGTGTATGACCCAGGACAAGGCCCTACATCAGCGGGAAGAGTTGTTGTTGGAAAGATATGAACATCCTATTCGGCGAGCCTACCCAAGTTTTTACAACGAGATGTGAGAATTACCAACCGGACTCGCTAATATGATAACCGCCAGGCCAGTCAACAAAAGTCTCTGTCCGGGTGCACTCTTCCCGAACATGCCCAAAGTAAATTTCAGTAACAATATGGGCAATATATATATATATATATATATATAACTTTAAGATTTGATTGCTCTCCTAATATTTATTGCATCGCCTTTCATTACCAGTAATATATCCGTACTTTATAGTGCATGAAGGCATCTATAAAAATATCAATACTGAAAATCACGTTACCCGATTCTACGACTTCTGATACGTTTTTATTGGTAACAAACGCTAAATTTCCTAAAATACTGAAAACCGCAAAACCAGTGATGAAAGATGTCCCCGCACAGCTCCCAACGAGTAACACACAGTGCCTGGTAATATAAAAAGTTGGTTGAAAATTAAATGTTGAAAGGTTTCACCCAGGGATACCTTTCTTGGAATCAAGATTAGAAAATATTCAGAAAAATGTAAATAGTGACTTATCTGACCCGTCTGTTTATTGACAATTTTCGGTCTAACTGCATTTTGTTCATGTCGTTTATTAACAGAAGTTATCTTTACAACACTCGCATAAACGTGCCGTACAAGGCGACTAAAAGGGAAAAAAACTTTGTAGATTGTTCTAGCATCGCCCAGGGCAGATACCACTCATTGTACTTTACTATCGAGGTTCGGTTCTGTTTGGGACGTTTTTCGCTTAAAGGGCAGTTGTTGGTACTACATTTTGTAGTGGTTCTTCGTCATATAAATGGGTATTAGTTGGCTCCTCTTTAACGCCGCTGTCAGCCTTGCTCAGAGTGAGCTTCGCTTGTGCATAACTACCCATTCCGAAAGTGTATTTTGTCAAGCATGAGCCACAGATGGACCTCGTCTCATCGACGCAATCCATCAGACCCTCATACTTCACAAAAAATCACCAAACAATATATGTCACTTATTACACTCTACTGCAGTGGTTCGATTTTGAACGAAATATTTTTCACTTAGAAGTGCAGTTGCGGATGCTACATTTTGCAGTAGTCGTTTGCTATCATAGTGGCCGTTGGTTGGTTGATTTCTTTGATCCATCAGTAACCCATGCTTGACAAAAGATGTTCAATATAGTGAATTTCATAAAAAATTTCATCACATTTATTTTCAGTTTTCATGTATGGAAGCCGTAAGCACAGTTATCTTAGATGCCTATCCTCGACATTTCGTGAAGAAATACAACAGAGAACTTCTGGTCGGTGTCATGACCGTCGCTTACATTATTATTGGAATCCCGTTCATGCTTCAGGTACATTGTTGTAAATTTTGAACAGGTAAACGTGGAAATTCAAATCCCGACACACAGTATTTTTTTAAAAAAAGAGGAGGGGTTCGAATTCCTCATTTTTTATTACCACTCATGCAACCTTAAATCTATGATTGCAGAAACAAGACACATAATATAGATTACCTGCATCTTAGTGGCCGTTGGTATATCCCACTCTAAGAATGCTCTCCCCTATCCCCCGCACACGTAACGAATAACCAAAAAAATTTTAATAAAACTCATAATATTATTCACAGGGCGGAATTTATCTTTTCGAACTGTTCAACAATTATGCAGTGGGCGGAATCTCCATGTTATGGTTGACGGTGGTGGAAGCGGTTGCCATTGGACACGTGTATGGGGCAAATAAATTTGTCGACGATATCCAACTCATGATTGGTTACAAAGTTCCTCGTTATTTCAAAATCTGCGTCATGTATATTTCACCTGTTCTAACTTCGGTAAGTGAAGGTTAATTTCGGACTCGTCCGAAGTTTTTATCATTATGAATTTTAATAAAAAATATATTTTTCATATTTGTCCGAATCTCAAAGTATAAATACGGCTTTTTAAAGCGCTGAAGCGTCCAGGGCCGAAGTGGTGTAATGATGTCATTTTTAGGACAAGGTTTGGACAGAATGTATTCTTCAAAGTTTTCCTTTGTAAACAATTTCCGAGTTGGACAAAAATGTAATAAAAAATTTATGACTATTTTTTATTTTCTGTTTTTCATAGTCAAATATGAGTCACTGATGGTTCGCGTCGACGAGATGCGGTCCATCTGTGGCTCATGCTCGACACTGCTTTCTGTCTTGCTTAGAGTGAGTATTGCTTTCTACCTTGCCTAGAGTTATCTTCAATTTCCAATATCATCTTTTGCATTTCTACAGTGTATCTGTTTATACTACTTCGTTCGATACTCCCCCCACCCGTTGTCGAAGGATACACCTTCCCTCCTTGGGCACAGGCTGTAGGATGGATGTTGGTTATGTCATCGTTCCTATGTGTCCCGTTCTTCGCCATCTATAAATTATGGACCGCAAAGGCAAAGACTTTGAGAGAGGTTTTTGTACTTTTTTTGGGACGGGCTAGTTAGCCTTGTAGGTGTATGCTTTAGTGTTATCCTAGCGTATGTTCCTTGTGTCTTTTGGGACGACTATAAAAACTAAGATGTAGTGGTATATGGTTTTAATATTACCCAGGGCAGATACCACTCACTGTACTTCACAAGTTTGACCCAAAAAACGGAACCCGTTACTGGTTATTTGCAGTAATTGCATGTTTTCAAAGTTAGAAAAAGGTTGAGTTGAGATTTATGCCAATTATGGGTCATTGATAGACAGCACCTTCGCGGTGCGTTCCATCAACACTCCATATTTGGCCAAATAAGTCAATTTTGGATTTTTCCAAGCTGCCAAGTAGAATTACTGTCAAAGACCAGTGATTTTGTTGCATTTTTTATTACTTTGCGTCAAGCAAATTTGAAACAAAGATCTTCTAACCATATTGAATATTTTTTACCAGTTTCAACAATAATTTCTTATTTTACAGAAATTCGCGGAAACGAGAAGGCCTATCTACAGCGCACATATATTGGATTTAAGAAACCAGAAAGAATCTCTGAAGAACGAGAAAGTCAGACCAGACACCGGGTGTGAAATCGAGGCTTTTATTCCTAGCCACCATCACCATGACAACGGGGTCATTGCTGTTAGCAACGGGATCACGAAAAACGGAGACTTCCCGAATGAAAAATTACTCGAAGTATCGTGTGTAACGGACGATAGCGAACACGTCTAGGAAGGAATCGGAGCTTTTACCGATAAAAAATATACACAATAAACTGTGCATTGCACCGTTATTGCAAAATATCGGGATCAATGTGAATCAGTATCGGAGAAAATCGATCCGAGTGCGGGCGCTAGCAAGGGTATCAATGCCCACCACCCCGGATTGATTGATTGGATTCCACTGTTATGAACTGACTGAGAATAAACGTCCGTGGGCGGAATATATTTTTATTTCTGGATCTGTATAACAAGATATTCTGCAGAACAAAAATCGAGTTTTATTTTATTGAAAATTGGAAATTTTCTACTCCATTTTGCAAGTTTTATCCTTATGAGCGACTGATTCGAATTATATATGCTTCGAATAAAATACTCGAATTTTCCAGCCCTATTTGTAAGATTTGACATGGTGGATATATGGTCCATATTTGGCTCATACTATACAAATCGTTTTAATTTCTAATCCCTTACAATCAAGCTTGATCCAGCAATGGTCCATATAAAAATCTCAATTCTTGATCAATATTAGTGACGTCCATATTATTATTTTTTTTATTTTTCTTCTTTTTATTTCCATTTATCTCTGCACCTGTTTGACACAAATCTGAATATTGATGCAAATTTTAGCTTGTTCAAGCTACTGATACATCGTGATGATATAGCGCAGTCCATCTGTGCCCCGAGATTGGCTGAATTCAATTTCTTATCGTGAACAAAGTCACGAAATTTCTCTAATTTCTCTACCATTGAAACAGGAGACTCGGAGTAAGAGGGGAAATAGATAATTTCGCTGTCTTCCAGGGCAGATATCACTAACTGCACTTTACTATACTACTGTATTTTACATAAGCAGTCGTCAGTGTGTTCCTTTTTGGTCTAATTGCGGCCTTCCAACTTACAGTCAATTTCACTATAAAAAAATCTCAAATCTGCCCTGGGGGACAATCTATCGCTCCATTCTACCATGATTTGCATTCTCTAAATTAAAAACATGAAACTGGGCGGTGGATAATCTCGAATATGAGAAAAAATCGATGTAACTTCCGTGGATTTAAAGAATTGTCAATTTTCGAAGTTTATTCAAACTTTGTATTTAACAAAAAAATACATCGACAATTTCACAAATTTTGGAATTTTGCAAAAATATCATTTTTTCAAACAAATACGCAGAGTTAACCAAAAATCGAAGTCGATAGAATTATTGTAACAAAGTAAGATCCATCAATGATTTTATTGTAACAAAAAAGTGTTTAGAATTTCTGTAAAAATAACATTTAACAATTAGTTCAACAAATTAAAATTATCAGCAGAAGTTAAAAGGATTCGAACAATCCATTCACTTGACATCCACAGTTGGTCAGTTTTCTCTCATAATTTACCAAACCCCCCCCCCCCCCCCCCCCAAAAAAAAAAAATAAAAGGCTCCGTACGTAGTTGAGAAGGATCGAACTTGCAACTTTGACATGCACAATTTTTCATTTTTTTCTTTTCACTCTGTGCTATCCAAGTCGTTTTTATATGAAAAATAAATTTTATTCCATATAATGTGAGATCTTGTTTCGTCAGTTTTTATAGATATACGCTGTGACAAAAAGCAGTAAATTTACTCGTCATTTGTAGTAATTGCATACTTCTAAATCTGCAACCGCCTCATTGATGAGATTTGTGCCAAGTATGTGCTGTCGATGAACGCACCTTGGCGGTTCGTTGCATCAACATCCCATAATTGGTAAACAGTCGATTTTGGCTTTATTTTAATATCACCGAGTAAAATTAAGGTCAAAGACCGGTTATCTTTCACTATAACAAAAGTACAGTGAATTTTCTGGTCATTTGCAGTAATTGCCTATTTCCAAAGTTAAAAAAACGCTATGCTGATGATATTTCCGCCCATTATGACCTGTTGATGAACCGCACCTTCGCATATTTGACCAAAAGCGTCGATTTTAATTTTTTCAATATCGCCAAGTTAAATTGCTGTCAAAGGCCAGTGATTTTATTGCATTTTTGTTACAGCGCACTGCTATTCTGTTGCGGTTTGGTTATGAAGAAATATTGGATCATATTGAAGGACTCGACGTATAGTGTAGAGCAGGGGTAAATAGAAGATCAGAGTGCTGTCCAAAAGGTAGTGAACGATGGTTGCACCATCTCCCAGGGAAGATATAAATAATTTCACCCTGCCATACACAGTGAACAGTTATCTGGCAGAGTGCTGTCCGGAAAGAAGTCAACGATTGCTGTACCAACTCTCAGGGTAGATATAAATAATTGCACCCTACCGTACACAGAGTACAGTTATCTGTTACAGTGCTGTCTGAAAGGAAGTGACCGATGGCTGTACCATCTCCCAGGGTAGATATAAATAATTGCACCCTACCCTTCACGTGTGTAGAGTTTAGTTATCTCTTCGAGTGTAATTCCAAAGGAAGAGGGCGATGGCTGTACTATCGCCCAGGGAAGATCACAAGAAATTGCACTCGACTGAACACAGGCTACAGTTAACCGTTAGAGCGCTGCCCAAAAAGTGGCCGATGGCTGTATTATCGCCCAGGGAGGATGTTAATGAATTGCACCCTACTATACAAAGAATTTAGTTATTTTTAGAGTTCCGTACAAATAAGTGGTCGATGTCGGTAGCATCACCCAGGAAAGATATAAACAATTGCACCCTACTATACACAGACTTCAGTTATCTTTTGAAATTCAATCCAAAAAGGAAGTAGTATGTCCTTCAGGAAAAAGGAATGCGAATGTAAAAATTGACGACCTAAAAATACGCTGGATCATCTTCCTAATCCAACCGATAAATTAATGTCATTGTGGTTGAAATTCCTATCTTTAAATATGAGTTTTGTCTTCAGAGTGTAGGTTCCCAGATGCGAATGTAAATCAAGCAGAACCCCGGCAAATATGGTCAAGATCAAAAAGACTACGGAGATCAATACATGCAAAGTGCACCTGGGCTTATAACCAGCCACTGTTAGGCACGAAGTTTTGTAGTGAATGTATATCTGTTCTATGTAACTCGCAAAGTGTCTTGCCCTGCTCGTTGGCGAAACGACTAAGCATTGAAAGATTATTGGCCTTTTCGACAAAACGATCGTGTTTAACCGAGTGAATCACCAAGCCGGGCTTCTCATTGGTCGACCAGATGTTAACCAGTTTAAATAGTAGGATGAACATTTTTGTGCGCTTGGTGTCGCTAAAGAGTGAGTAATAATCATGTAACATACTTGGATAAGCCGCCATTTTGTTTTGATAATATTTTCGACGTTTGCATGTATGTTTAATTGTCTCAAACAATAAAGATAACAATGAAATCACAATCAATTGGTATAATATGGTATAATTGAGTTGGGCCATTACACTTTAGGCCTTAGACCAGGGTTTCCCAAACTTTTTGGGCAATGGACCCCTATATGTCGACGTAGTGATTCGCGGACCCCAATCTTATGTTGCATTAATTTTCCGCCTAACCAGCGATATAGCTTAATACAAATACAATGGAAAGAAATAACACTGAATCATGTTTATTAATCGAAATGACAACATGACAACATCAATGGGATGGATGGGGTTGCTTCTTACTGCACAACTTGTCAATTCTAGGAGTTGACAAGCATACTCGCAATTCAGTGTCTATGGAAAGTCTGGGCCGATATTTTGTCTTCATATTTGTAAAAAATATCTATGTCAGTCTGGATATTAGAAAAATCGAAGGGATGGCACTGCAGCTGACTACCGGGACACGTTTGACAAATTTATTTCTGCACAACCTTTTTACAACAGACTATCGCATTAACCGCTTATTAAGCTACTAGTCCTAAGGCCAATTCATACAAAAATTAAAACTTCATAACCTGATCACCTATTGGGTACTCTATTTTAATGCTATGGCTAACCGGCAAACAGTTTAGCCTTTTAACTATATATATAGCAAACATACACCGTATACGAATAATTGTTGCGTCACAGACGCCGAATACAATTTTCAGGATTGAGCAACTGCCAAGACGTGCTAATTCCTTTTAAATATTTAAGATTGACAAGACCTAACATTCTTTGATTGATTTATTTTAGTAACGAATCACAGCGACATTCATCCGCGACAATGGACGTACGGGCACCGTACAATGTAAAGCATGTTTTCTCCATTCTGCTATATGGTCAGGTGCCCCCTGTGCAGTCTATGCGGACCCCGCTTTGGGAAAACCCTGCCTTAGACACGAACGTGCGACCGGAACTAATGGTGGATGAATATTTCTCAAACTAGGTAAAGTAAAGCGAATTTACCACAAAACTAGCTAAAGTATCACTAGGTAATCTAGTTTCATTTTCAAAACTAGGTTGTAACGAAATTAAAAAAAGGTGAACTATGTAATTTTTGTTTGGCTGCATTTAAGGCATAGTCGATAGACATAGTCTATATTTAAAGCTTTTTATAATGAAAATATGATTCACCTATATTTTTTATACTAGGTATCTAGTTTTTTCGGTAAAACTCAAACCAGGTTAGATTTATTTTCTTGAAACCAGGTAAGAGTACTTTGAAAATAAACTATGTTTACTAGGTATAGCTAGATACTTTTACCTTGAATTACCAACGCTACCTGGACCCACTAGCGATCAACAAATCTCAGAGTGGCATTCTCTGCTTAAATGACATTCTAAATCTTACAATAAACTTATATTTCTGAGGAATGAGAACATGATATTTTTTGGCACTCTAAGTGCTTTTAAAACGTAGCAATTCTCAAAATTTTGAAGCGCATATTATATTACACTTATTTAGTCTATTTTAGACTCTATAAGCCTCGTTCTCAAAAATTTTTAGATTTTTTTGCTTGATTTTCTACATGTTTTATAGTGATATACAATAGAAACGTACTATCCAAAAATTTTGCACGCCCGCATTATGGCAACATGATTTGTTCGAGAAATATATTTTCGAATTTTTTATTCATTTTTTGCGATTCTAAATACGCGATTATAAGGAATAAAATGAATGAAAGTTGTTTTAATTCAGTAATGCGATACATGAGTGACGTATATGCACCTCACACTGCGGTTCAGGTTTGTGTTGATGAACCTGGATAAAAAAAAACGTATATAATATCAGTCAAATAATTTAATAAGTCAAATTGAACCACCACGGAAAAGTGCAGTGAGTGGTATGTGTACAGGGCATTGGGAAAGCCATTTTGCTCTTGGTTTGACGATATTTACAATGAATATAGATCAAAAAATTACTCCAATCAGAAATCTGCTTACTTAAATATATGGTTGTTAAAATCATCCAATACTAATTGACAATATGATCACCAGTTCAAACTCAGAGATTCATCGATATGAGCGCTTCGTGTCACCAAAGAGGGGCAAACTTCTTACACATCGACTGGCCGCCATTTTTTTTTTTTTGCTCAAACTTAAACCGAAAGCTCCGCCTAAAAGGTGGCAACCAACGGTATATCCAAATGAGAGCGAACAAGATGTGGTGCCAGCATCTGCGATTTAATCACTTAAGGTTTAATATGCTCGCTTAATGTCGCCAAATGACGTAAATTAATATTTTTTTTGCATCGATCGCCCGCCATTTTGTTTTTTTTCGCTTCAACCCTTCAAGCTAAAAGCATCTCCTAAAAGCTACCAACCAACGACATTTGAATGGCGAAGATGTGATGCCAGCATCTGCACTATAAGCGGAAACACTCCATATGGAACTAGGGCTCGACAAAATTGAATCAGTTTGAAATTCGAATCTGACTTGGATAATTTTTTCGACTCGGATCGAATCGCTGATTCTATAAAACTAACAAATATGCCCCTTTTTACTATTACTATTTTTGATTTCTTCATGATATTTGAGAATTTCACAGTTACAAATTGCAAATATTAGCTTAAACAGACTCAAAAGTGACGCATTTTCAATTACACCTCCGGTTTAAAAGCGAAAATTTTCATTTTAAACGACAAAACGCAATCGATTTTAGACAAATTTTACCCAAATCGACTACATTTTGTCTTTTAAAATAAAAAATTCCACTTCATTTGGCGACGTTTTGTTCCTATGGCCGATTGATTCGAATAATCTGTTATTCGAATCGACCCGAATCATCGAATCGAATTGCTCAGCCCTATGCGGAACCGAACAGTCATGTAAAAGAACAATAAGTGGAATCTGTCCTGCTTTTACTTAATTTGTCATAACCATAAAAATAAAGAAATATTTGGCGACGAAATTCATCAAAAGTGATATAAGCAAACTGTAAAAGACAATGCACTTTCAATGCAGAATGCCAAGATCATTTCAAAAAATTTCACTTCCTTCTTAAATCCTAGTTCCCATGACCGATCAACGACTGATTTGAAGCAATAGTGCTTTGAAGCGATGCGATTAACCGAATTAAACTGACCACGTCACTTGTACTAGGTCAGAATAATATTGTCGAAGCAAATTTTGTTAAGCATGACGACTGATGGATCGCGTCGATAAGACACGTTCCATCTGTCGCGCATACTTGACAAAATAAAATGTCTGGTTGGGAATACATCGATCGACCGCCATTTTGTTCTTTTCTCTCTAATCATAGTAGAAAGCATTGCTTTGGAGGAAGCAACTAACTGTTATTTAAATGGCAAAGAAATATTATAATATGTAGTGTGAGCAACTGCACCCAGAGCGGAAAACACTTCATACGGAACTGAACCGCCATTGTTAAAGTGTATTTAGTGGTATCTGCCCCGGGTGATCGGGAATGTTATGGAAGTTTGAAATATTTTTTTGTTTTTGAAGGAAATATCGATTAAAGTAATATCGAATCGAATATTTTCGAATATCAAGTTATTTGACTTCAAAACTTAATTTTAGAAAATTGTGCTGAGCTTACCACTGGTTCCACGATCGGGGCAGAGAGTCTAAAAAGGCGTCATTTTAATAATAATCCTATATTACTAGTCGAGAAAGACGCGATCCATCTGTGATTCATGCGTTGCAAAATCAAATTTAGTATTTGGGTTTTAGGTTTAATGAATGAAATCCTTCTAAATGTCATATTTAATTTAATAAAGGTTTTGAATAATTCATTTTGAATGAATGATCCGACATTTTGTTTTTCCAATCAGCAGTTTTATATTCTCGCACGTGATTCACTAAAGGAATGCGTCTTGGCAACGAAGGTGACCTACAACCCCCTCCCACACAAAATAAAAATTAGGGATAAAATTATGAAAAAGGCACCAAGACTCTGCGCGCCGGGCTTTTCTCTATTATAAGAAACAATTATCAAAAGATGTTTTTGGGCCAAAATTTTGCTTTTTTGCAAAATAAAACATTAAAATCCTGACACTGCTCCTCAATTCTGAAAATGCGTCATAATCATTTCACATAAATCGAGTAAAAAGTAAACACACACATCGAGGTAAGGTCGAGCTGTCGAAAATAAAAAAATAAAACTATTTTCTTTGTCTGGTTTAACGCACAACCAAATCCTTATCCCTCTTCTATTGTGAATTCGCCTTCTTTACGCAATGATTCCACAGAAAGAATATAAGCTAACTAGATAAGAGGTTCAATAGTCTCAGCAATTTGAATAATTTCCAAATGCTTGTCTAAGAAAATCTGTCCCTGGTCGAATGAAACGTTGTATGTTTTAGAAAGGCTCCTCAACAAATGCATAACAAATACACTATACAAACAAATGTGCAGTAAATTTACTTTTAATTTCTAGTAATTGTACATTTCCAAAATTCAAATTCGCCTTGTTGACGAGATGAATGAGAATTAGGATGAGAAGAATGAAATGGACAAATTTAATGAAAATAATAACAAAGTTTGAAATACAAAGAATCATTATTAAAATTGTTAAAAACTGTCTATAGATCTGACATGATGGTTTAATTTAAGTTGTAAGAGTCTTTGCTAGATGAAGAGATATTTTTACGTTAGTCGGTTCATTTCAGACACTGCTCTCGATCTTGCTTAGAATGAACTCAAATATAAATAATAATTTAAATGAAATGTTGGAATGATTCAGATGACGAAACGGGAACTTAATTTCAAGAAATTGTCAAAAATGAAATTGATGAATAGAAAATATATAAATAGTCCTGGAAGACACGGTCTTTACAATATTCCTAACGTAGTTTCAGCTTGTGGCAAGGGACGACGAAAATGAAACGAAGTATTAGTATTTAAAGCGACACAGAGCAGATACCACTCAATGCACTTTACCATGGTGGTTACCTTCTATATGAGATGTTTTCCGATGAGAATGCCGTCTGATTTTGGCCTTGCTCAGTGCGAAATACTTAAAATAGAATAAAGGCATATATACAGAGTAAATTGCGAATAACAAGACAATAGAATAATCGAAGTAGATAAAAATATCCAAATGACAAAAATAATTAGATTTTTGTTTCGATTGAAACTTAGAGATATTCGTGAATATTATTAAAATCATCAGATAAGCGACTTTGGATTGATATTAAAATTCAATAGAAAATGATAAAAAGTCACTAAATTTAAAAGATGAATAAAAAAAGATTTAAAATCATTTATAGACAAATTATTGTCATTTATAGCAAAGTTTATAAATTGAACAAATAAGAGGCTGCACTGTGAAAAATGCAGTAAATTTACTGTTAATTTCCAGTGATTGAATTTTTCGAAAAACTCCAAACTGACGAGTTGATGAGAATAAATGACAAATATAGGTTGTTGATGGATGCATCTTGGCGGTATGGGTACGTTCCATCAACAGCCCATATTTGGCCAAAAATTCGATATTGTAGCTTTATTTCAAAATTACTGTCAAAAAGAGGAGATTTTTACTGCATTTTTCGTTACAGTTTAGTTTTCGAACTGTCAACCTCTGTTCACTCCCATAACATTCGCAGGTACTAATTTTTGTTGTCTCAAGTCAACACGTAATGTAGTCCAACTCAATGATGACGACATCATGACGTAATAAGCGAGCAGTGGACGTGCGTTGAATAGTTGTTGCATAGTTTTGATTCGCATGAGATGTTAAAACCAACCTCTATGTCTGAAATTGGTGCGATATTAAGCATTCGTTCCCTGATCGCTGATGATGAATGAATTTCTTCGATATCCGATGTTGGTGGAATAGACAGTAAATGTATTTCGTTGTCGTTGAATGCTCGATCCATGATGACGTTGTATGATTAATACTTTGAAGAAAAACAGTAACTTTTTATGTGATCTTTTATTTAATTTGCAAATGTATATACTATTGTTGTCTCCTGCATAATACAATGTATATCAGATAGAATTAGGAATAAAATTAGAAATTAATTGGTGTAATAGTTAGAATAGAGCGGTGGTTTCAAACTTTTTTAATTGTCGACTCCCCCCACCCTCACCCTCAAACTGGTTTTAAAATATTTTGCCACCTCCACGAACTATTATTTCTTTTTTTTTTGTAAACAGGAAAAATGAAAATCCATTTTACATTATAGCGTTTATCTGCAATAATACGATTAAGCGTCTCCTTCACATAATTAAGCTAGTGACGGCCGTCAGACTACAGTTCAAAATGATGCCGGTATTCACTGATCTCTTTTACATGACGTCACCAACATTGGGACACTGTCAATTTTCCATTTCCATCGTCTGTTTTCATTCTCCATTTTTGCTACAAAAAACAGGTATATTAATGAAAATTTCGTGACAAAATATAAAGCATGGTCAGGGATATATGCTCTCAAACATGATCCACATATAAACCGCGCTCAGACGGAGCGACCCATGCTCGGCACAACATGTCTTTTAACAACTCAACTCAAACATTGCTTTACATTTGGTGAAACAAATCTCTCAAACATCATGTTGCAGTTATAACAAAATTTGGTCCCTTAATCTCGTTTCCAGAAATATTTTCTAGTATCTTTTTTCAATTTTTATGTACGGTTAAAATATTAGCAGTCAATTCTGCCTGTGGCCTTCATACGGCTTCATACGGAATCTATGAATCAGTTCCTCCCTCCCCTGTTCAAGGTTCTGAATACTTCACTAATTGTTATCAACAATAAGGAACGAATTTCAACTTGTTCAACGCTCCATGAAAAACATATTAAAACAACTTGATCATATGCTACTCTTTACTCTCTTTATCTACAACTATACTGTAAAAATTTCACAACCGCATGGAGCGAGTGCATTCCATGTGTACTTACTCCGGGAGGACCGAATTGAAAAAAAAACAGTTATTTAACATCGTCTACTCGTTTACTAAATCTACACTAAATATATTTAGTGTTCAGTGCTCTCTCGAGTGACTGAGTAAAATATCACGTACATATATAACGCGACCATTCCAGCCACCGAGTGTTTTGACGTGAAATGAGAGAGAATATTCATTCATGCGTGAAAAATTTTGGTCTGTGCCGTTGCTGCTCCCGATCCCGCGATCCCGCTCCCGATCCCGCTAAACAAAACTTGAAAAATTCTAAATATGTAAAATAATGTATAGTAAAGCAAGAAATTAAGTAAAAAATCAAGAATTTCAATGTAATTGGGAATTAATTAAATGCAATGAATAGTTGTAGTTTTTATAGTGTGTATGGATACTTGTGTAAGTATGTTTTTGATTTCTGCGAAATTGCCAACTTTCCGCTGTTTTGTTTTTATTTCAATAAAACAATGAATATATTGTCAAAATTGTCGTTGTAAGCACGAAAACAATTAATATATATTGTGTGATCCAAATATTATATTTCGAGAGCTTTGGACCCTCTTTTAATATTCATCATTGGAAAGTTTGCTCCCCATTCCATTAAACCATATTTAGGACTTGAACTGACCCGATATGTGCAAAAAAGTTCAAAAATGGGTACAAACTTCATTTAAGGTTAATAATCGCGAACATATATGGGACGTCATGATCTCATGACGTCACAAAATTTCACTCCTCACTACCCCCTGGTTAGAACATGTTCCTACGTCTATGCGCTATAGGTATTTGTCGTATAAGTGTCGTTTCATCGGTCCCTTTTGCAAATAGCGAACTCCAACAAAAAAATTAACTAAACTTGATTCTTTTGATTATTTATCAAGGTTCCAGCTCTAAAATATTATTTTCAGAAAAATCCCTTGCATCCTCCTTGTGGCCTCGTAATTTTATCACCAAATTTATCTCTCCCCCCCCCCCCTCTTCTATTCAAAGCCAAACTACGCCACTAATTGTTATCAGCTACAATTTGAAAGTATTTTCGACTTGTTCCAAATTCCTACAAAAGGCGAGTGCATTCCTGGGTACTTGCTCGAGAAGGACAAAAGTAGCTAAGCTAAACAATTATTCAACATTGCCTGCCTTTTCCTTCGCACTAAAGTTTAATTTTTAGATATAACCACTGTTTCTAACCCTTTATCTATGTTTATAACTTGACGCTACCGGGTGCGAAATGAAGATGCATAGAAACAAGAAAAAGAACAAGAAAGGTTACGGGAGAGACGGCGACGAGTCATGCGCGAGTAACTTCACGTTCTATAGGGAAATACCCGGGTATATAAGACGGAGAGACGGCGACGAGGTGTTTAATGAAAATCGCGAATGACGTGAGAGCTATGCGATACAATATTATTTGCTCAAGACAAGCGCGTCTGCGACGTTGTAAGCACGAAAAAAATTAATATATATTGTGTGATCCAAATGTCATATTTCGAGAGCTTTGGACCCTCTTTCAATATTCATCATTGGGAAGTTTGCTCCCCATCCCATTAAACCAGATTTAGGACTTGAACTGACCCGATATGTGCAAAAAAGTTCAAAAATGGGTACAAACTTCATTTAAGGTTAACAATCGCGAACATATATGGGACGTCATGATCTCATGACGTCACAAAGTTTCACTCCTCACTACCCCCTGGTTAGAACATGTTCCTACGTCTATGCGCTATAGGTATTTGTCGTATAAGTGTCGTTTCATCGGTCCCTTTTGCAAATAGCGAACTCCAACAAAAAAAATTAACTAAACTTGATTCTTTCGATATTTATCAAGGTTCCAGCTTTAAAATATTATTTTTCAGAAAAATCCCTTGCATCCTCCTTGTGGCCTCGTAATTTTATCACCAAATTTATCTTCCCCCCCCCCCCATCTATTCAAAGCCAAACTACGCCCACTAATTGTTATCAGCTACAATTTGAAACTATTTTCGACTTGTTCCACATTCCTACAAAAGGCGAGTGCATTTCTGGGTACTTCCTCGAGGAGGACAAAAGTAGCTAAGCTAAACAATTATTCAACATTGCCTGCCTTTTCCTTCGCACTAAAGTTTAATTTTTGGATATAACCACTGTTTCTAACACTTTATCTATGTTTATAACTTGTCTACCAAGTGCTAAATGAAGATTTCCTATAACTTGAGTAACAAAAACAAGGAAGATTACGAGAGAGACAGGTTAACATTTGTCATGCGCGAGTGACTTCACGTTCTGTGGGGGAATACCCGGCTATGTAAGACGGAGAGACGGCGACGAGGTGGGTGTTTTCAAATGAGTTCGCGAATGACGTGAGAGCTATGCGATACAATATTATTTGCTCAAGACAAGCGCGTCTGTGCGTCTATTTTGAATTTTATCTAATTTACCTGATTTACCTGAGCGCACATTTGTAGTGGAATCGCTACGAAGGTTAAGGTTTTTATTTCATCATCTCAAACCTCATTGGGATCTTTTCCACTCGTTAGACTGTTAGTTGTTTCCCTTTATATACTATTATAAATGACCAGTAAATTCAATTTTAATTTCTAGTAATTGTATATTTCCAAAATACAACACCGCCTTGATGATGAGATGAATGAGAAGGATGGGCTGTTGATAGATGCACCTTGGCAGTGCGTTCCATCAACAGACCTTAATTGATCAAAAAAGTCGATCTTAAAGTTCCACGAGTAAAATTACAATTTAAGAGAGTAAAACTTCACTGCGTTTTTTCCGCTCGCAGTGATGAATCAGTTGATTAATAATTGAATAATATAAAAAATCAAAGTTTATTTCATGTTGTTCATTTCTAACTAAATTAATATAAAATTGGCAAATTTAATAAAAATAATAACAAAGTTTGAATTAAATAATGGAATCATCATCATAAGATTGTTAAGAACTCTCTATATATCTGACATGATAGTTTAAATTAAGTTGGAAGCGTCTTTGCTAGATGAAGAGATATAGTTACGTTAGTTGGTTCATTTTAGACACTGCTTCCGATCTTGCTTAGAATGATCTCAAATATGAATAATAATTTAAACAAAATGTTGGAATGATTTAGTTGACGGAAACGAGAACTTAATTTTAAGAAATTGTCAAAATAAAATTGATGAATAGAAAATATAGATATTCCTGGAAGACACGGTCTTTACAATATTCCTAACGTAGTTTCAGCAGCTTGTGGCAAGGGACGACGAAAATGAAACGAAGTATTAGTATTTAAAGCGACACAGAGCAGATACCACTCAATGCACTTTACCATGGTGGTTAGGTTCTATATGAGATGTTTTCCGCTAAGAATGCCGTCTGATTTTGGCCTTGCTCAGTGCGTAATACTTAAAATAGAATAAAGGCATATATACAGAGTAAATTGCGAATAACAAGACAATAGAATAATCGAAGTAAAAATATCCAAATGACAAAAATAATTAGATTTTGTTTCGATTGAAACTTAGAGATATTCGTGAATAATATTAAAATCATCAGATAAGCGACTTTGGATTGATATTAAATTTCAATAGAAAATGATAAAAACCCACTAAATTTATAAGATGCATACAAGAAGATTTAAAATCATTTACAGACAAATTATTGGCATTTATAGCAAAATTTATAATTTAAAAAAATAAGAGGCTACACTGTGAAAAATGCAGTAAATTCACTGTTAATTTCCAGTGATTGAATTTTTCGAAAAACTCCAAACTGACGAGTTGATGAGAATAAATGACAAATATAGGTTGTTGATGGATGCATCTTGGCGGTACGTTCCATCAACAGCTCATATTTGGCCAATAATTCGATATTGTAGCTTTATTTCAATATCACTGAGGAAAATTACTGTCAAAAAGAGGAGATTTTACTGCATTTTCGTTACAGTTTAGTTTCGAACTGTCAACCTCTGTTCACTCCCATAACATTCGCAGGTACTAATTTTTGTTGTCTCAAGTCAACACGTAAATGTAGTCCAACTCAATGATGACGTCATCATGACGTAATAAGCGAGCAGTGGACGCGCGTTGAATAGTAGTTGCATAGTTTTGATTCGCATGAGACGTTAAACCAACCTCTATGTCTGAAGTTGGTGCGATATTAAGCATTCGTTCCCTGATCGCTGATGATGAATGAATTTCTTCGATATCCGATGTTGGTGGAATAGACAGTAAATGTATTTTGTTGTCGTTGAATGCTCGATCCATGATGACGTTGTATGATTAATACTTTGAAGAAAAACAGTAACTTTTTATGTGATCTTTTATTTAATTTGCAAATGTATATACTATTGTTGTCTCCTGCATAATACAATGTATATCAGATAGAATTAGGAATAAAATTAGAAATTAATTGGTGTAATAGTTAGAATAGAGCGGTGGTTTTAAACTTTTTTAATTGTCGACCCCCCCCCCCCTCTCACCCTCAAACTGATTTAAATATTTTGCCACCTCCACGAACTATTATTTCTTTTTTTTTTTGTAAACAGGAAAAATGAAAATGTATCCAACGTTATAACGTTTATCTGCAATAATACGATTTAGCGTCTCCTTCACATAATTAAGCTAGTGACGGCCGTCAGACTACAGTTCAAAATGATGCAGGTATTCACTGATCTCTTTTACATGAGGTCACCAACATTGGGACACTGTCAATTTTCCATTTCCATTGTCTGTTTTCATTCTCCATTTTTGCTACAAAAAACAGGTAATGAACTAATGAAAATTTCGTGACAAAATATAAAGCATGGTCAGGGATATATACTCTCAAACATGATCCACGTATAAACCGCGCTTAAACGGAGCGACTCATGGTTGGTATAACATGTCTTTTAACAACTCCACTCAAACATTGCTTTACATTTGGTGAAACAAATCTCTCAAACAACATGTTGCAGTTATAAACAAAATATGGTCCCTATGTCTCGTTTTTCCAGACAAATTTTCTAGTATCTTGTTTCAATTTTTATGTACGGTTAAAATATTAGCAGTCAATTCTGCCTGTGGCCTTCATACGGCTTCATACGGAATCTAATAATCAGTTCCTCCCTCCCCTGTTCAAGGTTCTGATTACTTCACTAATTGGTATCAAACAATAATGAACGAATTTCAACTTGTTCAACGCTCCATGAAAAACATATTAAAACAACTCGATCATATGCTACTCTTTTTACTCTCTTTATCTACAAATATACTCTAAAAATTTCACAACCGCATGGAGCGAGTGCATTCCATGTGTACTTACTCCGGGAGGGACCGAATTGCGCGAAAAAAAAAAAACAGATATTTAACATCGTCTACTCGTTTACTAAATCTACACTAAATGTACTTAGTGTTCAGTGCTCCCTCGAGTGACTGAAGAAAATATCCACGTACATATATAACGCGACCATTCCAGCCACCGAGTGTTTTGACGTGAAATGAGAGAGAATATTCATTCATGCGTGAAAAAATTTTGGTCTGTGCCGTTGCTGCTCCCGATCCCCGCGCCGCTGCAAGGATTTCATATAATAAAATCTGATCTAAACTAAATAAAACTTGAAAAAATTCTAAATATGTAAAATAATGTATAGTAAAGCAAGAAATTATGTAAAAAATCAAGAATTTCAATGTAATTGGGAATTATTTAAATGCAATGAATAGTTGTAGTTTTTTATAGTGTGTATATGGATACTTGTTAAGTATGGTTTTGATTTCTGCGAAATTGCTAACTTTCCGTTGTTTTGTTTTTATTTCAATAAAACAATGAATATATTGTCAAAATTGTCGTTGTAAGCACGAAAACAATTAATATATATTGTGTGATCAAAATATTATATTTCGAGAGCTTTGGACCCTCTTTAATATTCATCATTGGGAAGTTTGCTTCCCATTCCATTAAAACCATATTTTAGGACTTGGACTGACCCGATATGTGCAAAAAAGTTCAAAAATGGGTACAAACTTCATTTAAGGTTAATAATCGCGAACATATATGGGACGTCATGATCTCATGACGTCACAAAATTTCACTTCTCTCACTACCCCCCTGGTTAGAACATGTTCCTACGTCTATGCGCTATAGGTATTTGTCCGTATGAGTGTCGTTTAATCGGTCCCTTCTGCAAATAGCTTTACCCTATGACACTTTATCTATGTCTATAACTTGACGCTACCGGGTGCGAAATGAAGATGCATAGGAGAGACGGCGACGAGTTATGCGCGAGTGACTTCACGTTCTGTAGGGAAAATACCCGGGTATATAAGACGGAGACACGGCGACGAGGTATTGTGCGATACAATATTATTTGTTCAAGACAAGCGCGTCCGCGAAAAGTATCTCAACCCCCCCTGGCTAGAGGATCATAGAAAATGGAGTTGCTAACATCGCCAATTGTAATCAAATACACTAACAGGAATGTTCGCAGCAACATTTTTGGTCGAAAGTGCATTTCTTCGCCCTTTAGCTAATACCGGCTCCTAAATATTCTTCAATAAATTCGCGCCTTCAGTTTGATTTTTTCATCATTTCTTGCCATAAAATTGTATGTTTTGCTGAGAAAATATTTCCATACGTCAACCATATTGACCTCACGAATTTTTGGCCTTACTTCATATCCCACCAAAACAATTCTGTGTGCGATACAGTACAGCACATCCTTCACTTTATTTTAAATTTGATCTAATTTACCTAATTTATCAATTTCTGCATTGCAGCGCACATTTGTAGTGGAATCGCTAGGAATGTTTTTTTGTTTATCACAGTGGTTTCAATCCCTATTGGAAGCTTTTCCACTCGCTAGATCGTTAGTTGTTTTCTTTTATTCGTTCGATCGAGCCGTGCAAAAAGCAAAAATTTACTAAACATGATGCTTAAGTTTAAGTGTAATAATTTTTATCTATATTCTCGTGCATATTAATTAACTCAGAGATAAACCGGAGACAGTGCCTGAAAAGATGAACAACAACAACCTCCACGGGAGCACATTTAAACATCTTAATTATATTTCTTATTTCACTGGGTTCAATGATTTAGCTACTAGCTATCGAATCTGGATCAAAGTTGGACAATCGTTCATTCTCATACTCAATTCTGAATTCATTTTCTGATTGTCACACATGTGCAAAGCTTCTAGCCTTCCCAGGTAATCGAATATTGTTTCATCATATTCATCCCATTGCTGTTCTAGAGACTTTTCTATATCAAGTTTGTAAAAAAAATATGCAAAATATCGACTGTACGGTCAAAACAATAGTCGAATCGACTTCGCCTTGAATTTAAATTTTCGCAATGCACACCACGAAGCATCCCATTCACGATTATCGTAACACAAGAAATACGTCACGTGACCAAGCAGCTTAATAGCTGACAAAATCCTATTCTTCCCTTGGACAGAACGTGTTCCTGCGTCTATTTGCTATCCGCCATTGATTTATAAGTCTCTCTCTGTTTGATTCCAAACTAATCTATTCTAATAAATTCCTTGAATAACTTTTACATTTTCCTACCTTTCGTAAGAGGGTTAGCAATGAGGTAAAGTAGTATTCGCTACAATAACCGTCACAGATATTCTCCCAAACATGAGCCACATATAAACTGTGCATAGACCGAGCGTTTATATTAGCGACACGCTTGACAAAACATGTTCTTTAATATTGTTTTATTTCTGTTGCCCTTTTTTATATGCAGACTGAATAAAATATCTCTTCGTTTTTTGATAAATACTCATGCGCAATGATCTAGAATACCGTAACAAATATTCTTCCAAACATGAGCCATATATAAACTGCGCATAGACCGAGGGATTCATCAACGACAAGCTTGACTAAACACGTCTATTAATAATGTTTCTTCTTCTGCTCTTTTCTCTCGTTATAACAGTGTCAGTGTTCTGTTGCTCTCGTTTACGTGACGTCACGAATATTTGATCACGAATCATTCCGCGCATCCTCACTATTGTTCAGAAAATTCGCGCCTTCAGTTTGATTTTTGTATCCTTTCTAACGGTGGAATTGTATGTTTTGTTCAGAAAATATTTCCATACGTCACCCATTATGACGTCACGAATTTTTTGGCCTCATTCCATATCTAATCAAAACATTTCTGTATGCGATACAGTGCAGCACATCCTTCGATTTATTTCGAATTTGATCTAATTTCCTAATTTACCTGAGCGCACAATTGTAGTGGAATCGCTACGAAGGTTTTTTTTATCACAATGGTTCAAACCTCATTGGGATCTTTTCCACTCGTTAGATCGTTAGTTATTTCCTTTTTATTCGTTTCAATCGAGCCGTGCGAAAAGCAAAAATTTACTAAATATGATGCTTAAGTTTAAAATGTAATAATTTTTATTTATATTCCCGTGCTTATTGATTTAAGCACTGATTTTTTCTATGAGAATTTACTCAGAGCAAAGCCGGAGACAGTGCCTGAAAGTATGAGACAACAACCTCCACGACAGAACATTTAAACATTTTAATCATATTTGATATTTCACTGGTTCAATAATTTAGCTACTAGCCATCGAATTGGGACAATCGTTCAATCTGATACTCAATTCTGAATTCATTTTCTGATTGTCACACATGTGCAAAGCCCTATTCATCCAACTAATCGAATATTGTTAAATCATATTCATCCCATTGTTGTTCTAGAGACTTTTCTATATCAAATTTTTTAAAAAAGGCGAAATATTGACTGTACGGTCAAAATAATCGTCAAATCAACTTCGCCTTGAGTTATTTCGTTGCGCTGCATTATGCCGTTGTTGCGCTGATTATTTACCCAGAACATACGTCACGTGACCAAGCAGCTCAATAGCTGACAAATTCTATCCTTCCCCTGGATAGAACATGATCCTGCGTCTACTATATACTACTGCGTCTATATATGTACTATACTTTTTGACTTTCAGTTCATTTACTTAACTAATATATATAACTTGAATCATTTACTTAACCTTTACAATTTTGAATCTCAATATTTTCTTTGTTTCTGAATAATTCCCCCAAAAAAACGATTCTAATAAATTGCTACGATATTTCTTAGATTTGCCTGCCTGTCGTGAGAAGGAATAACACGGGTGTTATGATGTTATTAATCAATCCTGGTTAAGAGCGGCATGTTGCTACTCAGCAAGCCTCAGCAAAATCCCCTTTTTCAATTCTCTCGAATTTGCCTCGAGTGACTAAAGGTAATATCACTTTGGTTTTGCTCATATTCGCAGAGATACTGTTAGGCAGTCTGTTGAAAACTACATCATAAATTTATAATGGTTTCGCCCCGATCACTCGTTTCGTTGTTGTTTCATTCGCTTCTAGTTTTTTACCTGTTTTCACTTTTTCGTTTCGCGTTGGGGGAAAGATCAATTATTATTTTATTGCCCCTCTATGGAAGTGATTCGAAATTCTATGTATTTAAAGAATACAGATTAGAAATTGAATATTTTATAGAATCAAATGGCAAAACCAAATTAACAGAAGGATGGTTGCTGAGTTTATGCAGAGACATATAAAGCCATCAAGGTTATAGAAAGTTGAGACGGACAGGAGTAAGGTAGTAAGGAGTAAGGCATCGTCCAGGGAAATTTTGGAGTTTTTTAGTTTATTTCAAACAGATGAATTTTTACAGCGCCTTCGGGCAACATTCATGTTTCACGTAGGTTTTTTAACATTTTTTTGTCAAAAAAATATTTAATTTTTGTGTGAGTCATTCCTTCCTTCATTCTGAACAGCAGAATGGATATATACGATTGATTGAGTTTGAGCTGCAGGAATTTATGCTGTAGAGACGGTGTCATGAAAAACCAATTTGAATTGATTAAAATCGTGAAGGAATTGATTTATAATGTTGGGACATTTAAAACATTTTAAATAAATCCTGATCGAGATTTAAAAATCGGATCATTTGCGCTGGTATATTTACTATTTTTTTATTATTTTTGTTCATCGGTGTATACGTATAGAAACAAATTTCATATTCAGGGGTTTGTAGATTTGAAAATATTTAATCCTGAGCTATATTGAGCAATCAATGCGGAATATGAAAATATTTTCGGGGATTCCTCGTACTTATGAGTGAGGGACATTATGCTCCCTGCACTCTTGGACCGAAGAACAATTAGTTGCCGTAAGTTGAACATCTAATCGGCTGCCCGGTTGGCTTAATCGGTAAAAAGCTGTGAATACGCTTCGAGCAACACATCTCTAACATCCTGGGTTCGAATCCAGTAAAGGGTGATTATATGTGAGAGTATTGAGTATTGCTGGACACCTACGTGGTTCACTCAACCGTAGATTACAGCTTCCGCCGCCACCACGTCCATGCAGAATAAAAGTCAGTAAAACTGCAAATCTGCACGAGAGGTTGTAGTTTGCCATATAAGTTTACAATTACTGGAAAGATATGATCTTTTCCTGTTCGGCTTAGCCTACCCAAGTTATTACACCCTCAACATTGCAAAAATAACACCAGACCAGATATGCGCAATAAAGTCTATAGATGAATTAATTTTGTGATTCTCAAACTTCATTCAAGGTTAAAAATCGCTAATATCAATTTGACGTCATCATCTTGTGACAAGCCACAAAAGCGGTCGTTAGTTTGTTTCTCTTATGCAGAGAATCCGACAACAACAAATTTAACTAATCGTCATTTTTTTTCTTATTCATTTGAACACTGATGAGTCAACAA